>WNYA01000148.1:47276-96087 GCA_019512145.1 Engystomops pustulosus | reverse complement strand
CCCTATGTACAAGAATATAACTACTATAATACTGCCCCCTATGTACAAGAATATAACTACTATAATACTGCCCCAATGTACAGGAATATAACTACTATAATACTGCCCCCTATGTACAAGAATATAACTACTATAATACTGCCCCCTTAACCCGATGCTACAACTTGTCAGATATTACCTATGCGTAGGTAAATACTGCAGGCACTGGGACGACTACCCCCTGGGATACTGACCCCCTATGTACAAGAATACTTAACTACTACATAGTTTCATCTGCCCCCTATGTAACAAGATAATAATCTACTATAATACTGCCCACTGCCCGCCCCCTATGTACAGGAATATAACTACTATAATACTGCCCCTATGTACAAGAATAAACTACTATAATATACGACCTGCCCTATGTACAGGAATATAACTACTATAATACTGCCCCCTATGTACAAGTAATATTACACTAGCTATAATACTGCCCCCCTATGTACCACAGAATATAGCTAACTATAATACTGCCCCCTATGTACAAGAATATAACTACTATAATAACGCCCCCTATGTACAGACATAACTACTTATAATACTGCCCCCTATGTACAAAATATAACTACTATAATACTGCCCCCTATGTACAAGAATATAACTACTATAATACTGCCCCCTATGTACAAGGAATATAACTACTAATATAATCTGCCCCCTATGTACAAAGAATAACTACTATACTATAATACTGCCCCCTATGTACAGGAATATAACTACTATAATACTGCCTCCTATGTACAAGAGAATAAAACTATATAATACGTGCCGCCCCCTAGTTACAAGAATACTAACTAGCTATACATACTGCCCCTATGTACAGGAATATACATAACATACGCCCCCTATGTACAGTATACCTAACTGGACTAGTTATACATACTGCCCCCTTAGGGATAAAAAAAAAATGGTATGGTGGAGCATATGATGGCAGATTATTCATAACAATAACACTGAGATGTAGACCTGGATTCCACTTTACTGTCAGACGCTTTTTATTTTCATTTCTTGTCGTCGCTGTAAGACAAATATTTGCCGCGTGATTGTGCTGAGGATTGCAGCACAATAAATAAAGCGCTGGTAGGTGACATATGAATGTATATACCAGGCTCCGGTCTGTGTATTTTTACCAATCACACTGTGTAATGTCCTTCTATGTTTTTTCATTAATGAACATGATGAGTATATCTGCGCGGTGCTGTGATTACTTTCCGTGACGTCTGAGCCGCTGCCGAGCAACACAACATCAGCGTCTTTTATAGCTGGTCTCACACTTCTTCCAAAACTTCACGTTATCTTTAGTGTAGCTCAAGTAGAAGGTAGACAAGAGGAACCCAATACAACACGACCAGGAATAGGGCTCTAGAGGTCTTCTATATAAAGGGTTTTAGGGGACCAAGTCCCAGATGTTCATTTCCAATTCCCAACGGTCCTATAGTCTTCCCTCCCTGTACAATTTTTTGGCCTCATCAGGATTAGACATGAGACCACTGAGGTCGTTATTTGGCTGCTGCAGTATGTGCATAGCCGGAGACAGGTGACCAAATTTTGGGGCAGAGGTGGAAGCTGTGGCAGTGTATACTTAGACAAGAAATATAGCCTTTAGTTATTGTAACTCTGTCTAATAATGTTAGACAGCCCCCTTAACAGATGAGTCACTTTATATGTAACTGCTACTGGCATCCTCAGAGTCTTCTGATCTGATCATCATGTAGATCATACTCAGAGCTGCACTTCACTATCTGCTCTCTGGTGCAGTCACTGTGTACATACATGACATTAGCTTATCCTGTACGATCCTGAGTTACATCCTGTATTATACCCAGGGCTCCATCATATTCTCTGCTGGTGCAGTCACCTGTGTAAATACATGACATTACTTATCCTCTACTGATCCTGAGTTACATCCTGTATTACCCCATAAGCTGCACCAACTATTCGCTGCTGGTGCAGTCACTGTGTACATACATGACATACTTATCCTCTACTGATCCTGAGTTACATCCGTATTATCTCAGAGCAGCACTCACTATTCTGCTGTTGGTGCACTCACATGTGTACCTACATGACA
This sequence comes from Engystomops pustulosus, assembly GCA_019512145.1. Taxonomy (NCBI): domain Eukaryota; kingdom Metazoa; phylum Chordata; class Amphibia; order Anura; family Leptodactylidae; genus Engystomops; species Engystomops pustulosus. The sequence continues at coordinate 93,974 of WNYA01000148.1, read as the reverse complement.
TTACTTATTCTGAAACTGATCTGCCATTCAGCGCTGCGTAAACTGCTCAATAGTGTCTGGCTAACAGGCTTTATGATGTTACCAACGACATATAGCAGAATGTGTTAATGTAGCTGAGAGTTAACAAAGCTAGCCTGCAACTTATAATTAGAACAAAAAAAAAATATATATATATATAAATGTTATGAAGCACATCTACAAGTCTATAAATTATCCATTCATATATTGGTGCGCTGGCATTCAGGTCCACTGGTAAAGGTGAGTGACGCCCTTTGGCAGCCATGTTTGTTGAACATCCAGCTTTCCCAGAAAGGCACAGGCTGTACATGAGATAAAAATACTTTATACAAGAACCTCATCACACTGAGGGCAATCCTCTGGGCTTCTATCTCCTTGGTGCTCCACTGATACAAGCAACACAAACATTGTATCTTGGCTGCTTAATATAAGCCGTCTCTCTCTCTCCCACTAGTGCTTCATATACAAAGCTGATGTTCAGGAGTCACTAGTTAAAGGGGTCGTCTGATTATTAGAAAAAACCCATCAAAAACATTTCCATATATTAGAAGGTGACACCAAATTAACTCTCAGGCGGACCCCATGACTGCAGGAGGCTCTTGATCCAGAATGCTTATACTGTACACCATTGGGACTAATATTACTTGTGCACGTGATCGCTGTGCCAATCCTGGCACTGGTACCATGGCAATCCCTTAGATATGACCACTGAAACCAGGATTGGCTCAGTAACAAACCAGTTAGCCAGATATGATCAATGACACCAGGGATGGCTCAGTGGTCACATACAAGTCAACGAGATATGATCAAAACACCAGGGATTGGCTCAGTAACAACCAGTCAGCTAGATGTGAATTGGCTCAGTGGTCACATGCCAGTCATCCAAATATGACCACTGACAGCAGAGTTCACAGGCCAGTCAGCTAGATATGACCACTGACACCAGGGATGGACACAGTGGTCAAAGTCTAGTCACTTAGATATATCAGTGACTCCGGGATTGGCTCAGTGCTCACATACCAGTCACCTTGATATGATTGACTGAACACCGGGATTGGCTTAGTGGTCACATACCAGTCACCTCGATAGATTGCTGACACCAGGGATTGGCTAAGTGGTCACATGCACTGTAACCACTTGCATCCGTAGTTCTGAAAACTGCAGCTTGGGGACCCTCCTGAGATATAGGATGGTTTATTTCTATTTCCCTAAAACCAGCTTCCTCATGTGTCCCTACAGGGGAAATACTGCATTGGAATGACAAGAATTCCAACATCCCTAACTTTCTCCCTATAGGAACACTAAGTTGCGTGTAATTTTGGCAATGCCTGCAAGTCACCAGCTTCCCTTCAGCATTGGGGTCCTGGTTTCAAAACAGACCATGAACAACATCTCATGTAGTTTGTTCACTTTGTGCTGGATCTGTAATGGCGCACATATTGCTTGGCACCCAGCTTTCCCCTACAACTAATTAAGGGAATGTCTATTTAACCTACAGCCTCAACAATCCCAGTTTTGGCCAATGTTTCCAGCTCACCCACGTGTGTTTCACAAATCCAGAGTGAGGCGTAGTTTAACGTTATGACACCCAAATAAATAAAAAAAATATCCTCTTTACACAGACGTCAACACTTCAACACCGAGGTTGTGCGAAATACTTGACATCAAATGAACAGACAGCAACACCCCCCACAAAATATGCAATGCAAAATGCAACAACATATTTCACGGCAGAAATAAAAATACCCGGCTCCTGCAGCAGGTTTTTTCCAGATTTTACATTCACTCAGGACGTAAGCGAATAAAAAGTCTTGCCCAGCACACAGGTGTTAAGAAGTTTCCAAAGCCGAATTGTAAACTGGGGAGTGATGAGAAGGTCCCCATAATGTAACAATACAGGGGCTACAATGCATCTGATACAAGGGGATAAGTGTTGCCACAACCTAAACTTCTGCATATAACCTCCCCCCACCCCCTGCACTGAGACCCTCAGAACAAAAGGTTACAGAGCAACATGGATCCTGCAATCTCATCCCAGGACTCATTAGAGTTTACATTATGGTACCCACCAGTACTGCATGTCAAAAGCTTCCTCTGGTGGGCACTGGTGCCATCCCCTGGCCATAGGGTGCGGTAAGTTCCATGGAATAACATAGAAGTTGCAGAGGTAGAAGTGTATCCAGCACAAATAGTTCACTGTGCCAGAGGGATTTTAGGGAGGGAAGGATATTTTAACAAGCTTTGAGCTACATGCCAACATACTCTGCTGCCCACTGGAATTCTTGAGCGGGAAGGCATGGTGCAGGGAGGGAAGGCCGGCATGCAAGTTTATGGGGAGGGGGGGAGAAATACAGGATACAATGTATCAAGAAGAAATAGTCATAAATAACAAGGATGGGAGGAGAGGTGGGTGCATGCATTCCCACACCCTGACAAGAGGCCTCTTCCTCCAGACATCTCATGCAACGACAGGCCCTGGCATCTGCAGGGTGGCAGAGTGGGTGCAGGCCCCCTTTCCCCTCCAGATCTGCAAGTAAACACACCAACCCACACACCCTAAAAGGAAAAGCCACCCACTCACCTTAGTAGACTCTCTTCTCTATGCAGGGGTCTTCTCTGTGCCAAGCAGGGTCTCCTATGACTGTGTGCAGAGGGGGCAGGGAGGGTGCTCCTCTCCCCCCACCCCTCCCAGCTCAGGGTGAGACCTCAGCGGGCCACTGGTGAGAAGGGATCGGGTGTCTATTAGACCCAGACGGGCGGCAGAGAGATGTGAGGCAGCCAGGGAAGATGAGGGGAGGAGAGAAAGGGAGGAGGGAGGAGAGAAAACTAGAGCTCAGGAAGGGAGGGGAGAGCGGGAGGAGGGAGGAAGCCAGGGCTGGGTCCTGATTCCATGCACCCCCTGAGGTACCAGCTAACACTCTACCCTGACTATGTCTCATTGTAGATACCTGATACATTTGTAAAGGAAGGTGATAGAATGGACACTATGAGAAGGAGACATATTATGCAAATACAATAGTTTTCTAGGCACCGATGCAATGCCAGCTGTTCAAGAACTACAAGTCACAGCAATGCCAGAGCTAAAGCCACTATACTGAATTGTTGCATTAGGTCTCCCTTATGGGAATGTTAGAAGCATTACAGAAAAATTACAAAAAAGAACTTTGATGTACATAAATATAAATATATACTGTATATATGCATCAGTAACAATTCATTGTATATTATTGGTTATATGTGATATCAAGGATACGAATGTACAGATAGTCCCCGTTACATACCAGATAGGTTCTGTAGTTTGTTCTTAAGTTGAATTTGTTGTAAGTCGGAACTGTATATTTTATCATTGTATCCCAGCAAGAACTTTTTGGTCTCTGTAACGATTGGATTTTAAAAATGTTGGGTTGTCATAGGAACCAGGATTAACACTAAAGCTTCATTACAGGCTCCTGTGATAACTGTTACAACTGATCATTGTAGCCTAGGACTAAAGCACAATAAATTACCAATATCCGAGGTCCGTTTGTAACTAGGGTCGTATGTAAGTTGAGTGTTCTTAAGTAGGGGCTATGTAAATATATTTATTATTGTTTTAAGTATAAAAAAAAACATAAAATGCAAAATAATAACTAAATAAATCTATAAATCAAAATAAAATCCAGTATTATGGGAAATTGCTAAATTATTTCTGAGTGAATCGGGAATGAGTTGGAGAATTATCATAGCATTATAGTTTAGGGGTACAGGCAGAGGAAGTTATGTGGCAGTTCATGTACACCCATTGCTAGGTGGCAAGGGTTGCCAGCATGTACTTGCCAGGGTATTTAGCCACAGATCTTAGACAGAAAAAGGAATATTTGGCCCAGGTGAAGGAAACCCACATCCCACCCATGATAAATATCCCTTAAATTGGAAGGCCTGGAGTCCGTGCTCGTGCTCTGGCAGGCCGGCTCGCTGCATTAATCCCCATCTGCTATCGCCATCGCTCACCAAGGTTACTCTGCCTTATCCAAACATATTTTATAGGCCATACCTTTACTCTGTGTGATTATTATTTCAATGGCAAATACAATAAGCGAGTGATGGGGCCCGAGCCCTGACATCATAGACCTTATAATGCTGTGTTATATTAAAGGGGGGATTTTGACTTTTTTAGAGGACTGGAAGTGTTCTGCAGTGTTTCCATGTACAGTTATATGGTCCGTGGGCCCCTCTGTCATGTAAACAGACATATAGTTTTTATAAATCACAAGTATGTGGTAGCGGTCATGTAACCGATTTTATAAGGGACAGGCGTAGCTCTGTGTTATGCTTCTGGCACCTCAACATGCCTTCCCTCATGGGGGTAACAAACAAGTAAATTAATTATATGGAAAATTTTAGGCCTATGTACTTACTCTAAGCCTTAGCCAAGCAACCAATCAGAGATCAGCTCTCTTTTCCAAACTGCCCGGACAAATTAAATCTGGTCTCTGATTGGTTTCCTTCCCTCGCTAACCAGCCCTGTGTCCACAGAGGCAGGTAAGGCCCTGTTTGTTTATAACAAAAAATTATTCCTTAACCTACAGCGCGCTGATGGAAGCCCAAAATCATTAACCTTCTGTAAATGTGATGTAAATACTCTATCTTCCAACATAGTCGTCTGTCTTATCAGGTGCATCTATCATCTTTTCATCTGTGGAAAAGCTGGGTGACTAATATATGGCCGCCATTCCATCAAAACCCTTTCAAAAGATAAAATAAAATAAATCATTAATATTATAGTAAATGGTATAGTCCACAGAAACCAGAATGCTGATGTTACTTCCTCTTTCCTCTAGTCACATCTGAGCTGGCGTTCACTTGGGGCACTTTACCTAAGAGCGTTGTGCTGCTTTTTTCGGACTCTGCACCTATTCTTGCGCAGGTATTTAAGAAGAGCTATACGCTGCTATTGTGTGCACGTGAACGTGACCATTTTGTGGCGCAGTACACTGTTTGTAACTTGCAAATTGTGTCGCATGCCGTAGTGAAAGGTGCACCACAAAAAGTTGATGACTCTGTCGCCAGTGTGAGAAGAGACAGATTCATGTTTCTGGCGGCGATCTTGTAATGCTGCACCGATCACTATATATGAATGCACTTTTAGTGCAGTTTCCAACTTTCTAGAAAATGTGCCCCATTGTGTAGCTTCAATTAAAACAAAAAAGTAAAAAAAATTACAAAGTGATGGGGACATTTTTATTTTTAACATTTTGATTTTTTTTTCAGGTGCAGAGTTTCCCTTTAATTACTTACCTTACCATCAGACAAATCACAATCAATTGACTCAATGATAAAGGGTTGTATAATCACGATAATACCCCGGTCAGTATCATGCGGGGGCGGGGGTGGGGTGGGGGGTTTCTCTTGGGGACCCAGACCATCATTAGCCCTGTTTTTATTTCCTCATTCCCAGACAATGACAGTGAGTAGATGTCGCCAGCAGTTCAATCTAATGGAAATATAACAATCAGACAGCGGAGGGCCGGGAAGGAGCTGGAGCTGCGGCATTGACCTCCTGGTAACTGTGTTCCTGTGAGCACTGGAGAATTTGATAAAAGGTTTGTGGTTAGAGAGTGATCTGCTTAGGGGGCACTCGGGGGCCAGGAGAGTCACTATCAAACAGTGTGCCCTCAAGGGCTTCATACGGACATAACGAGGGCGGGAAGCATGGCCTAGTGTATTATCATTAGTGAATTGGATTGAAATGTGGTGTGGCACGCAGAATTTATCCAAAATTTTTAGAATTTGTGATATAAAGTACAAAATAATGGATGGAAATTTACATCGCACACTGAAGATTTTCATATATTGACCGGACCCTTCCCCTGCCCTCTCAATGCCCTATAAGGTATATTGCCCCACTTCACTTCCTACTATGTACAGTGTGCTGTGCTTGTATTGCACCTCAACCCTATTCACATGAAGGTATAAAGCCATGAGGACTTTGACATCAAAGGCCGCTTGCAACTCTTCAGGGGGATTCTAGTCGGTGTCTCACCTGACAATCAAATCATGATACCTAACAGATTATAATAAAAAAAAATATTTATATGAATTACTGATTATCATTCAGCCTAAACTTGAGTCCTAGATCTGCAGAGTGTTGAAAGTTCTTCCTGTACAGGAGTATCATGGATTTCCTAGCATGTGTAAATTATTATATACACTATAAACAGAGCGAGGGAATATGTTTTCTCCTTCCCCTCCTTGTAAAGTAGGATAACCTTTACATAATAGAATAGTGTTTGTATGGTCTTTTGTGCCATAAAATATAGTTTTGCTCATAGTTTCTTGCGTGTATTTGATATAGAATGGGGGAACTGACACCCCCCAATTAGTATTGATTGATTTAGGTTGATGATTTGGGGTACTTACTGTCTAGTGTGTTATCTGTATTTCAAACGTTCAGTTTTTCCATGTCCAGGAATGGAGTTAAAAAGAGGAGGAGCTTCTCTCAATTTTATGTTTTCATCTATTATGTTATAGTCTGATCTGGGGTCTGTATTATTTATAGCATGATTTTGGGTCTGTATTATTTATAGTCTGACCTGGGGTCTGTATTGTGTGATATTCTGGCTCTGGGGTTTTGTATTTTTGATTTTCTGGTCTCATTTTGGTATTATTTATTGTTTGGTCGGTGAATCTGTGTAAATGTATTTTGATGATTTATTAGGGTCTGTATATAGTTTGAAAGTAAGGTTGTTTTTTCTGGGGGTTGTAGTACTGAGACTCCTGTGGATAGTTTTGGAGTTTGAGCTCCTAAGTGTCTCTGAGTGCTGAAAAGTACAGGATTGTTTTTCCCTCGTTCACTCATTCCCTCGTCTTTGATGTTGGTTTCCTTTATTTGTTTGCACATCTGTAAAGCTGCAGACAGTGATGGAGGTGAATAAGGAAACCCTGAGTATATCAGTCCGTGACCACAGCCCCTGCAGCTCGGTGACATATAATTTACATTTCGCTCTCTGCCATTCGATTAACACATGCCGCGCCTCTCCTTTTAGGGCCCCGCCTGTGTTTATAGAGCAGCTTCTAGTTCCTCCGTCCACAGTATAGGATTAGTTTACCATAATCCCCTGTAAGAGAAAAATCCAGGCCTGGCCCAGGCTGTAGAACGGCACAGAGCAGGGCTGAGCTGAACGAGCCATCTAGGAATTCTACGAGAAGGAATAGTGGTTACCTTGGGGTATCTAAACCTAAGTAAAGGGGATCCCACATGGAGTACCGTTGTATGTGTGGGTGTGTCTGGGTTCATAGCCCCCCTTTTTATTTATTCAGGCAATAGAAGAATGAAAAAATGAAAGAAATTAGAACGAAATTAGGACTCTCTAACATCTGTATGACCTCATAGGGACTATGGACCGGGGTGTCCTGATATTTAGACTGATACCTTGATGAGGCTGTCCTAGTACAGAGACCTCTCCGCTTTCCTTTCCCATGGCACCAAAAATTCTCAAGAGGGCAGAGAGATAAGAAGAAAGTAGACAATCCGGAGGTTGCTGGTGCACAGTATAGGATAGTGATGAGTTGTGCTGCGTCTGGTTGGGTGATAATCTTAATCTTCCTGTCCCACCACCTTCATACTCGTCCTCGTCCCCCCCTCTCCTTTCCTCCATAGATAAAGCCAGCAGTAAAGTCACACATTCCTTTAATCTTGACAAGCCTGCCACCACAATACATTGTACATCTGTGCACAGTCAGCCCCGCCCCATGTATGTATAGATAAAAGTCCTTGTAAGACAATGATAGAAATAGCAGGAACTGCAGGAATAAGGGAAAATCTGAAAAGCTGAGACGTTCCAGAACAAGACGTGTCTCCAGTCCGATAAGTCTAAATGGTGTATGTTTTTCTTCTCTAGGGCCAACCATAGGGGGGTCTTCTGCTCCACCACTGATACAGAGGGTGTGGACCCCCCATGCCAACAATCCAGTTTGGCTTTGGGCACTTTTTTTTCTAAATTACATCCCTGTACCTCTCATATAGGGATCTTGACTATTCTAGGAGACCACCTGGGGCTACCTCTTGAGAAGACCCTGTGTGTGGTACATGGTCAAGCTATCCAGATGTAGGCAGGTGGAATACTACAGAGTTACTGGTAGAGCCAGGTCAGGGCAGGAAGCTCAAATACAAGTCAGAGGTCTAGCAGGGTCAACACCAACAGGGTCAAGGATGAATGACCAGAGTGAAGTTACAGGAAACAGTCAGCTTGAATAACAGAGAGACTCTATAGGAATTAGTGAGCTATGTAACACTGTATTGCTCAGGCACCTTGTTGTGGGAGTGGGTGCCTTATTAAAGAGGGGTCACTTCCTAAGGGTGATGCCACACGTGACGTTTTTGGTCCGTTTTGTAAGCATGCATTTTGATCTGTTTGAAAAACCATGCATTCTTAAAAACGTACCCAAAAACACACCGTGTGGCATCACCCCAAGCTAATCTAGCGTTGTGTAGCATGTGCTGCCATCCCTGCAGGTGACGACGGCCAAGTGGGGGTCCTTAGCTGTGGGGCCCAAAGGTGAATTTTATACTTCAGGATCAGTCTATTTCATTCATAAATTTATTATTTTTCCAAAAAATATGATGGAACCTGTGATGCCGTAGATAACAGTTAATCACTGAAGGTGTACCCCTTGAGTATTGGGCATGTGTCCTATTGGGGGTGGGCATTATTAGTGGAATGCGTAGCATTCATGTGTCTCCTATCTGTGCCACCCCCCCTTCTCGAAGTCTTTTCTCTCTCCATGAGTTTACAGCTTATGCTTCCTCCCCTCGGCTTCTCACAGAGTCACCAGATGCCCAATTAGTGTGTGGCCGTAACCGGAATCATGGGCAGTGCTGGCATCATTCCCAGCCTCTTTTCCACCACCGCTTATCTATAGAGAGTCGTGCAAAAGTGGAAGGCTGAAACCCGCCGATGCCTCAGAAAGACCTATTATTTCTCTCTCTTCCTTCCTGACGCCCTCTGCCCAAAACCTGGCCCCGAATGAGTCACCCCCATCTGGGCTGAACTGGGCAGAGCCTTTCTCTATAGCTGGGTCCATATGGAAACCTCCATGAATGACGTGGAGAGCCACAATAACCTCTGTGTAGTGGCGGACACTTTCACTACGTCACCCGCTGGTCACCATGATGCCACCTGAAGGCAGTCCTTTTCAGTCTGAACTGGATTTAGAGTTATAATGAAGTGCAGGGTCATCCGCATTCACATGATTTTACTTTATGTGACCATTCTATGATGGATATCATTTTACTTATGTCACATTGCATTGAGATCATAGTGTATTGTAAGTGTAGTGGACAGATTTCATGGATGCATCAGTTTTGTACCCCACAAATGATGATGTCATGAGTAGAAAGTCTGTCTACAGTCCTTCTACTTACCACTTCCTGGGAGAGTAAAGCTGTCACTTCATTTGACGTCATCAGTGTAGTGACATCGCTTCATGTGACAGCATCAGTGTAGTGACATCGCTTCATGTGACAGCATCAGTGTAGTGACATCGCTTCATGTGACAGCATCAGTGTAGTGACATCACTTCATGTCACATCATCAGTGTAGTGACACCACTTCATGTGACGTTATCAGTGTAGTAACATTACTTCATGTGACATCATCAGTGTAGTGACATCGCTTCATGTGACAGCATCAGTGTAGTGACATCACTTCATGTCACGTCATCAGTGTAGTGACACCACTTCATGTGACGTTATCAGTGTAGTAACTTACTACTTCATGTGACATCATCAGTGTAGTGACATCACTTCATGTGACATCATCAGTGTAGTGACATCGATTCATGTGACAGCATCAGTGTAGTGACATCACTTCATGTCACGTCATCAGTGTGGTGATATCGCTTCATGTGGCATCATCAGTGTAGTGACATCATTGGTGTAGTGACATCATTGGTGTAGTGACATCGCTTCATGTGGCATCATCAGTGTAGTGACATCATTGGTGTAGTGACATCATTGGTGTAGTGACATCGCTTCATGTGGCATCATCAGTGTAGTGACATTATTGGTGTAGTGACATCACTTCATGTTACCTCCCTCTATGTGACATCATCACCGCTAGTTTGTGACTTTCAAATTACTCAAAATCTGGAGAGCTGTTCTGCCTCTTTATAGTTTATAACTAGGACAGATCCTGCCTGACCTCATTACCTCTCCATTAGTGCAGCCACATCTGTTCAGGACTTTGCTGGAACCATATGTCAACAGGACGAGCACGGCCACAGTCATAGAATCTTCTGTCTCTATTTTTTCTGTCTTGGCTTGTAATGAATAGGAAATATTGGTCTATGGACTCAAGACAGATCTCCGATACAATGTACAAACCAGTGCTGGATCATTTAACTTTGGCAAAGGAGATTAAATGTAACAATTCTGAAACTGTTGAATATTGATAACAGAAGCGAGTTGAAAAAGTTCATCAACTTTTTCTTATACTTTGTGTAACAATAGCCAAGCTTTATTTATACCCGAACAAATGACAATGTTTGTCACCTGAAAGTTTAAACTAATATAAGAAGAGAGGAACTCACCGCCCTGAGCGTCCAGCATCATCCGGGGCAGGTGACCGGCTATATAGCCAGTACCAGCTCCTGGCAGCGAGGTGACAGCTGCCTTCCGGCTCTCTCAGGCCATGTCGTGGACCGTGTAGGTCCCCAATTTCCTTCACCAGGACCGAACATAATACACATACATATAGACTGCCTGTAGGCGTTACAGCCGCATAACAATCACTCACCATGTCACCCCCCAGACCAAGCACAGGAAGCAGCAATGCGGTGACATCTGTCAGCGGTCACGGGGCGTCACCCTCGCTGCCGCCTCTGCTCCACACATCACTTGCCGCTATTTAAGGGAGCGCTGTCACCGCCTGTGACCTAAAACATAAAACAAATTATTTTGAAAATTCAAGTACTGAATTGTTACGTGTCCAAGCCCGACAAGCGGCTCCCTGCATCCAACAAGAAAGCCAGAAATGAGGAACGTCCAGCCGTGACAACTTCATGCAGATCCATGAGGGGGCTCAGTTTACTAGGCTTTGCGCCAGTTTTCTGACGGACCTTGCAAGTCCTTTTCAGTGTAACGCTTGCACAGGTATATAAATTGTGCCGCACCACCTTTGTGTCACGACGCGACGTTTTGTGGGCAATGTCTCAGTGACAAGAAACTGTTCAAAGATTTCGTAAAGCGCTACAGATTATGATGGCGCTATACAAATAAGATTCATTATTCAATGTATTGAAAGTCCTAATATTCATCATTTACGGGATCAATCCGCAGCGGAGGGGGCGACTGGTTGTCTACATTCTTTGTAATGGAGCATTGAGTGGAGAATTCTTTGTTCTTACATACGTAATTTATAGGTCAATCATTACCTGCATGTGTTTACAGGATACTCCACAACTACTAGAACCATATTAGGAATGTTTAAAGTGTTACAACCACATATATCTTAAAGTATCCCGTAAATGTACAAGAAAAATAGGTTTGGTAGGCATTTCTTCCAACCTCTCATCCCCTAACTCCTATAATACTGCCCTATGTACAAGACTGTAACTACTATAACTGCCCCCCTATGTACAAGAATATAACTACTATAATACTGCCCCTATGTCAAGAATCTAACTGCTATATACTGCCCCCCTATGTACAAGATATAACTACTATAATAACAGCCCCCTATGTACAGGAATATTACTACTATATACTGCCCCTTTACAAGAATATAACTACTATAATACTGCGCCCCCCTTTGTACAGAATATAACTACGATATACTGCCCCCTATGTACAGGAATATAACACTATATACTTGGCCCCCTATGTACAAGAATATACACTACTATAATACTGCCCCCTAGGTACAGGAATTAACTACTATATACTGCCCCCTATGTACAAGCATATAACTACTATAATCTTTGCCCCCTATGTACAAGAATATAACTACTAAATCTGCTCCTATGTATAAACAAAATATATAACTACATAATACTTGCCCCCTATGTACAAGAATATAACTACATAATACGGCCCCTATGTACAAAATATAACTACTATAATACTGCTCCTATATACAAGAATATAACTACTATAACTGCCCCCCTATGTACAGAATATAACTCTATAATACTGCCCCTTATGTACAAGAATATAACTACTATAATACTGCCCCCCTGTTACAAAGAATATAACTACTATAATACTGCCCCCTATGTACAAGATATAACTACTATAATACTGCCCCCCTATGTACAAGAATAACTACTATATACGATACTGCTCCCCCTATGTACAAGAATATACTACTATAATACTGTCCCCTAGTACAAGAATATACCTACTATAATACTGCCCCCATGTACAGGAATATAACTACTATAATACTCCCCATGTACAGGAATAACTACTATAAGACTGCCCCTTGTAGAAGATATACTACTATAATACTGCCCCCTAGTACAAGATATACTAACTACTATAATACTGCCCCCTATGTCAAGGATATAACTACATATATACTGCCCCCTAATGTCAAGAATATAACTACTATAATCCCCCCCCTATGTACAAGAATAAACATAGAATACTGCCCCCTAGTACATAGAATAAACTACTATAATACCAACCCCCATACGCCCTATTTAACAGAAAGAATATAACTACTAAATACTGCTCCCTATGTACAGAATAACTACTATAATCTGCCCCCCTAAGTACAAGAATATAACTACTATAATACTGCCCCCTATGTACAGAATAAACTACTATAATACTGCCCCCTATGTACGGAATATAACTACTATAATACTGCGCCCCTATGTACAAGAATATAACTACTAGAACCTCGCCCCATGTACAAAATATACTACATAATACTGTCCCTATGTACAAGAATATAACTACTATAAATAACTGCCCCTATGTACAGGAATATACTAGCTATAATACTGCCCCCTTGTACAATATAAACTACATAATATGACTCTCCCCTATGTACAAGAATATAACTACTATAATACTGCCGCCACTCCCCTAGACAGAATTAACTACTTAATACTGCCGCCCTTGTACAAGAATATAACTACTATAACTGCCCACTGCCCCTATGTACAGAATAATACTTATAATACTGTCCCCCTATGTACAAGATATACCTACATAATATCTGCCCCCATGTACAGGATATACTTACTATAATACTAATACTGCCTCCCATATGTTACGATAAACTACATACCCCCCTATGTACAAGAATTAACTACTATAATACATGCCCCCTAGATCTACAAGAATTAACTACTATAATCCTGCCCCCTATGTACAGGGATATAACTACTATAAATACTGCCCCCTAGTACAAGAATATAACTACATAATACCGCCCCCTAGTACAAGAATATACCTACTATAATACTGCCCCCTATGTCACGAATATAACTACAATAATACTGCTCCCTATGTACAAGTATAACTACTATAATACTACTGCCCCCTAAGTACAGAATATAACTACTATAATACTGCCCCCTATGTACAGGAATATAACTACTATAATACTGCCACCTATTAAACAGGAATATAACACATAACACTGCCCCCTATGTAGCAAGAATATAACTACTATACATAATGCCCCCTATGTACAAGAATATAACTACTATAATACTGCCCCTATGTACAGGAATATAAACTACTAAATACTGCCCCCTATGAGACAAGAATATAACTACTATAATACTGTCCCCTATGTACAGGAATATAACTACTATAATACTGGCCCCCTATGTACAAGAATATACTACTATAATGCCCCCCTATGACAAGAATATAACTACTAGAATACTACCCCCATGTACAGGAATATAACTACTATAATACTGCCCCCTATGTAACAACAATATAGAACTACTATAATACTGCCCCCTGTACAGAATATAACTCCATAATACTGCCCCCTATGTACAGGAATATAACTGCTATAATACTGGCTCCCATGTACGAATATACTACTTAATACGTCCCTTGTACAGGACTATAACTCTATAATACTGTCCCTATGTACAGAAATATAACTAAACTATAATACTGCCCCTATGTACAGATATAACTATATAATACTGCCCCTATCAGTGAATATAACTACACTAATTCTGCCCCTGGCAGTATGCTTAACATAAAGAAGGTGATATAACTGCTTCTATGTTTCTTGTCTTATGGGATAGAACTTATGAAATATTATGAGACACTGTGTGACTGTAAGAGGAGTATGTGTTGTTCCCCTCTGGTATGTATTACTGTGACCCAGTGCCTGTGTACGCAGTGGCATGTAGATGCATGTGGAGGACCAACTACCAAATGCTGAGGCTAAACGGAGTGTTAGACATTAGTGTTGCCAGGACTCTCCCTGCTCCTGCACGCGTGTACATCCATCCCATTGTCTGCAGACTTTATTCTGAGTGGTTAGTAAACCGTATCAGGAGCCACGGGGGATAGCTGTGATATTCCGGGCAGCATCTGCTCACAGAGTGGCCCTGCACATTAGATTACTGTCACCGGTATCAGTGGTTTTTGTCACCTCCAACCAGCCTCCTGTGTATGTGATTGACCTGATCCTATGTTCTGCACTAGGAGGTCTGACTCTGACTTTTTCCCTTATATCCTTTTAGATACGTTAAGATGTGTTGTATTAGGGACTTGGAGGGGAGAGGAGGTCATGTGTGGATTTAACTTTGGATCAACTTTGGATTTGAAAAATGATGGAAGAGGAACGTTGGCAAGATTGTGAGAATGTGAGAAAATTTTGTGTTTGAGAATCAGTCCTAAAAATGGTCACATTGGAGCTGAAGAAGGGGTCATTTTTGGCGTTAAAATTTTTGTATTATAATGAGATCCATTGGGGATGGATATGTAAGGTTTATGCTAAAACCTCCAGATGGAAGAGGTCACATTGCAAGATTACCCAACGCTGCACTTTCGTTGGGTTCCCGAATATTTCTATTTTGCGCCATTGCCCCGATTTTGGTGCACGCATAGGATTGTGGTGCATTGGCGCCAGCTTTCACATGGCAGAAATCGGGACCTGGTGTCGGAACCCGCGGATTTCAGAAAAACCGTGGAATTTAAAAAACGAATTTGTGTCACAAGATCACACTCCACATGCACCGGGACGAAGAAGGTGAACTACTGGGCGGTACCTCCTGGCGCAGCAGCGACACCCTGGAGGATATCGGGCGCATGGACATATTGAATCCCGGCAGACCCGAACTCACACGCGGGACAACACGATCCCGCGCGGGTAAGTAAAATGTGCCCCAATGTGATAGAGAAGGTAATTTTGGAGTAGCAGAGTGGAGGAGGTTACCCTGTTGGTATAACTAAGGTGGGAGGGTTAGGTCATTTTGGAAGATCAAGAGTGGCTTAGAGTAGAGATGATAAGAGTAGAAAGTAGCCAGTATAGAAGATCAAGAGCGAGAGATGATTTTAAAGGTTACATCAAAGACCCAGAGGTGGAACGAGGTCAAATGGAAGATTGAAGAAGGATCCGAGGTCATGTTGAGAAAGATGGCATAAGTCACGTTGTAAGATTGGGGTGGGGACTGAAGAAAGAGATAATATGTCTGGAAATGAGGGAGGTTAAGAGGTATTTTGGTAGATTTGGAAGCAGGAAAGATTTTGTTTTGAAAAATTTGGAAAGAGAGAAGTGTAGTTGTAAGATCTAGAAGAAGAGTGGTAAGAGCGTCCACTTTTGGAGAGCATGCTTCACAAAGGTCAGTGTTGAAAAGATATAGAGGGAAAAAGAGGATATCTTGTAGATTGAGAGGCCAAAAATGTCATTTTTGAAAATCTGTTGGAGGTGAGAGGTGGTGAGCTGGAAAAATTCGAGGTAGGAGAAAAGTCATCTTAGAGATTAAGAAGGTGGAAAAGGTTCATGCTGGAAGACAAGAGCTTTAAGATATCACAACTGGTAGAATCAAAGGTCAGGTTGGAGGTTGTGGATCAGAAGGGCTGGAAATTGTCCATATTTGGAGACTTGGGAACGGTCATGTTGGTAGAGTGGGAGATCAAGGTTATGGTGGAAGATCGGGGAGTTGGAAATAGTGACATCGGGGAACCTGTATGTTTACTTATGGTTTTGTCGAGCCGTTATGGCACAGCTGTAAGTGTAACTGGTTTGGGAGTTATTTAGTAAAGATGACGATGGTTTATACAGAGCGGAGACGTTCTGAGAGAGAATGTGTGTACGACCTCGTCTGTGCTGCTTTTACGTCTCACTTTGTACTGCAGCCAGTATCACGCAGTAAGTCCTAACAATGGTTGCGTTCAGATGAGTGCACTTGGGTTAAAACAGTGACAATGGATGTCAGTGTGATCACACCTCCCCCAGCAATATACACCGGGGTGTGTCCATCAGGAGACACACCCAATCCTCTGTAGGCCCCCGCACCTGCTCCAATCACAACAATAGAGGGGGGCAGGTGCGCCGCATTCATGGGCGTTCACCAGTAAACACGTCTCTTGGAGGAGAAATCCATGACTTCTTAAACCCTTCATAGCATCCAACTTATGTACGTTATCTCTGTGCCTATTTTACGTCTTGAAGTTGACTCAAGTAAATTTTAGATTTTAGGGATTTTTTATTTTTCGCGAACATGGTTACTTTGGTCTCTTATAAAGACGGGCATCATCTCATCCAGATAACGTGACCCACCCCTGGAGCTCCTGTACCTGTGGCCTGGTTCTCCTCTACCGTGACCTCTAGATGACAGTGCGGATACATTTGCAGGCACTCAAAGGTCTCGGTGACCATCCCATTATCCGTACTGGTCGTATTGATCGCACTCAACACTTAAGCAGCGCCGTACGGTCGGAGGGGTTTGTGGACCTCGGCGGAACTGTTACATGTTCTAATATCCTGTATTATTCTAACACATCATTAGCGCTCATTAACTTACTGTCGTATAAGACCCCCCAGGGGGGCCGACGTTGACATCATGTTTTTAGCAGCACTAGATCAACATTATAGATTTATGGGAGAAACATCACATGTTGCATGCAGGCTCCTCTGGAGACAATGGTGGCGATGACATGTGATGTGGTGATGACCAATGGACTTTCTGCATCAATCCATCTGCACAAGAACTGGGATTTTGTGGTTTTTGCCGCTGTGTGAAGGCGATCGCATCATATATTACATAAAACCTATGGGTGGGGGGTCAAGCCAATGACAAATTAAACGTTATACCGTTAGCCCTCAATGCACTGACCAATGTCATTTTGTACCTTCAGGCTCTGGTAGTTGAGATTTGTCGCCCCCTGCAGAAGCGACCAACATAGACCCGACGCTATTTTTCCATACTGCGGTATTATAGGGCAACGCTGGTGGGGTGTGTTATTTCCCGGGATTGTGCACGCGGTATATATAGGGCTCTCAGATATTGTGTGGGCTCAGTATTGCAGGTGATTGGTGTAGATTCGTTGTTTAACGAAAACACATGCAGGCGAATTATTTGTGTATTATGTAGGATCTAGATTGACGGTTAGATCTACTTATGACAAGTTTTCTCTGGATATTTGTCCTTATTGTGGTAATAGGTAGGTATTGTTATAAAGCATATGTGGGCACTGATAGCTTTATTACAATTAGGACATACATATTATACAGTACTGTGAGGGAGTACAGGAATATAACTACTATAATACTGCCCTATATAACCCAGAATATAACTACTATATACTGCCCCTATTACAAGAATATAACACTATAATACTGCCCCTATGTAACGAGAATATAACTACTATAATACTGCCCCCTATGTACAGGAATATAACTACTATAATACTGCCCCTTATGGATAAAAATGTGTAATGGTGGAGCATATGATGGCAGATTATTCATACAGATAACACTGAGATGTAGACCTGGATTCCACTTTACTGTCAGACGCTTTTATTTTCATTTCTTGTCGTCGCTGTAAGACAAATATTTGCCGCGTGATGTGCTGAGGATTGGAGCACAATAAATAAAACGGCTGGTAGGCTGACATATGAAGTATATACCAGGCTCCGGTCTGTGTATTTTTACCAATCACACTGTGTAATGTCCTTCTATGTTTTTTCTTAATGAACATGATGAGTATATCTGCGCGGTGCTGTGATTACTTTCCGTGAGTCTGAGCCCGACGCCGAGCAACAAACATCAGCGTCTTTTATAGCTGGTCTCACCTTCTTTCAAAACTTCACTTATCTGCTGCTGGTGCAGTCACTGTGTACATACATGACATTACTTATCCTCTACTGATCCTGAGTTACATCCTGTATTATACTCCAGAGCAGCACTCACTATTCTGCTGTTGGTGCACTCACTGTGTACATACATGACATTACTTATTCTGAACTGATCTGCCATTCAGGCTAGCGTAAACTGCTCAATAGTGTCTGGCTACAGGCTTTATGAATGTTACCAACGACATATAGCAGAATTGTTAATGTAGCTTGAGAGTTAAACAAAGCCTGCAACTTATAATTAGAACAAAAAAAAAAATATATATATATATAAAATGTTTATGAAGCACATCTACAAGTCTATAAATTATCCATTCATATATTGGTGCGCTGGCATTCAGTAGCCTGGTAAAGGTGAGTGACGCCCCTTTGGCAGCCATGTTTGTTGACATCCAGCTTTCCCAGAAAAGGCACAGGCTGTACATGAGATAAAAATACTTTATACAAGAACCTCATCACACTGAGGGCAATCCTCCTGGGCTTCTATCTCCTTGGTGCTCCACTGATACAAGCAACACAAACATTGTATCTTGGCTGCTTAATATGAAGCCGTCTCTCTCTCTCCCACTAGTGCTTCATATACAAAGCTGATGTTCAGGATGTCACTAGTTAAAGGGGTCGTCTGATTATTAGAAAAACCCCATCAAAAACAATTTCCATATATTAGAAGGTGAAACCCAAACTTAACTCTCAGGCGGACCTCCATGACTGCAGCAGAGGCTCTTGATCCCAGATGCTTATACTGTACACCATTTGGACTATATGTACGTTGTGCACGTGATCGCTGTGCCAATCCTGGCACTGGTACCATGGCAATCACTTAGATATGACCACTGAAACCAGGGATTGGCTCAGTAACAAACCAGTTAGCCAGATATGATCAATGACACCAGGGATTGGCTCAGTGGTCACATACAAGTCAACGAGATATGATCAATAACACCAGGGATTGGCTCAGTAACAAACCAGTCAGCTAGATGTGAATTGGCTCAGTGGTCACATGCCAGTCATCCAAATATGACCACTGACAGCAGAGTTCACAGGCCAGTCAGCTAGATATGACCACTGACACCAGGGATTGGAGCAGTGGTCAAAGTCTAGTCACTTAGATATATACAGTGACACCGGGGATTGGCTCAGTGCTCACATACCAGTCACCTTGATATGATTGCTGACACCAGGGATTGGCTTAGTGGTCACATACCAGTCACCTCGATATGATTGCTGACACCAGGGATTGGCTAAGTGGTCACATGCACTATAACCACTTGCAATCCGAAGTTCTGAAAACTGCAGCTGTGGGGGACCCTCCTGAGATATAGGATGGTTTTATTTCTATTTTCCCTAAAACCAGCTTCCTCAGTGTGTCCCTACAGGGGAAATACTGCATTGGAATGACAAGAATTCCAACATCCCTAACTTTCTCCCTATAGGGAAACACTAAGTTACGTGTAATTTTTGGCAATGCCTGTAAGTCACCCAGCCTTCCCTTTCAGCATTGGGGTCCTGGTTTCAAAACAGACCATGAACAACATCTGCATGTAGTTTGTTCACTTTGTGCTGGATCTGTAATGGCGCACATATTGCTTGGCACCCAGCTTTCCCCTACAACTAATTTAAAGGGAATGTCTATTTAACCTACAGCCTCAACAATCCCAGTTTTGGCCAATGTTTACCAGCTCACCCCACGTGTGTTTCACAAATCCAGAGTGAGGCGTAGTTTAACGTTATGACACCCAAAATAAATAAAAAAATATCCTCCTTTACACAGACGTCAACACCTTCAACCGAGGGTTAAGTGCGAAATACTTGACATGCAAAATGAGACAGACAGCAACACCCCCACAAAATATGCAATGCAATAATGCAACAACATATTTCACGGCAGAAATAAAAATACCCGGCTCCTGCAGCAGGTTTTTCCAGATTTTACATTCACTCAGGACGTAAGCGAATAAAAAGTCTGCCCAGCACACAGGTGGTTAAGAAGTTTCCAAAGCCGAATTGTAAACTGGGGAGAGTGATGAGAAGGTCCACATAATGTAACAATACAGGGGCTACAATGCATCTGATACAAGGGGATAAGTGTTGCCACAACCTAAACTTCCTGCATATAACCTCCCCCCACCCCCTGCACTGAGACCCTCAGGAACAAAAGGTTACAGAGCAACATGGATCCTGCAATCTCATCCCAGGACTCATTAGAGTTTACATTATGGTACCCACCAGTACATGCATGTCAAAAGCTTCCTGCTGGTGGGCACTGGTGCCATCCCCTGGCCATAGGGTGCGGTAAGTTCCATGGAATAACATAGAAGTTGCAGAGGTAGAAGTGTATCCAGCACAAATAGTTCACTGTGCCAGGAGGTATTTTAGGGAGGGAAGGATATTTTAACAAGCTTTGAGCTACATGCCAACATACTCTGCCCACTGGAATTCTTGAGCTGGAAGGGCATGGTGCAGGGAGGGAAGGCCTGGCATGCAAGTTTATGGGGAGGGGGGGAGAAATACAGGGATACAATGTATCAAGAAAGAAATAGTCATAAATAAACAAGGATGGAGGAGGAGGTGGGTGCATGCATTCCCACACCCTGAACAAGAGGCCTCTTCCTCCAGACATCTCATGCAACAGGCCCCTGGGCATCTGCAGGGTGGCAGAGTGGGTGCAGGCCCCCTTTCCCCTCCAGATCTGCAAGTAAACACACCAACCCACACACCCTAAAAAGGAAAAGCCACCCACACTCACCTTAGTAGACTCTCTTCTTCATGCAGGGGTCTTCTCTGTGCCAAGCAGGGTCTCCTATGACTGTGTGCAGAGGGGGCAGGGAGGGTGCTCCTCTCCCCCCACCCCTCCCAGCTCAGGGTGAGACCTCAGCGGGCCACTGGTGAGAAGGGATCGGGTGTCTATTGAGACCCAGACGGGCGGCAGAGAGATGTGAGGCAGCCAGGGAAAGATGAGGGGAGGAGAGAAGGGAGGAGGGAGAGAGAAACTAGAGCCTGCAAGGAAGGGAGGGGGAGAGCAGGGAGGAGGAAGGGAGAGCCAGGGCTGGGGGGTCCTGATTCCATGCACCCCCTGAGGTACCAGCTACACTCTACCCTGACTATGTCTCACATTGTAGATACCCTGATACATTGTGTAAAGGAAGGTGATAGAATGGACACTATGAGAAGGAGACATATTATGCAAATACAATAGTTTTCTAGGGCACCGATGCAATGCCAGCTGTTACAGAACTACAAGTCACAGCAATGCCAGAGCTAAAGCCACTATACTGAATTGTTGCATTAGGTCTCCCTTATGGGAATGTTAGAAGCATTACAGAAAAATTACAAAGAAAAGAACTTTGATGTACATATAATATAAATATATACTGTATATATGCATCAGTAACAATGTCATTGTATATTATTGGTTATAATTGTGATATCAAGGATACGAATGTACAGATAGTCCCCGGGTTACATACCAGATAGGTTCTGTAGGTTTGTTCTTAAGTTGAATTTGTATGTAAGTCGGAACTGTATATTTTATCATTGTAATCCCAGCAAGAACTTTTTTGGTCTCTGTAACGATTGGATTTTAAAAATGTTGGGTTGTCATAGGAACCAGGATTAACACTAAAGCTTCATTACAGGCTCCTGTGATAACTGTTACAGCTGATCATTGTAGCCTAGGACTAAAGCACAATAAATTACCAATATCCAGAGGTCCGTTTGTAACTAGGGGTCGTATGTAAGTTGAGTGTTCTTAAGTAGGGGCTATGTAATAATATTTTATTATATGTTTTAAGTATAAAAAAAAACATAAAATTGCAAAATAATAAACTAAATAAATCTATAAATCAAAATAAAATCCAGTATTATGGGAAATTGCTAAACTATTTCTGAGTGAATCGGGAATGAGTTGGGAGAATTATTATAGCATTATAGTTTAGGGGTACAGGCAGAGGAATAAGTTATGTGGCAGTTCATGTACACCCATTGCTAGGTGGCAAGGGTTGCCAGCATGTACTTGCCAGGGTATTTAGCCACAGATCTTAGACAGAAAAAGGAATATTTGGCCCAGGTGAAGGAAACCCACATCCCACCCATGGAGATAAATATCCCTTTAAATTGGAAGGCGCTGGAGTCCGTGCTCGTGCTCTGGCAGGCCGGCTCGCTGCATTAATCCCCATCTGCTATCCGATCGCTCACCAAGGTTACTCTGCCTTATCCAAACATATTTTATAGGCCAATACCTTTACTCTGTGTGATTATTATTTCAATGGCAAATACAATAAAGCGAGTGATGGGGCCCGAGCCCTGACATCATAGACACTTGTAATGCTGTGTTATATTAAAGGGGGGATTTTGACTTTTTATAGGACTGGAAGTGTTCTGCAGTGTTTCCATGTACAGTTATATGGTCCGTGGGCTCCTCTGTCATGTAAACAGACATATAGTTTTATAAATCACAAGTATGTGGTAGCGGTCATGTAACCGATTTTATAATGGGACAGCGTAGCTCTGTGTTATGCTTCTGGCACCTCAACAATGCCTTCCCTCATGGGGGTAACAAACAAGTAAAATTAAATTATATGGGAAAAATTTTAGGCCTAGTGTACTTACTCTAAGCCTGTAGCCCATAGCAACCAATCAGAGATCAGCTCTCATTTTCCAAACTGCCCAGGACAAATGTAATCTGATCTCTGATTGGTTTCCCTCGCTAACCAAGCCCTGTGTCCACAGAGGCAGGTAAGGCCCTGTTTGTTTATAACAAAAAAATTATTCCTTAACCTACAGCCGCTGATGGAAGCCCAAATTCATTAACCTTCATGTAAATGTGATGTAAATACTCTATACTTCCAACATAGTCGTCTGTCTTATCAGGTGCATCTATCATCTTTTCATCTGTGGAAAAGCTGGGTGACTAATAATATGGCCGCCATTCACAACCCTTTCAAAAGATAAAATAAAATAAATCATTAATATTATAGTAATGGATATAGTCACAGAAACAGAATGCTGATGTATTTCTCCATTTCCTCTAGTCACATCTAGAGCTGCGTTCACCTTGGGGCACATTTACTAAGAGCGTTGTGCTGCTTTTTTGTCGGACTCTGCACCTTATTCTTGCGCAGGTATTTAAGAAGAGTCTACGCTGCTATTGTGTCGCACGTGACGTGACCATTTTGTGGCGCAGCTACACTGTATTTAACTTGCAAATTGTGTCGCATGCCGTATGTGAAAGGTGCACCACAAAAAAGTTGATGAACTCTGTCGGGCCAGTGTGAGAAGAGACAGATTCATGATTTCTGGCGCATGATCTTAGTGAATTGCTGCACCGATCACTATATATGGAAATAGCACTTTTAGTGCAGTTTCCAACTTTCTAAGAAAATGTGCCCCATTGTGTAGCTTCAAATTAAAACAAAAAAGTAAAAAAAAATTACAAAGTGACTGGACATTTTATGTAGATTTTAACATTGTGATTTTTTTTTCAGGTGCAGAGTTTCCCTTTAATTACTTCACCTTACCATCAGACAAATCACAATCAATTGACTCATCGGAACATAAAAGTGTGTATAATTCACTGATAATACCCCGGTCAGATCATGCGGGGCGCGGGGGTGGGGTGGGGGTGTCTCTTGGGGACCCCAGACCATCATTAGCCTGTTTTTATTTCCTCATTTCCCAGACAATGACAGTGAGTAGATGTCGCCAGCAGTTCAATCTAATGGAAATATAATAAAATCAGACAGCGGAGGCCGGGAAGGAGCTGGAGCTGCGGCATTGACCTCCTGGTAACTGTGTTCAATGTGAGCACTGGAGAATTTGATAAAAGGTTTGTGGTTAGAGAGTGATCTGCTTAGGGGGGCACTCGGGGGGCCAGGAGAGTCACTATCAAACAGCTGTGCCCCTCAAGGGCTTCATAGCGGACATAACAGAGGGCGGGCAACATGGCCTAGTGTATTATCATTAGTGAGATTGGGATGGAAATTGTGTGGGCACGAGAATTTATCCAAAATTTTTTAGAATTTGTGATATAAAGTGACAAAATAATAGGATGAAATTTACATCGCACACTGGCACAGATTTTCATATATTGAGCCAGGACCCTTCCTCTGCCCTCTCAATGCCCTATAGAGTATATTGCCCCACTTCACTTCCTACTATGTACAGTGTGGCTGTGCATTGTATTGCACCTCAACCCTATTCACATGAAGGGTATAAAGCCATGAGGACTTTGACATCAAAGGCCGCTTGCAACTGCTTCAAGGGGGATTCTAGGTGTCTCATCCTGACAATCAAATCATGATACCTAACTAGTATTATAATAAAAAAAATATTTATATGAATTACTGATATCATTCAGCCTAAACTTGAGTCCTAGATCTGCAGAGGTGTGAAAGTATCTTCCTGGTACAGGAGTATACATGGATTCTTAGCATGTGTAAATTATATATACACTATAGATACAGAGCGAGGGAAGATGTTTTCTCCTTACCCCTCCTTGTAAAGTTAGGATAACCTTTACATAATAGAATATGTTTGTTATGGTCTTTTGTGCCATAAAATATAGTTTTGCTCATAGTTTCTTGCTTGTATTTGATATAGAGAATGCAGGGGAACTGACACCCCATTATGTATTGATTTAGGTTGATTGATTTGGGTACTTACTGTCTAGTGTGTGATCTGTATTTCAAACGTTCAGTTTTTCAGATGTCCAGGAATGGAGTTAAAAAGAGGAGGAGCTTCTCTCAATTTTATGTTTTCATCTATTATGTTATAGTCTGATCTGGGGTCTGTATTATTTATAGCATGATTTGGGGTCTGTATTATTTATAGTCTGACCTGGGGTCTGTATTGGTGATAGTCGGGACTGGGGTTTGTATTTTTGATTTTCTGGTCTAGTTTTGGTATTATTTATTGTTTGGTCTGGAATCTGTGTTAAATGTTTTATTTAGGGTCTGTATATAGTTTGGAAGTAAGTGTTTTATTTCTGGGGGTTGTAGTACTGAGACTCCTGTGGATAGTTGGAGTTTGAGCTCCTAAGTGTCTCTGAGTGCTGAAAAGTACAGGATTGTTTCCCTCGTTCACTCATTCCCTCGTCTTTGAGTTGGTTTCCTTTATTTGTTTGCACATCTGTAAAGCTGCAGACAGTGGATGGAGGTGAATAAGGAAACCCTGAGTAGTATCAGTCCTGTGACCACAGGCCCCCTGGCAGCTCGGTGACATATCATTTACATTTCGCTCTCATGCCATTCGATTAACACATGCCATCTCTCCTTTTAGGGCCCGCCTGTGTTTATAGAGCAGCTTCTAGTTCCTCCATCCACAGTATAGGATTTAGTTTACCATAATCCCCTGTAAGAGAAAATCCAGGCCTGGCCCAGGCTGTAGACACGGCACAGAGCAGGGCTGAGCTGAACTGAGCCACAGTCTAGGAATTCTACGAGAAGGAATAGTGGTTACCTGATGGGGTATCTAAACCTAAAGTAAAGGGGGATCCCAGAATGCAGTACAGGTGTATGTGTGGGTGTGTCTGGGTTCATAGCCCCCCTTTTTATTTATTCAGGCAATAGAATGTAAAAAATGAAAGAAATTAGAACGAAATTAGGACTCTCTAACATCTGTATGACCTCATAGGGACTATGGACCGGGGTGGTCC
Organism: Engystomops pustulosus; assembly: GCA_019512145.1. Classification (NCBI taxonomy): domain Eukaryota; kingdom Metazoa; phylum Chordata; class Amphibia; order Anura; family Leptodactylidae; genus Engystomops; species Engystomops pustulosus. The sequence goes on along the minus strand of WNYA01000148.1, from coordinate 67,983 downwards.
TGATATTTTAGAACTGATACCTTGATGAGGGCTGTCCTAGTACAGAGACCTCTCCGCTTTCCTTTCCCATGGCACCAAAAATTCTCAAGAGGGCAGAGAGATAAGAAGAAAGTAGAGCATCCGGAGGTTGCTGGTGCACAGTATAGGTATAGTGATGAGTGTGCTGCGTCTGGGTGATAATCTTAATCTTCCTGTCCCACCACCATTCATCTCTGTCCTCGTCCCCCCCTCTCCTTTCCTCCATAGATAAAGCCAGCAGTAAAGTCATCACATTCCTTTAATCTTGACAAGCCTGCCACCACAATACATTGTACATCTGTGCACAGTCAGCTCCCGCCCCATGTATGTATAGATAAAAGTCTTGTAAGACAATGAATAGAAATAGCAGGAACTGCATGAATAAGGGAAAATCTGAAAAGCTGAGACGTTCCCAGAACAAGACGTGTCTCCAATCCGATAAGTCATAAATGGTGTATGTTGTTTCTTCTCTAGGGCAACCATAGGGGGGTCTTCTGCTCCACCACTGATACAGAGGGTTGTGGACCCCCCATGCCAACAATCCAGTTTGGCTTTGGGCACTTTTTTTTCTAAATTACATCCCTGTAACCTCTATATAGGGATCTTGACTATTCTAGGAGACCACCTGGGTGCTACCTCTTGAAGAAGACACCTGTGTGCGGTACATGGGGTCAGGCTATTCAGATGTAGGCAGGTGGAATACATACAGAGTTACTGGTCAGAGCCTAGGTCAGGGCAGGAAGCTCAAATACAAAGTCAGAGGTAAGTCAGGGTCAACACACACAGGGTCAAGGATGAATGACAAGAGTGAAGTTACAGGAAACAGTCAGCTTGAATGAACAGAGAGACTCTTATAGGAATTAGTGAGCTAGTAACCTGTATTGCTCAGGCACCTTGTTGTGGGAGTGGGTGCCTTATATAAAGAGGGGTCACTTCCCTAAGGGTGATGCCACACGTGGCGTTTTTGGTCCGTTTTTAAGCATGCATTTTGAGTCTGTTTGAAAACGCATGCATTCTTAAAAACGTACCAAAAACACCACGTGTGGCATCACCCTAACCTATCTAGCGGTGTAGCTGTGCTGCCATCCCTGCAGGGTGAGACGGCCCAAAGTGGGGTCCTTAGCTGTGGGGCCCAGAAGGTGAATTTTATACTTCAGGATCAGTCTATTTCATTCATAAATTTATTTATTTTCCAAAAAATATGATGGAACCTGTGATGCAGTAAGTAACAAGTTAATACTGAAGGTACCCCTTGAGTATTGGGCATGTGTCCTATATGTGGGGGTGGGCATTATAGGGGAATGAGTAGCATTCGTGTGTCTCCTATCTGTGCCACCCACCTGGGTCTTTTCCTCTCTCCATGAGTTACAGAGCTTCCCCTCGGCTTCTCACAGAGTCACCAGATGCCCAATTAGTGTGTGGCGTAACCAGGAATCATGGGCAGTCCTGGCATCATTCCCAGCCTCTTGTCCACCGCCGGCTTATCTATAGAGAGTCTGTGCAGGAAAGTGGAAGGCTGAAACCCGCCGATGCCTCAGGAAGACCTATTATTTCTCTCTCTTCCTTCCTGACGCCCTCTTCCAAAAAACCTGGCCCCCGAATGAGTCACCCCCATCTGGGCTGGCAATGGGCAGAGCCTTTCTCTATAGCTGGGTCCATATGGAAACCTCCATGAATGACTGGGGAGAGCCCACAATAACCTCTGTGTAGTGCGGACACTTTCACATGACGTCACCCGCTGCTGTCACCATGATGCCACCTGAAGGGCAGTCCTTTCAGTCTGAACTGGATTTAGAGTTTATAATGACAGTGCAGGGTCATCCGCAGTCACATGATTTTACTTTATGTGACATCATTCTAGTAGGGATATCATTTTACTATGTCACATTGCAGTGAGATCACTAGTGTCATTGTAAGTGTAGTGACAGATTTCATGTGATGTCATCAGTTTGGTAACCCCAAAAGTGATGATGTCATGAGTAGAAAGTCTGCTACATTCCTTCTACTCCATTTGGAGAGTAAAGCTGTCACTTCATGTGACATCATCAGTGTAGTGACATCGCTTCATGTGACATCATCAGTGTAGTGACATCATCAGTGTAGTGACATTGCTTCATGTGACATCATCAGTGTAGTGACATCACTTCACCTAACATCATCAGTCTAGTGACATCACTTCATGTGACATCATCAGTCTAGTGACATCACTTCATGTGACATCATCAGTCTAGTGACATCACTTCATGTACCATCATCAGTCTAGTGACATCACTTAATGTACCATCATCAGTGTAGTGACATCTCTTCATGTGACATCAGTGACATCACTTCATGTGACATCATCAGTGTAGTGACATTTTTTCATGTGACATCATCAGTGTAGTGACGTTGCTTCATGTGACATCATCAGTGACATCACTTCATGTGACATCATCAGTGTAGTGGCAACGCATCATGTGACATCATCAGTGTAGTCGCATCGCTTCATGTGACATCATCAGTGTAGTGACATCAGTTCACGTGACATCATAATTGTAGTTACATCAGCTCATGTGACATCATCAGTGTAATGACATCACTTCATGTGACATCATCAGTGTAGTGACATCGTTTTATGTTACCTCCCTCGATGTGACATCATCACCGCTAGTTTGTGACTTTGAGATTACTCAAAATCTGGAGAGCTATTCTGCCTCTTTATAGTTTATAACTAGGGCAGGTCCTGCCTGACCTCATTACCTCTCCATTAGTGCAGCCACATCTGTTCAGGACTTTGCAGGGACCATATGTCAAGCAGGACGGAGCACGGCCACAGTCATAGAATCTTCTCTTCTCTATTTTTCTGTCCTGGCTTGTAATGAATAGGAAATATTGGTCTATGGACTCAAGACAGATCTCCGATACAATGTAACAAACCATGTGCTGTGATCAGGGAACTTTTGCAAAGGAGAATTAAATGTAACAATTCTGAAACTGTTGAGATATTGATACAGAAAGCGAGTGGAAAAAGTTCATCAACTTTTTCTTATACTTTGTGTAACAATAGCCAAGCTTTATTTATACCCGAACAAATGACAATGTATTGTCACCTGAAAGTTTAACTAATAATAAGAAGAGAGGAACTCACCGCCCTGAGCGTCCAGCATATCCGGGGCAGGTGACCGGCTATATATAGCTCAGTACCAGCTCCTGGCAGCGAGGTGACAGCTGCCTCCGGCTCGTCAGGCCATGTCGTGGGACGCGTGTAGGTCCCCAATGTCCTTCACCAGGACCGAACATAATACACCATACAATATAAGACTGACTGTAGCGTTACAGCCGCATAACAATCACTCACCATGTCACCCCAGACCAAGCACAGGAAGCAGCAATGCGGTGACATCTGTCAGCGGTCACAGGGGCGTCACCTCGCTGCCTGCCTCTGCTCACACATCACTTGCCGCTATTTAAGGGAGCGCTGTCACCGCCTGTGACCTATAAACATAAGCAAATTATTTTGCAAATTCAAGTACGGAAGTGTTACGTGTACGAAGCCCGACAGCGGCTCGCTGCAATCCAAAAGAAAGCTAGAAAAAGAGACGTTACAGCCGGTGACAACTTCATGCAGATCCATGATGGGGCTCATTTACTAAGGGCTTTGCGCCAGTTTTCTGACGGACCTTGCAAGTCCTTTTCAGTGTAAACTGCTTGCACAGGTATATGAAAAGTGTCCGCACCACCTTTGTGTCACACGCGACCGTTTTGTGGTGCAATGTCTCAGTGACAAGAAACTGTTCAAAATGATTCGTAAAGCGCTACAGATTATGATGGCGCTATACAAATAAAGATTATTATTCAAATGTATTGAAAGTCCTAATATTTCATCATTTACGGGATCATCAGCAGCGGAGGGGGCGACTGGTTGTCTACATTCTTGTAATGGAGCATTGAGTGGAGAATTCTTTGTTCTTACATAACGGTATTATAGGTAAATCATTAACCTGCATGTGTTACAGATACTCCACAACTACTAGAACCATATTAGGAATGTTTAAAGATGTTACACCATATATCTTAAGTATCCCGTAAATGTACAAGAAAAAATAGGTTTGGTAGGCATTTCTTCCAACCTCTAATCCCCTAACTCCTATAATACTGCCCCTATGTACAAGACTGTAACTACTATAATACTGCCCCCTATGTACAAGAATATAACTACTATAATACTGCCCCCTATGTCAAGAATATAACTCTATAATACTGCCCCCTATGTACAGAATATAACACTATAATACAGCCCCCTATGTACAGGAATATATATACTAATACTGCCCCTAGTACAGAATATAACTACTATAATACTGCCCCCATTTGTACAAGAATATAACTACATAATACTGCCCCCTATGTACAGGAAATAACACTATAATACGCCCCCTATGTACAAGAATATAACTACTATATACTGCCCCCTATGTACAGAAATATAACTACTATAATACTGCCCCCTATGTACAAATATAACTACTAAATACTGCCCCTCATGTACAAGAATATAACTACTATAATACTGCTCCCTATGTACAAAAATATATAATACTATAATACTGCCCCCCCTATGTACAAGAATATAACTACTATAATACGCCCCCTATGTTACAAGAAATATAACTACATAATACTGCTCCTATATACAAGAATAAACTACTATATACTGCCCCCTATGTACAAGAATTAACTCCTATATACTGCCCTTATGTACAAGAATATAAAAGACTATAATACTGCCCCCTTGTACAAGAATATAACTACTTAATACTGCCCCCTATGTACAAGAATATAACTACTATAATACTGCCCTATGTACAAAAATAAACTATATATAATACTGCCCCTATGTACAAGAATATAAATACTATAATACGTCCCCTAGTACAAGAATATACCTACTATAATACTGCCCCATGTACAGGAATATAACTACTATAATACTGCCCCTATGTACAGAATACTAACTATATAGCCCCCCTGTAAAGATATAACTACTACTATAATACTGCCCCACTAGTACAGAATATAACTACCTTAATACTGCCCCTATGACAGGATATAACTACAAATACGCCCCCTAAGTACAAGAATATAACTACTTAATCCGCCCCTATGTACAAGAATATAACTACTATAATACTGCCCCCTAAGTACACAGAATATAACTACTTATAATACGCCCCCTATGTACAAGAATATAACTACTATAATACTGCTCCTATGTACAGAATATAACTAATAATACTGCCCCCTAAGTACAAGAATATAACTACTATAATACTGCCCTATGTACAGGAATATAACTACTAAATACTGCCCCCTATGTGTACAGGAATATAACTACTATAATCTGCCCCCTATGTACAGGAATATAACTACTATAAAACTTGCCCCTATGTACAAGAATATACTACTATAATACTGCCCCTATGTACAAGACTATAAAACTATAATAATACTGCCCCCTTGTACAGGAATATAACTACTATAATTGCCCCCTCCCCCTATGTACAAGGACTATAACTACATAATACTGCCCCCTATGTACAGAATATAACTACTATAATACTGCCCCACTCCTAGTACAAGAATATAACTACTTAATACTGCCCCCTATGTACAAGAATATAAACTACTAAAGACTGCCCCTATGTACAGAATAATACTATAATACGTCCCCTATGACAAGAATATACCTACTATAATATGCCCCCTGTACAGGAATATACACTATATAATACTGCCCCTATGTACAGGAATATAACTACTATAATATGCCCCCTCTGAGAAGAATATAACTACTATAATACTGCCCCCTAAGTAAAGAATTAACACTATATACCTGCCCCCTATGTACAGGGATATAACTACTATAATACTGCCCCCTAAGTACAGAATATAACTACATCATACGCCCCCTAGTACAAAATAACTACTATAATAATGCCCCCTAGTACAAGAATATAACTACTATAAACTGCTCCTATGTACAAATTGCTATGAACTACTATAATACTGCCCCTAGTACAAGAATATAACTACTATATACTGCCCCCTATGTACAGGAATATAACTACTATAATACTGCCCCTATGAAAGGAATCTAACTACATAACACTGCCCCTTTGTACAAGAATATACTCTACTAATCGCCCCCTATGTACCAAGAATAAACTACTATAATACTGCCCCCTATGTACAGGAATATAACTACCTATAATACGCCCCCTATGTACAAGAATATAAACTACTATAATATGTCCCTATGTACAGAATTAACTACTATATACTGCCCCCTATGTACAAAAATATAACTACTATAATACTGCCCCCTATGTACAAGAATATAACTACTATAATACTGCCCCCTATGTACAAGAATATAACTACTATAATACTGCCCCCTATGTACAGGAATATAACTGCTATAATACTGCTCCCTATGTACAGGAATATAACTACTATAATACTGCTCCCTATGTACAGGAATATAACTACTATAATACTGCTCCCTATGTACAGGAATATAACTACTATAATACTGCCCCCTATGTACAGGAATATAACTACTATAATACTGCTCCCTATGTACAGGAATATAACTACTATATTACTGCCCCTGGCATGTATGCTTAACATAAAGAAGGTGATATATAACTGCTTCTATTGTTCTCTGTCTTTATGGGATAGAACTTATGAAATATTATGAGACACTCTGTGACTGTAAGAGGAGTAATGTGTTGTTCCCCTCTGGGTATGTATTACTGTGACCCAGTGCTCTGTGTACGCAGGTGCATGTAGATGCATGTGGAGGACCAACTACCAAATGCTGGAGGCTAAACGGAGTGTTAGACAATTAGTGTTGCCAGGACTCTCCCTGCTCCTGCACGCGTGGTACATCCCATCCCATTGTCTGCAGACTATTATTCTGAGTGGTTAGTAAACCGTCATCAGGAGCCACGGGGGGATAGCTGTGATATTCCTGGCAGCATCTGCTCACAGAGTGGCCCTGCACATTAGATTACTGTCACCGGTATCAGGTGGTTTTGTCACCTCCAACCAGCCTCCTGTGTATGTGATTGACCTGATCCTTATGTTCTGCACTAGGAGGTCTGACTCTGACTTTTTCCCTTATCCTTTTAGATACAGTTAAGATTGTGTGTGTATTAGGGACTTGGAGGGGAGAGGAGGTCATGCTGGATTAACTTTGGATCAACTTTGGATTTAAAAATGATGGAAGAGGAAACGTTGCAAGATTGTGAGAATGTGAGAAAATTTTGTGTTTGAGAATTAAGTCCTAAAAATGGTCACATTGGAGCTGAAGAAGGGGTCATGTTGGGCGTTACAAATTTTTGTATTATAATGAGATCCATTGGGATGGATTATGGTAAGGTTATATGCTAAAACCTCCAGATGGAAGAGGTCACATTGCAAGATTACCCAACGCTGCACTTTCGTTGGGTTTCCCGAATATTTCCTATTTGCGCCGAATTGCCCCGGGATTTTGGTGCACGCGATAGGATTGTGGTGCATTGGCGCCAGCTTTCACATGGCAGAAATCGGGGACCTGGTTGTCGGACAACCCGACGGATTCAGAAAAACCGTGGAATTTAAAAAAGAATTTGTGTCACAAGATCAGCACTCACATGCACCGGGACGAAGAAGGTGAACTGCGGCGGACCTCGGCGCAGCAGCGACACCTGGAGGATATCGGGCGCATGGACCATAGTGAATCCCGGCAGACCCGAATCAGCGCCGGACAACACGATCCCGCCGGGTAAGTAAATGTGCCCCAATGTGATAGAAGAGGTAATTTTGGAGTAGCAGAGTGTAGAGGAGGTTATGTTGGATAACTAAGGGGGAGGGGTAGGTCATTTTGGAAGATCAAGAGTAGCTGGTAGAGATGATCAAGAGTAGAAAGTAGCCAGTATAGAAGATCAAGAGCGAGAGATGATTTAAAGGTTACATCAAAAGACCCAGAGGTGGAAGAGGTCAAGATGGAAGATTGAAAGGATCAGAGGTCATGTTGGAAGATGGCATAAGTCACGTTGTAAGATTGGGGTGAGAAAGAGAACATGTTGGAACATAGGGAGGTGAAAGAGGTAATTTTGGTAGATTTGGAACAGGAAAAGATTTTGTTTTGAAAAATTTGGAAAGAGAGAAGGTGTGTGAAGATCTAGAAGGAAGATGTGGAAGAGGTCACTTTGGAAGAGCATGCTGCACAAAGGTCATGTTGAAAAGATATAGAGGGAAAAAGAGGATATCTTGTAAGATTGAGAGGCCAAAAATGTCATTTTGGAAAATTGTGAGGTGGAAGAGGTTGTGCTGGAAAAATCGGAAGGTAGAAAAAGTCATCTTAGAAGATGAAGAGGTGGAAAAGGTCATGCTGGAAGATCAAGAGCTTTAAGATATCACACTGGTAGATCAAAGAGGTCATGTTGTAGGATCAGAAGGTGGAATTGTCCATATTTGGAGACTTGGAGGTCATGTTGGTAGATGGGAGATCAAGGTTATGGTGGAAGATCGGGAGTTGGAAATGGTGACATCGGGGAACCTGTATGTCTTATGGTTGTTGTAGGCCGTTATGGCACATGCTGTAAGTGTAACTGGTTTTGGGAGTTATTATAGATAGAAGAGACGATGGTTTATACCAGAGCGAGAGACGTTCTGAGATGAGATGTGTGTAGACCTCGTCTGTGCTGTCTTTTACGTCTCACCTTTGTACTCGCAGCCAGTTCCCGCAGTCAAGTCCTAACAATGGTTGCGTTCAGATGAGTGCACTTGGTGAATAACATGTGACAATGGATGTCAGTGTGATCACACCTCCCCCCAGGCACATATACACCCGGGGTGTGTCACTCAGGAGACACACCCAATCCTCTGTAGGCCCGCACTGCTCCATCACAACAATAGAGGGGGCAGGTGCGCCGCATTCCTGGGCGCTTCACAGTAAACACGTCTCTTGGAGGAGAATCCATGCTTCTTAACCCTTTCATAGCAATCCACTTATGTAACGTTATCTCTGTGCATATTTTACGTCTTGAAGTTGACTCAAGAATTTAGATTTTTAGGGATTTTTTATTTTTCGGAACATTGGTTACTTGGTCCTTATAAAGCACGGGCATCATCTCAATCCAGAAACTTGACCCACCACCTGGAGCTCCTGTACCTGTGGCCCCTGGTTCTCCTCTCCGTGACCTTAGATGACAGTGAGATACATTTGCGGGCACTTAAAGGTCTCGGTGACCAGTCCATTATCCCGGTCTGGTCGTATTGATCGCACTCATCACTTAGCAGAGCCGTAGGTCGGAGTTTTGTGGACCCTCCGGGGACCTGTACATGTCTAATATCCTGTATTATTCAAACACATCATTAGCAGCTCATTCACTTACTGTCAGTATAACCCCCCAGGGGGGCCGACGTATGACATCATGTTTTTAGCAGCACTTAGATCATACATTATTAGATTATTTATGGTGGAAACATCACATGTTGCATCAGCGGCTCCTCTGGAGACCATGGTGGAGATGACATGTGATGTGGTGATGACCAATGGACCTTCTGCTATCAATCCATCTGCACAAGAATCTGGGATTTTGTGGTTTTGCAGCTGTGGGGAAGAGCGATCGGCATCATATATTACAATAAAACCTATGGGTGGGGGTCAATCCAATGACAAATTACCGTATACCGTAGCCCTAATGCACTCGACCAGATGTCATTGTACCTTCAGGCCTGAGTAATTGTCGCTCCCCTGCCAAGCGACCAACATAGACCCGAACGCTAATATTCTCCATACTGCGTTATTATTAGTGCACAGCGTGGTGGTTTTATTTCCGGGATGTGACGCGGTATTATATAGGCGCTCTCAGAATATTGTGTGGGCTCAGTATTGCAGGATTGTGTAGGATTCGTTTTACGAAACAATGCAGGCGAATTATTTTGTTATTATGTAGGATCTAGATTGCGGTTATATCTACTGTATGGCAAGTTTTCTCTAGGAATATTTGTCCCCTTATTGTGGTAATAGGTAGGTATTGTTATAAAGTCATATGTGGGCACTGTATAGCTTTATTACATAGTATGACATAATATTACAGTACTGTGTAGGAGCATAATGGCAGGACTATCTGGGTACTGTATTGCAGTATTATGTAGGCATTATAGGTTGGAACTATGTGGGCACCATAGTGCAGTATTAAGTAGTTATTAGATTTTGATACAATGTGGAAACTGTATTGATAAATAGATAGATAAAAAGCTACATTGATAAAGTGTTAAATAGACATATAGATAGGAAACAGTCAAATTATAGGAGATGACAACTAGACGGATAGATGTTTGATCTATAGACAGGAGAAGAAGCAGGTGAACTCTGGAGGACCTTGGCACAGCAGCGACACCTACTGGATATCGGGCACACGGACCTTAGTCCGCATAGATCCGCTTAGATCAGCATCTTCATCCAGGCTTTCAAGCAAGGGGTATTAAAGGAGCAATACATCCTATGTACACAACAGTCCACATACAGGGGGCCCTTTAGAACAGGCGGCCGAAAGCAAATGCCCACTTTGGTGCTCCCTAACGCCTGCCCTGATGGCAGGCACTGTATTGCAGTATTACTTAGTTGTTGTAGTACTATAATACGAGACAATGGGGCTCATTTACTTACCCGGTCCTGTCACGATCCCGCGGCACGTTGTCCGACGTGGATTTGGGTACTGCCGGGATTCACTAAGGTCCGTGCGCCCGATATCCAGTAGGTGTCGCTGCTGTGCCAAGGTCCTCCAGAGTTCACCTGCTTCTTCTTGGTGCATGTAAGTGCTTGATCTTGCGACACATTTCGTTTGTTAAATTCCCCGGTTTTTCCGAATCCGTCAGGTTGTCTGAAGGCCACGCCCCCAGATTTCTGTCGCGTGAAAGCCGGCGCGATTGCACCAAAATCCGATCACGTCGACAAAATCCCGGCAGAATTTGGCGCAAAACGGAAATATTCGGGAAACCCGACGAAAGTGCGGCCGCGGAGCCCTTAGTAAATGAGCCCCAATGTATTAGAGTATTAGTTGTTGTAGTAGATATATGGTGCACTGTATGCAGTATTAGTTGTCGTAGAGTATAATACGGACAATGTATTGGAGTATTTTGCATACATAGAAGGAATATGTGAGCACTGTATTGCTACATGTTGTAGTTGTTGTATTTCAGTATTATGTAGTAATGTATTGCAGTAATATGAAGGCCCTGCAGCGCGGTATTATACAGGCATTGTACTACTCTCCACTGCACTATATACGAGTGATATAGAGTCTTAGGTGTGCACTGTATTACCGGTTAGCTGTGTGCAGCTGCCAGTCTACCCCATGTATGCATGTTCAATAGGTTATGATTAAGAAAGCTCATTCAGCTAGACTACTGTTCTGGCTAGTATGGAAAATACACACGCAGAGAACCCTAAATTATGCTACAGGACGGAGATGAAGGGTTGTGAAGAGGATCAGGCCTCAAGGACCAAATTTATGTGGAAGCTCACAACGTTAATACCGTAGGAAGAAACCGAGACAATGGCCGGGTAGCGACTCAGCCAGTACCGCTGCAGCTCTGGACGAGCACTTCACAGCGTGCCCCATAACGTGACTAGGATACACAGGCTCATCCCGTGCTGGTAGGAGAGTAGATACTAATGTGTGGCCGTCGACACAGAATGGCTTTCCTAATCTAACACACATGCTTTTTTGGGGGGCTGCAGGATTGTGTTCACGGATAAGGGAAATTATGCCTTTTAGGGTGTAGGTCGTGCCTGGAAAAATATGTATTAATTTTAACTCCGCAAGATTATCCCTCCTTCTGACACGGGGAAATGTTGTCTGACAGTGTATTGAATAGCTGTAAAGCTACAGCGGTAGCAGTATGCACAAGTAACCAATCTACAGTGTGTTAGCTTAATGGTAGAACTGCGAAGCACAAGATTTAGATAGGTTATCGGAGGAAGGGAATGTGTGGTGGACTTAGTCTTTGCAAGGATTATGATGGAGCGATATAAAGAAATTTTGTTTGGGTTTGACAAGACTTCATTTTGCTCACTCTGGTGTATAGTGTGGTCGATAATTCTGTCGTGCACTCCCAGCAGTGCAACTCAAAGATATACCGCGACCAAGGTTGAGAGAAATCTGAGTATATAATGAGGGCGGTGTTAACACGGAGGGTGGGCGAGAAGACAGAGAATGAGGTCAGGAAAGTCCTCCAGCAAAACGAGCAGGGAATTGTTATAAACCACAATTACAAATACACAAGACAGTTGCAGTACAAGCGTATTGCTGAGATTACTGGGACTTGGTATTAGTAAGCACCACAAACTGAGACGATGGAAAAGTGGATGTTGTTGAGATCAGGTGAATAGTGATGTCAGAAGTAAATTGAGATGATTGATGATTTATGATGGATTGGCAAGCATATTACCCAATGCCACATTCTGTCTAATTCTTTGTGAGCTTATAGATGCATTTAAAGGTCACTGTCGATGTAAGTGTCGCTGGTTATCAATGATGGATCTTATTGCCTAGTTCCTTTTAAAAGCAACGGGGGGAGAGCCCAACAAACATAGAATGTGGAGCCAAAATTGCACAGCAGGGGGTAAGAATCGTATATACCTGCTACGGAAAGGGAGGGTGTGGGATATCTTAATATCTTACAGCACGAAGCAGCTGTAATATCAGCATGTACTGATTATGGACGCATCACTGGTTGTGATGATTTTGTTCGAAATTCAGAAATATTACTTCGGTTGTTTACAACCTTTTACATACTGTCAAATAGATCATGAAATGTCATAGTGACAACTAATGGTCACTAGAGGGCGCTACAAGAACATTGTAATAATACTAAACGTGATCTGATAAGAGAGCATGGAAATATGTACAAGAACAGAGCAGCTGAGCGCACACACGTGTAATGGGAATTATGCTATAATATTTATTCAGGAAAATGGAAATACTGTCCCTTATGTACAAGGTTATAACTACTATAATACTGATCCCTATGTACAAGAATATAGCTACTATAATACTGATCCCTATGACAAGATGATAACTATACATAATTACTGCCCCCATGTACAAGATATAAACTACTATAATACTGCCCACTATGTGGTAAGAATATAAATGCCCTATGACGAAAAATACTAATACTGGCCCTCGATAACTACTTCATCGATGTACAGAATATAAGACTATAATACAGATCCCTATGTAAGAATAATAGTATAACTGAATACTGCCCCTAGTACAAGAATATAACACTATAATATGCCCTTTGGACAAGAATATAACTACGTATATACTGCCCCTTGTGACAGGAATATAACTTATCTATTAATACTTGCCCCCTATGTACAAGAATATAACTACTATACTGACGCCCCCTATTGTACAAGATATAACTACTATAATACGCCCCGTACAATTATAGCTATAAACTATCCCTAGGTACAATAGAATAATACTGCCCCTTGTCAAGAATATAACTATACTTCTTGTAAAATATATAATGACTTCTGCCCCCTTATGTACAGGAATATAATACATAATCTTGCCCCTATTTACAGAATTAACTACGATACGTAATATCAATAAACTACTATATACTGCCCCCGTATGTACAAGATCATAACTCACTATATACGGCCCCTATGTACAGAATATAAACTATATAATACTGCCCCCTATGTACACAGGAATATAACTACTATATACTGCCCCCTATGTACAAGAAATAAACCTACTATAATACTGCCCTATGTACAGGAATCTAATACTTAATCCTGCCCTATGTACAAGGAATATAAACTACTATATACTGGCCCTATGTACAAGATAATAACTACTTAATACTGCCCCTATGTACAAGATATAACTACTATAAATACTGCCCCCTATGTACAGGAATATAACTACTATAAGACTGCCCCTAGTACAGGAATATACTACTATAATCTGACCCTGTACAAAATACAATTACTAATACTGCCCCTATGTACAAGAATATAATACTATAATACTGCCCCCTATGTACAAGAATATAACTACTATAATACTGCCCCTATGTACAAGAATATAACTACTAAATACTGTACATGTATTACGAATATTAAATACTATATACCCTCCCTATGTACAAGAATATAACTTACTATAATACTGCCCTATGTACAGAATATAACTTAATTACTGCCCCCTTGTACAAGATTAACTAATAATACTGCCCCCAGTACAAGAATATAACTACTATAATACTATGAATACTGCCCTATGTACAGGAATATACTACTTAATACTGACCCTATGTAAAAATTAAACTACTAAATATGTCCCAATTGTACAAGAATTATATACTATAATACTGCCCCTATGTACAAGATAATATAATACTATAAACGCCCCCTATTGTACAAGAATATAACTACTATAATACTGCCCCCATGTACAAGAATATACTACTATAATACTGCCCTATGATACAAGAATATAACTACTATAATACTGCCCGCCTAGTACAAGAATATAACTACTATAATAATGCCCCCCTATGTACAAGAATATAATACTATAATAGACTCCCTATGTTACAAGAATATAACTCATAAATCTGTCCCCTGTACAAGAATATAACTACTATAATATGCCCCCTATGTACAGGAATATAACTACTATAATACTGCCCCCTATGTACCAGAATATAACTACTATAATACTGCCCCCTATTTACAAGAATATAACTACTATAATACTGCCCCCTAATGGTACAGAAAATATAACTACTATATACTGCCCCCCTATGTTACAGGATTATATAACTACTATAATACTGCCCCTAACGTACACGAAATAAATACATCTACCGTACATACTACTATTGCCCCCTACAGTATACTAAAGATGCTAAGTACAGAATTCTATAACTACTATAATACTGCCCCTATGTACAAGAATATAACACTATAATACGCCCCCTATGTACAGGAATATAACTACTATATAACTTAAGAACTCTCAACTACTGCCTGTACAAGAATAATACTCCTATACTGCACCCATGTACAGAGATAAACTATAATACTTGCCCCCTATGTACAGGAATATAACTACCTATAAATATAGTCCCCTAGATCAGGAATAAGACTCCTTCATAATATGCCCCTATGTACAAGAATCTAACTACTATACACTGCCCCCTATGATACAAGAATATAAATACTATATATCTGCCCTCTATTAACAAGAGATAACTACTAATACTCCCTATGTACAGGATATATAATACTATTAATACTGCCCAGACAAAATATAACTACTATTATGCCCCCGTCGAATATAACTACTATAATACTGCCCTCTATGTACAGGATATAAACTACTATTAATTATGCCTCCTATGTCAGGAATATAACTACTATAATACTGTCCCCTATGTACAAAATTAATTCTAAATATGCCCCCTATGTACAAGAATATAACTACTATAATACTGATCCCTATGTACAGGAATATAACTACTATAATATGCCCTCTTTGTGCAGGAATATAACTATATATACTGCCTCCTATGTACAGGAATATAACTACTAATTACTGTCCCTCGTTACAAAACTATAACTTCTATATAATGCCCCCTATGTACAAGAATATAACTACTATAAACTGCTCCCTAGTTACAGGAATTATCACTACATAATTACTGCTCCCTAATGTACAGGAAATATACTATAATACTGCCCCCTATGTAACAGGGAATATAAAAACGACTATATACTGTCCCCTATGTACAGGAATAAACACTCTAAGTCTGCCTCTATGAAGGGAATATAATACTATAATACTGTCCCTATGGACAGGAATAATAACTTACGAAAATTACTGCCCTCTATGTACGGAATATAACTACTATTAATACTGCCCTCTAGTCAGGTATAAACTACTATAATAACTGCCTCCTATGTACAAGAATATAACTACTATAATACTGCCCCCTATGTACAAGAATATAACTACTATAATACTTTCCCCTATGTTTAAGAATATAACTACTGTAATACTGCCCCCTATGTACAAGAATATAACTACTATAATACTTCCCCCTATGTTCAAGAATATAACTGCTATAATACTGGTCCCTATGTACAAGTATATAACTACTATAATACTGCCCCCTATGTACAAGAATATAACTACTATAATACTGCCCCCTATTTACAAGAATTATGAACTACTATATACTGCCCCTATGTAAAGAATATAACTCTATAATACTGCCCCCTATGTACAGAATTAACTACTATAAATGACCTATGTACAGAAATAACTATATAATATGCCCCATGTACAAGAATATAAACTACCAAAATACTGCCCCCTATGTACAAGAATATAACTACTATAATTCTGTTCCCTATGTACAAGAATATAACTACTATAATTCTGCTCCCTATGTACAAGAATATAACTACTATAATACTGCCTCCTATGTACAAGAATATAACTACTATAATACTGCCCCCTATGTACAAGAATATAACTACGATAATACTGCCCCCTATGTACAAGAATATAACTGCTATAATACTGCCCCCTATGTACAGGAATATAACTACGATAATACTGCCCCCTATGTACAGGAATATAACTACTATAATACTTCCCCCTATGTACAGGGATAAAAATACTATAATACTGCCTCCTATGAACAAGAATATAACTACTATAATACTGCCCCCTATGTACAAGAATAATACTTAATAATACTGCCCCCTTGCTGAGAGGTTGTGTGCAGTGTGAGCTCCTGAGGTCTCCTCATGTCTGGAGCTAGCCCAGGGCGGGGCCACCCTGGGTGGGGATCTTCCCCATGCAAGGCCCAGGCTCCAAGGCCTAATCTGGGAAATAACTCCCAGACACCCAAACCAATGGATGAAAATCCAAAAGTCTCCAGTGCAGTAAGTTATGTCAGCGGCTGCAGTTCAGCCAGAAGTAGTGAAGATGTTGTGAAGAAAGAAGAAGCAGTAGTAAGTTCTAGTTTGGTGAAATCACCTACCAGTGTGAATGTGCAGCAGAAGCCAGTGAGTGGGAACACAATGTCGGGTCATCCAGGACAGAGGAGCAAGCAGGTTGTGCAGGAGCAGAGGAAGCCTCCAGCCCCGGCCTCACCTGTGCCGTGTACACCGCCATCATCCAGGCAGAGGAGGACATCTCTGGAGAAGCAGACCTTGCTGGAGAACCTGCAGCAGCCTGTACTGATCCGCTCTGAGCGCACAAGGTATGGGAGTGGAGGCAGCAAGGCCGAGACCAAACTAGCAGGGAGGCCTCAGGCTGCCACAAGTGCTGCTACTGGACAGTGTCACCCCCCCAGCAGTAAGAGCCGCAGCGCGCCAGAACCCAACAGTGGCGCAGAGGCCCGGACCCAGCAGAGTGCCATCACCTACCACCTGTAAGAAACCTGCAGCAACTCCATGTGCAGCGGCTGAGCGTGCACCTGCAGCAACTCCCTATGCAGCGGCTGAGCGTGCACCTGAGCTCCTCCTGGCTGATCAGATCCCAACACTGGTAAAGAGACTGGGAAACCTGAAGGAACAAAAACTGCTGCTACAAAAAAACATTGACTGTGCCTACAAGCTGAAGGCAGCAAACCCGGAGAGACATGAGCTGTTAGACAAGAAGCTGACCACCCTGGCCAAGCAGCTCGCTGACAATGTCGCCCAGACTGAGGCTGTCCTGGAGCAGATGGGTCCCCTGGCAGAGACCTACAGGAACCAGGAGCGCTTCCAGGCCCAGAGACATCATGGAGGAACATCTAATCCTGCAACTGAGACCTGCGCTGGTGGTGTCCAGCAGACCCAGGGGAAACCTATACTTCAGCCTGCGACTTTCCCATACCAGCAAAGGGATCTCTACAAGAGGGATGAAGCCATGGATCAGCAACCACCCACAGCAGAGGCACCACAAGTCCCAGCAGCCTGTAATGTGCAGAAGGATCACAGCCGTCCCTCTGATGCCACTAGAGCAGTGAAAACACCACATGTCCCAGCATTCAGCGTGCAACATGGATATCTGCCTGATGCTAGTGGTCGAGAACAAGCACCACAAGTCCCAGTTGACGGCTCACTGCAGCAGGACGGTGCACCTGATCCTGAAGGTAACACTGTGGCATCTGAGCAGGATCATCAGGACTCTGCTGGGACTGATTGTACTGACATTAATGGGATTTCAGTCGGTGATACTGCTCATACATCAGTGCATAATGCTGTTTCTAATATCTGTGATACTGCTGCCCCTATTGTCTGTGATGCTGCTGCCCCCAATGTTGGTGATAATGCTGATGCATCTGTATCTCCTCCTGATAATACCATTGTGTGTGATAATGTTCCAACAGGGGAAGCGCAGTCTGTGTGGGATGTTGCCATAGAGCAGGCAGAGCAGTGTATGGAGGCTGATGGTGGGGAGGGGGTAGTACAGTCTGATGCTCAGGACTTCCCCCCTCTAGTTGCTGAGGTAGCAGACCCTCAGAGTGCAGGAGCCAAGCAGCCCCCGCAGCGCCCCCAGACACAGCAGGGTACGGGCCCTCACCAGTCTTCTTCTGGCAACGCCTGGAGCCGGGGTGCACCATCTTTTTCATCCGGCTCTCATTACACCGGTCAGGCGTTTAAAAGGAGGAATGTGGTGAGATTTAGGCACAAAGGGGCCAAGGAGGACCTACCTGACAGGCGGTTTGTGGTCAGGTCGCTATTGTGTGAACAAATGGGTTTCTCGCCAAGTGACATTTTGGCAGTAATTAACCTCCCCGATCGCCAGGGATATGATGTGAGCTTTAAGCTGATGTGCAATCTGGACCGGTTTTGGGCCATCTTCCCCAGGTTTAGAGATGCAGAGGGGTGGAATAATTTCAGCTTCATCCCCATCTCTAAACTTGGTACAGTCACTGTCACAGTCATCTTCTGGAATGAGTCTGTTCCCCAGCAGGATATTGTCATCTGGCTCAAGAGGCACTGTGACCTCATGTCAGAGCTCACCAAGACCCGGGATGAGGACGGGATCTGGACAGGAGGGTGGAAGGTCCTGGTGAAATTAAGACAGTACAACAACATAACCCAGCATCTGCCCAACTCCTTCTTCATTGGCCGGGAGAAGGGAGTATGTTTCTATCCGGGTCAGCCCCGTAGATGCTTCAAATGTGGTAGAGTCGGTCACATCGCCAGTAATTGCTCTGTGGTCAAGTGCAGCCTGTGTGGGGATATCGGCCATGTGAGTGCGGACTGCCAGAACATCGGGTGTAACCTGTGTGGAGAGATGGGGCATGCCCACAGGGATTGTCCCAATGCCTGGCACAACATCTGTAAGAGCTTCCCTGATGAAGACCTATTGGCAGGGGCAGATGACCTGAGGGAGGAGGAGGCATTGTTATTAGGGTCAGATCAGGCTACACCAGAAGCTCAGCAGGTCCTAGAGTCAAGTGATGCTATGCCCACACCAGACCATCCTCAGATCCAAACCACAGAGGGAGATATGGAAGTTGTCCAGCAGGTTGCACCACCCTCAGTGCTCATTCCCTCTCCAGCCACAACATCTGCTAATAAGAGGAGGAAAAAAGATAGGTCCACCCGGAAGCCGGAGGGTGAGTGGACCACAGTTCACAAGTCATCAAAGATCAGAGTGGACAGTGGAACAGACATGACCATGACAGTGAATAGATTCAGTGTCCTCTCAGAGTCAGATGCAGAGGAGGAACTAGAGAAGGAATTGCAGAGGATGGTGGCAGAGTATGATGAGGATCCCGATGGTGACCCCCCCTCAAAACGGAGACCCCATAGGGTGGGACCAGAGTCTGAATCAGACATGGAGACGGGTGGTGAAGAGGAGGGATCTGATCCAGATTTATGATGATGGGGACACTCTCTCTGCTTCTTGTTATAGCTCTAATGGCGAACTTTAATCTGAAAATAATATCTAGCAATGTCAACAGCATTAGGGCAAGAAGGACAAGACATGCGGTGTATGAACATCTACATTATCTCGATGCTGATGTCTTTTTCCTACAGGAGACTCATCTTAATAGTCTTAGTTTGTTAAAAGAAGCAGAGAGAGAATGGCGCTCCGGGCCGTCCATCTGGTCACTGTCTGTGGAGCCATGTGCCGGGGTCTCCATACTGTTTAATACCCATGATGTCACCATTCACAGACTAACCGAGGTGTCGATGGGAAGATGTTTGGTGCTGGAGGTTACTATCCGAGGTAGAAGGCTCCGGCTTATCAATATCTATGGTCCACAGACAGTGACTGAGAGAGTCAATCTATTTAATGAGGTGAAGCCCTATTTATTTACATCTCTCCCAGTCATCATGGCGGGTGATTTCAACGCCACTAGGACAGTGAGTGACAGACCCACTGGTAGACCTCTTGCCAGGGACTCTAAGGTCTTAAATGATATTATAACACAGTCAGGTTTGTCTGATGTCTTTGTGCAGGGTGGTAGAAAACCCAAATTTACCTACTCCTGTGCTGGGAGGTATAGCAGAATAGACCTGGCGCTGGTGAGTCCCACAGAGGTCATTGGGGATAGAAGTGAGAAGTCTGTCCCATACTTCCTCTCTAGTTCCTCCTCTGATCTGAACTCTGAG
>WNYA01000148.1:31093-41873 GCA_019512145.1 Engystomops pustulosus | reverse complement strand
TAATACTGCCCCATATGTACAAGAATATAACTACTATAATACTGCCCCCTATGTACATGAATATAACTACTATAATACTGCCCCCTATGTACAAGAATATAACTACTATAATACTGCCCCCTATGTACAAGAATATAACTACTATAATACTGCCCCCTATGTACAAGAATATAACTACTATAATACTGCCCCCTATGTACAAGAATACAACTACCTATAATACTGCCCCTATGTACAAGAATATAACTACTATAATACTGCTCCCTATGTACAGGAATATAACTACTATAATACTGCTCCCTATGTACAGGAATATAACTACTATAATACTGTCCCCTATGTACAAAAATATAACTTCTACAATACTCCTTATGTAAATCATTGGTATAACTACCACTTTAGTGGCAGGGACAGGCCAGCAGGTCTTTATATATCCTCCACACAGCAGATAATATACGTGAATAACTGTCTGAATGCATATAAGGTGATACAGTCTAGCAATGTTTTATCTGCAGGGATCTTTCTCTGTAGCACTAGTATTAGATCCACTCTGCAGTGATATCCCTGCCCACACAGCTGCTTCCTGTACAGAGCCTGTTGCTGGGCTGCAGTGAGAGCCTGCTCCCTCCCTCCTGTAAAATGCTGTCAGACATGTGCTGTAGTCAGAGGACTCAGAGTTCAGATCAGAGGAGGAACTAGAGAGGAATGCAGAGGATGGTGGCAAGAGTATCAGAGTATGATGAAGGTCCCAATGGTGACCCCCCCTCAAACGGAGACCCCATAGGGGGGACCAGAGTCTGATCAGACATGGAGATCGGTGGTGAAGAGGAGGGGATCTGATCCAGATTTATGATGATGGGGACCCTCTTGCTTCTTGTTTATAGCTCTAATGGCGAACTTTAATCTGAAAAATATATCTAGCAATGTCAACAGCATTAGGGGCAAGAAGGACAAGACATGCGGTGTATGAAACAATCTACATTACTCAGATGCTGATGTCTTTTTCCTACAGGAGACTCATTATAGTCTTAGTTTGTTAAAAGAAGCAGAGAGAGAATGGCGCTCCGGGCCGTCCATCTGGTCACTGTCTGTGGCGCCATGTGCCGGGGGTCTCATACTGTTAATACCCTGATGTCACCATTCTCAGACTAACCGATCTGGGTGTCGATGGGAAGATGTTTGGTGCTGGAGGGTTACTATCGAGGTAGAAGGTCCGGCTTTCTTATCAATATATATGCGTTCCACAGGACAGGACTGAGAAGTCAATCATTTAATGGTGAAGCCCTTATTTATTTACATCTCTCCCAGTCATCATGGCGGGGTGATTTCAACGCCACTAGGACAGTGAGTGACAGACCCTGGTAGACCTCTGCCAGGGACTCTAAGTGTCTTAAATGATATTATAACACAGTCAGGTTTTGTCTGATTCTTTGTGAGCACGTGGTGGTAGAAAACCCAAATTTACCTACTCCTGTGCTGGAGGTATAGCAGAATAGACCTGCAGCTGGTTGAGTCCCACAGAGGTCATTGGGAGGATAGAAGTGAGAATCTGTCCATAACTCGGATCACCTGGCCCTCATACTTCTACTTGGGTAATCACAGAACGTCCAGATATATGAAGAGGCTTGTGGAGAACTAAATTCTACCTATTAGAAGAGGGTTTGTCCAGGAGCAAGTCCCCTCTCTTATACAGGGGAATTGAAGGAAAGAGTGTATTTCTATATATGCATCTATGATGGTGGGAGGATGTCAAGGAGAGATCCGGTCCCTCTTAAAGAGACTGTCAATAAAGAAGGGGAAGAGTAAGTACAGCCAGATCTCAAGCTGCGGAAAGAATGGATTGGAGTAACTCTATTCGGTGGGGTTGGGGATGAAAAAAAAAGATTGACCGACTGAAATCTGAAAATAAAGCAGTATCAGTACAGCCGCTACACGTCCTCCTGGTGTGGAGCGTGACTATGGAAAACGTTAGTCACGCCAGATCCACTATGAGAGTTGCCGGGAAGTGTGGCTAAGAAATCAATCACAGGTCTCACTGACTCCCAGGGAGTTTTACAGGAATCTCGGGAGGGTTATCCTGGGGGTGGTGAGATCCTACTATGCTGAGTTATTTCAGAAGAAGGTTTGGACAAAGACAAAATGGCTCAATTCTTGAGGCAACTCCAGGCCCTGACACTAGAGATTTGGACTTTTCTCCTTTGACAGCGGGAATAACAGAGGAGGAGGTTAAAGAGGGCCATTGATAAGTTAATCTGACGAAGGCACCAGGTCCTGTATGGTATTACAGCTGAATTCTATAAGAAGTTCAGAGACCTCTTAGCCCGATCTTGTGGATGAATTTACAAATTGTCAGAAAATCACCTGATGCCTCCATCCATGAGAGTGTCCTCCCTTATTCTGCTGTCCAAAGGTAAGGAGCCTAGTGACATCAAGAACTGGAGGCCGATCGCCCTCTTGAATGTCGACAGGAAAATTCTGGCAAAATTCTATTCTCTAGGTAGTCTGTTTGTCCCGGCACTGTTGGCAGGCTCTCAGTACGGCACAGTAAAAAGGGCGGAAACATCTCTGGGCAGTCATCTCGATAAGGGAGATGTTTTTGAGAGATGTAAAGCTCTGAGGTGTGGGAGATATGTTGTAGGTCTGGACCAGGCTAAGGCCTTTGACAGGAGTGACCACGATTATCTATGGGCCACTTTGTCAAAGTACGGTATCGGGACAATTTATAGATTGGCTGAGAACTTGTATAGAGAGGCGAAGAGCTTTCCTCTGATCAATGGTTGGCAGGGGGACACTTTTGAAGTAGAGGCAGGGGTGCGACAGGGCTGCCCTTTGAGTCCACTGCTGTATGTGTTTGCCATAGACTTGTTTCTGCGATCATGCAGCGGTGCGATTTTCAGGGGATGCTGGTCCCCCGTTGCTTGCCTTGAAGGTAGTCGCTACGCTGCGGCGGATGATGTGACTGGGTGATATCTGAACCTCGTGAGGTGGAGAGTTATCTGCAGCCATCAGAAGTTACTCAGAGGCCTCCGGTCTTGGTCAACCTTGAGAAGAGTAAGCTTTCTGGGACATTGGATACTGCTCCTGGCTTTGATCTGCCACAATTCGCCAAGGCCTCCACCCATATTAGATCCTTGGGGTTAAATTGGGAGGGAAGATAATGCCAAACCTAATTGGGAAGAGAAATTGGAAGCCGGAAATGCAAAGGTTTCAGCGATGGAAGAACTGGAGGCTGACCTTTAGAGAAAGGGTTACTCTGCTGAAGAATTCACCTGGTCCCTGTCTTCCTACGTCTCTGTCGTTTTTCCTTTGCCAGAATCTTTCTCCGCTAGACTCTTTAGCCTGTTCTTCCAACTTTTATGGGGCACAGGTTGAACCCGGTAAAAGAGGATCACCTACTGCAGAGGAGAGAGAGGGTGGGGCTGGATATGTTAAATCCAAGGGTCTTTTTTGACTCCATGTTCTGAAAGTTAATTTTGGTTGCCTGGACTCAAACAATGGTCTCCTGTGGGTAAGTAGTGTCAGGGACTGGATATTGCCTTTTGGCAGAGTCTTGGGTGGCGATCCGGCGGCAGTCTCAAGAGGGGTCCGATGGACTCCGGCTTCCTCCCCCAGTATCTGGTGTATGGTCTGAGTGTGTCAGGAGAGGAGAGGAGTGGAGAAGTCCCACATGTCAGTAGTACACCAGAGAGAGGACCTTACTCTAGGTATGTCGGGCTTTCTACCACTCACTTGCTCTCAAGGACTGTGTGACCACAACCTTACAGAAGAGTCTCAGGTTCCTCAATGCGAAGCAACTTCCCCAAGTTATTTGATATTTCTTGGTTGTCACTACATGGGAAGTTATTGTTGAGGGAAAAAAGTTTGTGAGTGTGGCAGATAGGAAGTGTCCCCTGGGGTGTCAGCAGGAGAGGACGATGGAGCATTTCATCTCGAGTGCTGGGGAGGGGAAGATCTGGAAGGAAGTATCTGACCTGCTGAACATCCCGAGGCTGCAATTCCTCCAGTACCCCGGAGATATCTATGGCGTCCCATCTCCAGATGGTATATAGATCCGGGGAACCATGTATCTCATAATACAGAATCAAATATTACCACTGGCATGCCAGAACCCGGGTTGTCCCTACACAGAGAGGACTGTAACACACGGCTGGTATCCCAAATTGTCTGAGCTCCGGTGGATAAAATCACGGAAGTCAGAAAAGACCAGAGAAATAGGAAATTATGGAGGATATATCTGGTGTTTAATTTCTATATAATTGATTTAGCATTTTTCTTTTTCCTTTCCACAGCAGCAGCTATGGACTCTAGTTCATTACTCTGAGTTTATATTTTTTGTTCCTAATTGTGTTATACAGAAGAATGTATTTATGATTTAGTTTAATGTATTTTGTTGGTTTTACATAAAAAATTGCCCCCCTATGTACAGGATAAACTACATAATACTGCCCCTATGTACAGGAATATAAACTACTAATACTGCCCCCTATGTACAGGATATAAACTACTAAATATCTGCCCCCCTAGTTACAGGAAAAAAAAAAATATAACTACTATTATATACTGCCCCCTATGTACAAGACTATAACTACTATATACTGCCCCTATGTACCGGAATATAACTACTATAATACTGCCCCCTATGTACAAGAAGATAAACTACTATAATACTGCCCCTATGTACAGATATAACTACTATAATACTGCCCCCTATGTACAAGAATATAACTACTATAATACTGCCCCCTATGTACAAGAATATAACTGCTATAATACTGCCCCCTATGTACAGGAATATAACTACTATAATACTGTCCCCTATGTACAAGAATATAACTACTATAATACTGCCCCCTATGTACATGAATATAACTTCTACAATACTCCTTATGTAAATCATTGGTATAACTACCACTTTAGTGGCAGGGACAGGCCAGCAGGTCTTTATATATCCACCACACAGCAGATAATATACGTGAATAACTGCATAGCTCCCAACCGTCCCGATTTTGACGGGACTTTCCCGTTTTTCGTACCTCTGCCCCGCGTCACGGGCAGCTATGAGATTGTCACGGATTTTCCCCCCAGGTCCCGCTGTGTCCGCATAGTAAATACTTTGAAAGTCTGAACTCACAGTACAGAATGGCTTCTACAGACATCGGGCAGGGAATCCTTTTCAGAGAAGTGTCGGCTTAGCGGAGAGCAGGGACCATGTCATCAGGTCTGATCAGTATCTGTCCATATATGGTCACTGCATCTCCTAGGGTTCCCCAGAGCAGACATCGGGCAGGGAATCCTTTTCAGAGAAGTGTCGGCTTAGTGGAGAGAGCAGGGACCACGTCATCAGGTCTGATCAGTATCTGTCCATATATGGTCTCCAGGGCTTCCCCAGACACAAGCTACTTATTTAATTAAATTACATAAAGTTTTGGCCAGGCTGAGATTCGAACCTGGGACCTTGTGCACCATAGACAGGAGCTTAACTAACTGAGCTATAAGCCCAGTGATACAGAGCTGGGGATTTCTGGTAACTAAGAAGTGTTATCTGCCATTTACACTGTGACACAGACTAATGCACTGATATATAGAGAGGGATCTTCTCAGAGATTATTATTGTAATTATTGAGACTATTATTATTATTATTATTATTATAAATTTTATTAATTTTATTATTATGGAGATGATTATTAATAATAGAAAAAATAATAATAATCATCTCAATAATAATAATAATAATCTCCATAATAATAATAATAGTCTCAATAATTACAATAATCTGAGAAGATCCCTCCCTATATACCAAGGCAGTATATAGTCATAGTTCTTAGTTACCAAAATTCTCCACCTTGTTAATCACAGAGGTTATAGATCAGTGGGTTGAGGGGCTGTGTTAATATTGTACATGGACACTCTAGGTTCAAATCCCAATGAGGATAATTTTTTTTTTTTTTTATTGAGATGATTTTTATTATTTTAATATGGCTAAAATTTGGGGCGTGGCCAGGGAGTGATTGGGGGTGTGGCTTAGGGGGATCGCGTAGCGTGCCGCCATTTTGTCCCTCTTTCCTTTTCCCAAATGTTGGGAGGTATGTAACTGTCTGAATGCATATAAGGTGATACAGTCTAGCAATGTTTTATCTGCAGGGATCTTTCTTTGTAGCACTAGTATTATATCCACTCTCCAGTGATATCCCTGCCCACACAGCTGCTTCCTGTACAGAGCCTGTTGCTGGGCTGTAGTGAGAGCCTGCCCCCTCCCTCCTGTAAAATGCTGTCAGACATGTGCTGTAGTCAGAGGAGGAGGGGCTGGAAGAGCAGGAAGAGTAAAGTGTAGCTTTGGTTTTAGTAATGTAACGGATTATCAGGGGACATTACATTAGGATTGAGTGCATCAAAGTTATCGGTATCTCAGGGTCACAACGCGTTTCGGGGCTTACAGAAGCCTAAGACTGCTGCTTATTAATGGACCAATGGCGTCCTCTGACTATGGTGTGATGTCCGGGCACAGCTCTGATTACTGTGGCATCACACGATCATGGACTGATTTCTATCCAGTGGAGGTTAACAACATACAACAGCAAGCAGAGATATTGAAAAGCAACTTTTGGTGGCTGAGTCAGTGGTAGTAGTATTTATAGTGTAGATGCCGGGCGGGCGATGGGGCTGAGGACCTCGGGTGCTCATGAGATCTGGCAGCGCGGGTCCTACATAACATCCTGTTTGTCTTTATCACACACAAAAAAGGTTAAGACTTTGTGAGAGAGAAAAGTCTCTTCCTTTCCTTTGCAGAGTCAGCAGAGCGGAGATAAAACCGCGGCTACAGCTCCAGATCTCACATCCCCAGCAGCGGCGGCAGCGGAGGGCAGAGAGAGCGGCCGGGGAGGTAAGTGACCCTGCAGGTTAGTATCAGGATCCTGCTGTATGGAGGACACAGGGACTGTAGGGACTGCAGGGACTGACTCTGCACAGATTTGTAGGTGCAGTCATCTCTATTTACACTGTCCGTATAGTCCGTATTCACATGTAGGCGATATCAGGAGACGTTATAGCGGTCGCCTTGTCTTCCCCGATATTCCAGATATAGACAGAGTTCTTCCCAAATTCAAGAGTATTTATTGTATTAGCTGATGACATATTACCGCCACATATTATATATAATGCCGTTATAAGAGGAAGCAGCTGCCAGGAAGTCACATCCCCCACAAGAGCTCTCCCCAGCGTCTAGAGGGGTCCACCACCTGTACCCGGCTAGGGGGGAAGATGGCAGCCAACAAGAGGGGTATTTTTATGTCAAAGGAGCCCTACCTACGGGTTACCAGAGCCCTACCTAAAGGTCACAGGAGTCCTACCTACAGGTCACAGGAGTCCTACCTACATGGAACAGGAGTCCTACCTACAGGTCACAGGAACCCTACCTACAGGTCACAGGAGCTCTACCTACAGGTCACAGGAGCCCTACCTACAGGTCACAGGAGCCCTCCTTACAGGTCACAGGAGCCCTCCTTACAGGTCACAGGAGCCCTACCTACAGGTCCCCGGAGCCCTACCTACAGGTCACCGGAGCCCTACCTACAGGTCACAGGAGCCCTACCTACAGGTCACCGGAGCCCTACCTACAGGTCACAGGTGCCCTACTTACAGGTCACAGGAGCCCTACCTACAGGTCACAGGAGCCCTACCTACAGGTCACAGGAGCCCTACCTACAGGTCACAGGAGCAATACCTACAGATGACAGGAGCCCTACCTACAGATCACAGGAGTCCTACCTACAGATCACAGGAGCCCTACTTACAGGTCATAGGAGCCCTACCTACAGGTCACCGGAGCTCTACCTACAGGTCACAGGAGCCCTACTTACAGGTCACAGGAGCCCTACCTACAGGTCACAGGAGCCCTGCTTACAGGTCACCGGAGCCCTACCTACAGGTCACAGGAGCCCTGCTTACAGGTCACAGGAGCCCTACTTACAGGTCACAGGAGTCCTATCTACAGGACACAGGAGCCCTACCTACAGGACACAGGAGCCCTGCTTACAGGTCACAGGAGCCCTGCTTACAGGTCACCAGAGCCCTACCTACAGGTCAAAGGAGCCCTACCTACAGGACACAGGAGCCCTACCTACAGGTCACAGGAGCCCTACCTACAGGTCACAGATGTCTCTTTGCTCTACTATTTTAGTATAATGTTGCTTCAGCAGGGACTATTCTATGTATATTTGGGAATTGCTACCTATGCAGTTGTAGTTTCCACAGGACCCTGACCCCCCATATGAGAAGAGGATGTTCCCTAATGTTCTCTTCTCCCCCAGGCACCGGCTGGCGCCCCCTGACTGTAGGTGGCCCCCTGTGAATTCCCCAGGCCCGGCCTCTAGTCTTACGCATGACCGCTTCCCACCACCACCATCTGTGTGCACGTCTCCTGCACCTGAGAGCCGGGGGTCACCCACCCACAGACTTTCCACCAGCGCCTGTCATCTGCAGCGAGCGGCCACCCAGCGCCACAGGACCCCCGACCACCAGACATGGAGGCCATGGCTATATACAACTTCAAGACCACCGAGAGGGACGAGCTGCCCTTCAGCAAGGGAGACACGCTAAAGGTAAGTCACCCACCACCCACATGTGCTTTATGTATCTGACAAGCAGTAGGGGCTGTAGTAAAGGGGTCTCTGGGGGAGCAGGGTTGTTGCCACAGGATTTCCTACTGTTTTATGATTTTTGATGTACGATTTTCTATATTCCTGGTTATTGAATAAAATGCAAGGATATCAGTAGAGACTGACAGGCAGGAGCTGAGATCTGCAGCAGGATGGGGGGAGTTATGATGATCCTTACAGGGGGTATCCAGCTGTAGGTATCCACAGAGGATAGCCTTCAGCGCAGAGGATAGCCTTCAGCGCAGAGGATAGCCTTCAGCGCAGAGGATAGCCTTCAGCGCAGAGGATAGCCTTCAGCGCAGAGGATAGCCTTCAGCGCAGAGGGATAGCATATCAGAGCAGAGAGGATAGTATTCAGAGCAGAGGATAGTATTCAGAGCAGAGGATAGCATTCAGAGCAGAGGATAGCCTTCAGCGCAGAGGATAGCCTTCAGCGCAGAGGATAGCCTTCAGCGCAGAGGATAGCCTTCAGCGCAGAGGATAGCATTCAGAGCAGAGGATAGCCTTCAGAGCAGAGGATAGCCTTCAGAGCAGAGGATAGCCTTCAGAGCAGAGGATAGCCTTCAGAGCAGAGGATAGCCTCGGAAGAGGTAGCTTCAGAGCAGAGGATAGCCTTCAGAGCAGAGGATAGCCTTCAGAGCAGAGGATAGCATTCAGAGCAGAGGATAGCATTCAGAGCAGAGGATAGTATTCAGAGCAGAGGATAGCCTTCAGTGCAGAGGATAGCCTTCTTATCAGTGGGTTCACAAAACAGTCCAAACTCGCCCCCATGTGTCCTGGGACTTGGATATAAGACTTGTCAAAATCCGCTAAAGAACAAAGCTGCAGCTTCCGATCGGCTGAAGGAGGTGTAAAATATTGGAAGAATCTGTAAAATTTCCCTGAGAGAGAAGTGAGAGGCAGATGGTGAGAGGAGGAGATGTCATTTCTGGTTTTGTGTGGCAGAGGGTGCGGCGGGCAGAGCCCTCCGTCCTACACAATCCCACCACCGATAACCGGCACTTTCACACTTTCTATTATCAATTTTTTTTTACCACAATTTTATCTTTATTTTGGAATACACAATATTATACTTGAAACTTGTACTGTGCGTGTATCTGCCTTTCTAGGGTTCTACCCCACTAAACTACCAGCCCCTCAGGTCGGGGATGTAACGTCCTTTCTAGAATTCTCACTTTTATGTGAAATTTTACCTGATTAACTATTAAAAAAATGTTCCCCAAAGTCAGAGAAATATGACTCCTTTCAATGGGGGTGTCACTTCAGAAGCCCCTATCTTCTGTTCTATAGCCACTACAGGGTGTCATGTTAAAGATAAGAATCTCATCTTTCAAACCACATCAGGCTTGTGTTTCTAAGCTACAGAACTGGACTTACAGGCAGATAAACTGTGTCCAGTTCTGTAGCTCACAGAACCATAAGCCTGATGGGTTCTGAAAGATGAAATTCTTATCTTAACACAAAAATCTTGTTTCTTGGTGCTACAGGTCTGAAGTGGCCCTTACACTGCGACTAAACTTGACTCGTCTCATGTGAAAATGAGGCGAGAAGAGTCATATTTGCCTGACTTTGGAGGAGATTTTTTTTAGGTAAACGGATGAGATTTCACATAAAAGAGGGAATTCTAGAAGGGAATTCCTGAGGGGATGTTAGTTTAGTGGAGTAAAATCTAATGACAGTTTCCCTTTAAGTGCATTGGAGGCGGAGTCTGACTTTCCGGATTTGGCTACAGACAGCTGTGACACAGACAATGGCTAAAAACGTCCATCTTAACTAAAGATGTGATGATTCCAGAGGAGAGCCAAGCACTTGCACATCTCTGAAGGCAAATTTGGCTCCGCCCCAATGCACTTGCAGACTGATTTGCATATCCACAAAAATAATTATCATCTCTGCCCTGCTTCATTAGATGTCATTCTGCCCCTCTTATAGGCTCCTTAGTGGCGCTATTATTGGTTTGGGAGGGGTGGGCGCCCTCTAAATGGTCACTTTGAGAGAAAGAATCCACTTCATCATCTCAAGAGCCAAAAATATAAAATATCCAAACAAACAGGATGTTTCCTTTCCTCGGCAGACGGACGCGCTATTCTGGGACCTCACATTGTGTTTACCTGCATTGTTGTGT
>WNYA01000148.1:26093-28593 GCA_019512145.1 Engystomops pustulosus | reverse complement strand
GGAGCATCCCCAGGTTTATACCGGCTGTACATATATCATATATACAGGAGATCCCAGGTTATACAGCGTGTATATATTCATTTAACAGGAGATCCCCAGGTTATACCAGCTGTACCATAATCATTATATATCAGGAGATCCCAGGTTATACCGGCTGTAAATCTATACACTATATACAGGAGATCCCCAGGTTATACCAGCTGTAATATATCATTATATACAGGAGATCCCAGGTTATACCAGTGTACATATTCTCATATATCAGGACACCCCGTTTATACCGCTGTTACATATATCATTATATACGGAGATCCCAGGTTATCCAGCTGTATCTTATAATTAATCACATGATCCCCAGATCTAGATATATTACAGGACATCCCGTTATACCGGCTGTACTATACATTATTACAGGAGAATCCCCAGGTTATACCAGCTGTATATATTCATTATATACAGGAGATCCCCAGGTTTATACCAGCTGTACTATATCATTATATACAGGAGATCCCCAGGTTATACCGGTGTACATATAATACTATATACAGGAGATCCCCAGGTTTTTATACCAGCTGTATATATATCATTATATACAGGAGATCCCCAGGTTATACGGTTACAAATCATTATATACAGGAGATCCCCAGGTTATACCGCTGTACATATATCATATATACAGGTGATCCCCAGGTTATACCACGTGTACATATATCATTATATACAGGAGATCCCAGGTATACCGGTGACACATATATCAATTATACAGGAGATCCCCAGGTTATACAGGTGTACAAATCATATATACGGAGATCCCCAGGTTATACCGGCCTGTACATATATAATTTATATACAGGAGATCCCCAGGTTATACCAGCTGTACATATATCATATATACAGAGATCCCCAGGTTATACCAGCTGTACATTATATCATTATATACAGGAGCCCCCACGAGGTTTATACCAGCTGTACAAGATATCATTATATACAGGAGATCCCCAGGTTATACCGGCTGTACATATATCATTATATACAGGAGATCTCCAGGTTATACCGGCTGTATATATATCATTATATACAGTAGATCCCCAGGTTATACCGGCAGTAGGTCACATGCTCGTGTTTCCTCGTGTAGGTGGTACGCTGGTCGGATCTCCAGACAAGTGGCAGAAGAAATCCTCTTGGGTCGGAGGTATACTGGAGCCTATGTGATTCGGGATAGTGAGAGTTCTCCGGGAGAATTCTCCATTTCTGTAAAGTAAGTCGGATGCTTTCTGTATGTTGTACACGAGGGATGGAGGACATTCTAGAATCTAGAACATTCTGGATCCTCTGGTGTGTATGAGGAGTAATCCTCCTGCTGCCCCCGGGGGCTCTAGATCCCTCACCTAGTTACATATCAGAGAAGTAACGTTCCTCATAGATCTCTTTCTGTTACATGATCTAGTGATCGGCTGTGATCAGTGGTCAAATCCAAGGTTTACATTTCCTACAGCGCCTCCACCGGAGAGGTCATGTATCACAACCTTGGGTCCTCCAGAGAGAGAGAGAGAAGCCTCTCAGTTTATAGAGGGTCCTGGCTGGGCACAGATTCCCTGTGAGGGATAATACGGTGTAAATACCGGATGCTACCATTAGAGGGCAGGGCAGGAGCAGGGACGACCTACAAGGAGCACAACCAAACAGGTTTTATGAGAAAACAAGTTCTTATCGGCCGCCCTTGTTGGCTTTGGACCGGTGACCATCACAGAGCACACGGTGTAAACCTAGATATTCCCATATTAGGGGATATCTGCCCCTCAGAGGTGATGGTGGAGGCCACATGATGATTGCCCCTTCTCCTGCCCATGTGATGTCCCTGGCCTTCCAGCAGGGGGGCGCTGGTCATGTTATTTATTTATTATGAGCCTGGAATGCTACACCCCATTCCACCACGTCCTGCCACACCACACACCACACCACACTATGCCACACACCACGTCATGACACACCACACTATGCCACACACCATATCACACCACACACCATGTCATGCCACAACACACACCATAGCACACCACGTCATGACATACCACACTATGCCACACACCATACCACACCATACCACACACCATGTCATGCCACACCACACACCACACTATGCCACACACCACGTCATGACACACCACACTATGCCACCCACCATACCACACTACGTCATGCCACACCACACTATGCCACCCACCATACCACACCACGTCATGCCACACCACACTATGCCACCCACCATACCACACTACGTCATGCCACACCACACTATGCCACCCACCATACCACACTACGTCATGCCACACCATACCACACTATGCCACACACCATACCACACCACATCATGTCACACCACACACCACACTATGCCACACACCATACCACACCACGTCATGTCACACCACACACCACACTATGCCACACAACATACCACACCATGTCATGCCACACCACACTATGCCACACACCATAC
>WNYA01000148.1:0-25921 GCA_019512145.1 Engystomops pustulosus | reverse complement strand
CATACCACACCATGTCATGCCACACCACACTATGCCACACACCATACCACACCACATCATGTCCCACCACACAACACACTATGCCACACACCATACCACGCCACACACCATAGCACACCACACCATAGTACACACCATAGCACACCACACCATAGCACACCATACCATAGCACACCATACCACGCCACACACCATAGCACACCACACCATAGCACACCATATCATAGCACACCATACCACACCACACTATGCTACACACCAAACCACACTATGCCGCACACCATACTACGCCACACCATGCCATACCACACCATATCACACCACTCCACACCGCCCCACCCCGTGCCATGCCACTCTCATTCATCACAAATAATCATTATATTTAACCCTTGATCCGCTGCCAGATGAGAGTTGCATGGGCAGGGGTGGGGCGGTGTGGAGTGTGTGATATGGTGTGGTATGGATGGTGGGAGTAGTAGGGTGCGGCATAGTGTGGTTGGTGTGTAGCATAGTGTGGTGTGGTATGGTGTGCTATGATATGGTGGTGCTATGGTGTGGTGTGCTTATGGTGTGTGGCGTGGTAGTGTGTGCTATGCTATGGTGTGCTATGGTGTGTGTTGTTATGTGCTATGGTGGTGCTATGGGTGTGTGGGCTGGTGCTGATGGGTGAGTGGTATGTGTGGGCATAGTGTGTTGTGTGGTGGGACATGATGTGGTGGGTTAGGGGTGGTGGGCATAGTGTGGTGTGCAGACATGGGTGTGGTATGTTGTGTGGGCATGTGTGTTGTGTGTGTGACATGACGTGGTGTTGGTATGGTGTGTGGCATAGTGTGGGTGTGGTTGTGACATGATGGTGTGGTATGGCCTGTGTGGCATAGTGTGGATGGGTGGATGACGTATGTGTGTATTGGTGGTTGGCATGTGTGGGTGTGGCATGACGTAGTGTGGTATGGTGGGTGGCATAGTGTGGTGTGGCATGACGTGGTGTGGTTATGGTGGGTGGCATTAGTGTGGTGTGGCATGACGTAGTGTGGTATGGTGGTGGCTAGTGTGGTGTGCATGACGTGGGTGGTATTGGGTGGGCATAGTGTGGTGTGGCATGACGTAGTGTGTGGTATGGGTGGGTGGCATAGTGTGTGTGGCAGGACGTGGTGTGGTATGGTGTGTGGCATAGTGTGTGTGGCATGACGTGGTGTGTGGCATAGTGTGGTGTGGCATGAGTGGTGGTGTATGTGTGTATGGGGTAGTGTTGGTGTGTCATGACGTGGTGTGTGGCATAGGTGTGGTGTGGTGTGGCATGATATGTGTTGTGTGGTTTGGTTGTGGTATGTGTGTGGCCAAGTGTGTATGTCATGACGTAGTGTGGTTGGTGGGTGGCATAGTGTGGTGTGGCACATGACGTAGTTGGTATGGTGGTGGATAGTGTGGCGTGGGGCATGAGTGGTGGTGTGGTATGGTGTGGTGATGGGGGTGGCATAGTGTGGGTGTTAATGAAGTGGGGTGGAATAGTGTGGGTGTGTGTGTGGCATGACGTGGTGTGGCTATGGTGTGGTGTGGTGTGTGGCATAGTGTGTATGTCATGACGTGGTGTGCTATGGTGTGTGGTGTGGCATGACATGGTGTGTGGTGTGATATGGTGTGTGGCATAGTGTGGTGTGTCATGACGTGGTGTGTGGCATAGTGTGGTGTGTGGTGTGGCATGACGTGGTGGAAATGGGGTGTAGCATTACAGGCTCAATAAATAAAAACATGACCAGCGCCCCCTCTGGAAGGCCAGGGACATCACATGGGCAGGAGAAGGGGCAATCATCATGTGGCCGCACACCATCAACCTCTGAGGGCAGATATCCCTAATATGGGAATATCTAGGTTTAACCGTGTGCTCTGTGATGGTCACGGTCCAAGCCACAAGGGCGGCCGGATAAAACTTGTTTTCTCATAAACCTGTTTGGTTGTGCCTCCTTGTAGGTCGTCCCTGCTCCTGCCTGCCCTCTAATGGTAGCATCCGGATTATACCCGATTATCCCTCCAGGGATCTGTGCCCAGCCAGGACCCTCTAAAACTGAGAGGCTCTCTCTCTCTCTCTCTGGAGGAACCAAGGTGGTGATACATGACCTCTCCGGTGGAGGCGCGTGTAGAAATGTAAACCTTGATTTGCCACTGATCACAGCAGATCAACTAGATCATGTAACAGAAAGAGATCTATGAGGAACGTTACTTCTCTGATATGTACCTAGGTGAGGGATCTAGAGCCCCGGGGGCAGCAGGAGGATTATCCTCATACACACCAGAGATCCAGAATGTTCTAGTTCTAGAATGTCCTCCATCCCTCGTGTACCAACATACAGAAAGCATCCGAATACTTTACAGAGATGGAGAATTCTCCCGGAGAACTTTCACTATCCCGAATCACATAGGCTCCAGTATACCTCCGACCCAAGAGGGATTTCTTCTGCCACTGTCTGGAGATCCGACCAGCGTACCACCTACACGAGGAAACACGAGCATGTGACCTACTGCCGGTATAACCTGGGGATCTACTGTATATAATGTTATATACAGCCGGTATACCTGGAGATCTCCTGATATAATGATATATGTACAGCCGGTATAACCTGGGGGATCTCCGTATATAAGATCATATGTACAGCTGGTAGTAACCTCGGGGGGTCTCCTGTATATAATGATATATGTACAGCTGGTATAACCTGGGGACTCCTGATATAATGATATATGTACAGCTGGTATAACCTGGGGATCTCCTGTATATAATGATATATGTACAGCCGGTAAACCTGGGGATCTCCTGGTATATAATGGATATGATTACACCGTATACCTGGGGATCTCCTGTAATAATTGATATATGTGCAGCGGTAAACCTGGGGATCTCCTGTATAGATATTATTAACCGTGGCGATAAAAACCTGGGAATCACTGTATATAATGATATTGTACAGCTGGTATAAACCTGGGATCTCATGTATATAATGATATAGTTACAGCCGGTATAACCTGGGGATCTCCTGTATATAATGATATATAAAGCTGGTATAACTGGGGATCTCCTGTATCTAGTGATATATGTACAGACGGTATAACCTGGGGATCTCTGTTATAATGATATATGTACAGACTTGGTATAAACCTGGGATCTCCTGGTATATAATGATATAATATACAGCTGGTATACCGGGATCTCCTGATATAATGATATAGTACAGCCGGTAAACCGGGGGATGTCCTGTAATAACTGATATATATTACAGCTGGTATAACCTGGGGATCTCCGGTATATAATGATATATATACAGCTGGTAACCTGGGATCTCCTGTTATAAGTGATATATGTACAAGCCGGTATAACGCTGGGGAGTCCTGTAATAAATGATATATGTACAGCTGGTATAACCTGGGGATCTCCTGATATAATGATATATATACCGCTGGTATAACCTGGGGACTCCTGTATATAGTGATATATGTACAGCCGGTATAACCTGGGGATGCTCCTGATATAATGTATATGTACAGCTGGTATAACCTGGGGATCTCCGGTATATAATGATATATATACAGCTGTATAAGCTGGGGATCTCCTGTAATATGATATATGTACGCGGTATAACATGGCCTTGTCCTGTATATAATGTATATGTACAGCTGGTATAACCTGGGGATCTCCGGTTATATAATGAATAATGTAAGCCGGTATAACCTGGGGATCTCCTGTATTAATGTATATGTACAGCTGGTATAACCTTGGGATCTCCTGTATATAATGATATGTGTTACAGATGGTATAACCTGGGGATCTCCTGTATATAATATATATAGTGCAGCGGATAACCTGGGGATCTCTGGATATAATGTATTATGTACAGCTGGTATAACTGGGGATCTCCTGTATATAACTATATATGCTACAGCGGTATTACCTGGGGATACTCCTGTATATATGATATATGAGAGCGGTATAACCTGGGGGCGTCTGTATATAATGATATATGTACAGCTGGTATAACCTGGGGATCTCCTGTATATAATGATATAGGTACAGCCGGGATAACCTGGGGATCTCCTGTTATATAATGAAGATGTACAGCTGGTAAACCTGGGGATCTCCGGTATATAATGATATATGTAACGCCGGTATAACCTGGGGATCTCCTGTATATAATGATGTATGTACAGGTGGTATAACCTGGATCTCCGTATATAATGATATAATGTACAGCTGGCTATAACCTGGGGATCTCGTATATAATGATATATGTACACGCGTATAACCTGGGGATCTCCTGTTATAATGATAATGTACAGCCCGGTATAACCTGGGGATCTCCGTCTATAAGATATATGTACAGCACGGTAACCTGGGGATCTCCTGTAATAATGATATATGTACCCAGCCTGATCTATAACCTGGGATCTCTGTATATAATGATATATGTTACAGGGTTATAACCTGGGGATCTCCGAATATAGTGATATGTACAGCGGTATAACCTGGGGATCCTATATAATGATATATGACAGCGGTGTAACAAACTGGGATCTCCTGTATTAATGATATATGTACAGCCGGTAACCTGGGGATCTCCTGTATATATGATATATGTACAGCCGGTATAACCGGGCATCTCCTGTATATAATTATACTTACAGCCGGTATAAACCTGGGGTCTCCTGTATTAATGATATATGTACAGCTGGTATAACCTGGGGATCTCCTGATATAATGATATATGACAGTGGTATAACCGGGGATTCCTGTATATAATGATGTATGTACAGCAGGTGTAACCTGGGCTCGTATATAATGAACATGTACAAGCCGGTATAACATGGGGATTCCTCTTATATAATGAATATGTACAGCTGGTATAACCTGGGGATCTCCTGTATATAATGATATTGTAACAGCTGGTATAACTGGGGATCTCCTGTATATAAGTTATATATGTACAGCCGGTATAACCTGGGGAATCTCCTCTATATAATGAATGATGTACAGCGGTATAACCTGGGGTCTCCTGTAAATGATGATATGTACAGCCGGTATAACCTCGGGATTCCGTATATAGTGATATATGTACAGCCGGTTATAACTGGGGATCTCCTATTAATGATATATGCACAGCCGGTATAACCTGGGGATCTCTGTTATTAATGATTTGTAAGCCGGTTTATAACCTGGGGATCACCTGTATAGAATGATATATGTACAGCTGGTATAAACCTGGGGATCTCCTGTTTATAATGATATATGTTACGATGGTATACAGTGTTGTGTGTAGCCTGTGTCTTGGTCATGTGGTTGTGTTTCTATTTATGTATCTGTGATTCAAGAAATACAGAAGACCAGAAGAATTTACAGAAATTATCGAAGTAAGCCCGCGGTTGGCTGCGGGGGATATTGCGGTAAAATGTAGTCGTTTATGACAATGGGATAAAACTACTTACAGGTGCGAGTTTCAACTTGATATAGTTTTTTTGGGACATAACCTTCCACACCATCGAAGCTCTGCACTTTTGTACAATGCTGGCTCATCTCCATAGTAAGGATCGTAAGAATAAAAGAATTACTGTTGTGAATATATCTATCTAATGATATCTATCTCCTAATCGTAATCTATCTCTATGGACTCACTATCTGAGTCTGAGACCGACCGAGCGAGTCGTCCGTACTCGCTATCAGAAATCTACAGTCGAGCGGAAGCGACGTACCTAGACAGCTCATACTGGACTACGCAGATCGATCTAGCGTATCATATTCTCTCGACTCAGTCTATCTCATATACTCTAGTCACTCAGTATCATGCGAGCGTAGGTCTAGTCGCACTCTATTCATCATCATCTACTAGGCTTTCAATATCTTCTCTACGTACTACACATCTAGGATTCTATCTAGTCTATCGATCTATCTCCAGTCGAGCTATCGTCTTCTATCTTCTATCTCCTATCTATCTCGCTCATCTATCTATCTCTTTATATCTATCTTTCTCTTTATATTCTATAGGAGCAAGGTAATGGTTCCAGCTATCTCGGTTTGTGAAGTAGCTCGGGTGGCGCCCCAATCCTGCAGTACTACAGTATATAGAGGACCTCCTGTAGGACATTTAGGTCCCCCAGACACAACAATGCAGTAAACACAATGTGAGGTCCCAGATATAGCCGTCCGTTCTGCCGAGGAAGGAAACATCTGGTGGTTTGGATATTTTAATATTTTGGCTCTTGAGATGATGAGAAGTGGTTCTTTTCCGAAGTGACCATTTAGAGGGCTCCACACCCCTCCCAAACCAATAATAGCCCACTAGGAGCTATAGAGGGGCAGAAGAACATACTAATCGAGCAGGGCAAGATGATATTATATTTTGTGGATATGCAAATCAGTCTGCTAAGTGCCTTGGGGCGGAGCCAAATTGCATCAGAGATGTGCAAGTGCTCGGACTCTCCTCTTGAATAATCACATCTTAGTTAAGATTGGACGTTTTAGCCATTGTCTGTGTCACAGCTGTCTGTAGCCAATCCAGGGAAGTTAAACTCCGCCTCCAATTCACTTAAAGGGAAACTGTCATTGATTTTACTCAACTAAACTAACATCCCCTCAAGGAATTCCCTTCTAAATTCACCTCTGTTATTGAATCATCTCATCCGTTTACCTTAAAAAAATCTCTCCAAAGTCGGCAAATATGACTCTTCTCGCCTCATTTTCACATGAGACGAGTCAAGTTTAGTCCAGTGTAGCGTGCCGACTTCAGGAACCTGTAGCACCCAAGAAACAAGATTTTGTGTTAAGATAAAGAATTTCATCTTTCAGAAACCCATCGAGGCTTTGGCTCTGTGAGCTACAGAACTGGACACCAGTTATATGCCTGTAAGTCCAGTTCTGTAGCTTAGAACACAAGCCTGATGTTGGTTTAAGATGAGATTCTTTATCTTTAACATGACACCCTGTAGTGGCATGAATAGAACATAAGATAGGGGCTTCTGAAGGACACGCCCATTGAAAGGAGTCATATTCTCTCTGACCTTTGGGGAAAGCTTTTTTTAAATAGTTAATCAGTTAAAGTTTCACATAAAAGTGAGCGATTCCTAGAAAGGACGTTAACATCCCCGACTGAGGGGCTGGTAGTTTAGTGGGGTTATACCCTAGAAAGCAGAGTACACGCACAGACAGTTTTCATCAAGTATAATATGTGTATTCCAAAATAAAGATAAAATTGTGGTAAAAAAAAATTGATAATAGAAAGTGTGAAAGTGCCGGTTATCTGGGTGGTGGATTGTGATAAGGACGAGGGGCTCTGCCCGCCGCACCCTCTGCCACACAAAAGCAGAAATGACCTTCCTCTCTCACCATCGCTCTTCTACACTTCTCTCTCCGGAGACATTTTAACAGATTGTTACAATATTTTACCACCTCCTTCAGTCCGATCGGAATCTGTCAGATTTGGTTTCTTTAGAGGATTTTGACAGTCTTTATCAATCCCAGGACACATGGGGCGAGTTGGACTGTTTTGTGAACCCATGAAAGAAGGCTATCCTCTGCCTGAAGGCTATCCTCTGCTCTGATACTATCCTCTGCTTGAATGTATCCTCTGCTCTGAACTGCTGATCCTCTGCTTGAAGGCTTCCTCGCTCTGAAGGCTATCCTACTGCTCTGAAGGCTATCCTCTGCTTGAAGGCTATCCTCTGCTACTGAAGGCTATCCCTCCTATGACTCCTCTGCGAGGCATCACTCTGCGCTGAAGGCTATGTAAGCTACCATGCTTCTGAATGCGATCTCTGCTGAAGGCTACCTCTGCGCTGAAGGCTATCCCTGCGCTGAAGGCATCTCTCGCTGAAGGCTATCACTCTGCTCTGAATGCTACATATTCTATGAATACTATCTCTGACTTGAATCTATCCTCTGCTCTGAATGCTACCTTCTGCCGTTGAAGGATATCCTCTGACGCTGAAGGCTATCCATGCCGCTGAAGGCTATCCTCTGCGCTGAGGCGATACCCTAGCGACTGAAGCTAATTCACTCTGCGCTGAAGTGTATCCTCTGCTCGAAGCGTAATCCTCTGTGGATACCTCAGCGTTGCGATACCCCCTGTAAGGATCATCATAACTCCCCCAATCCCCCTGTGCTCAGATTCTCAGCTCTGCCTTGTCAGTCCCTACTGATATCCTTATTTTTATTCAATACCAGGAATATAGAAAAATCGTACATCAAAATCATAAAACATTAGTAGGAAATCCGTGGTCAACAACCCTGCTCCCCGAGACCCCTTTATCTACAGCCCGACCCTGCTATGCTTGTCAGCTACATAAAGCACATGGGTGGTGGGTGACTTACCTTAGCGTGTCTCCTTGACTGAAAGGGCATTCGTCCCTCTCCGGGTCTGGAAGTTGTATATAGCCATGGCCTCCATGTCTGGGTGGTCCGGGGTCCTGTTGCGCGCTGGGTGGCCGCTCGTGCAGCTGACGGCGCTGTGGAAAGCTGGTGTGTGGTGTATGTCTACCCGGCTCTCGTGTTTGCAGGTGATTCCCGTTCTTTCTGCAACACCAGATGGGTGGTGTGGGAAACGAGTCATGGCGTAAGACTATGGCCGGGCCTGGGGAAATTCACAGGGGGCCACTCACAGTCCAGGGGCGCCAGCCGGTTGGCCTGGGGGAGAGAGAAATTAGGGAAACATTCTCTTCTCATAATGGGGGTCAGTCCCGTGAAAATACAACTGCATAGGTAGCAATTCCCAATTATGACATGAATAGTCCTGCCTGAAGCAAACATTTATACTAAATAGTAGAGCAAAGAGACATCTGTGCTCCTGTAGGTAGGGCTCCTGTGACTGTAGGTAGGGGGCTCCTGTGTCCTGTAGGTAGGGCTCCTTGGAACCTGTAGGAGGGCTCTGGGACTGTTAAGCAGGCCTGTTCCTGTGAGGCTCCTGTAAGGCGCCTGGTGTCAGTTAGCTCGTGGCTCCTTAGTCGTCCTGTACCGATAGGAGCTCCTGTGACCTGTAGCAGGCTCTGTTACGAGGAGCTTCCTGTGACCTGTAAGCAGGGCTCCGGACCGTTAGGTAGGGCTCCGGTGACTTTAAGGAGGTCCTGGACCTGTAGGTAGTGGCTACTGTGAGTGGCTCCTTACCTAGTAGGGTCCCTGTGGACCTCTGTAGGTAGAAAGGATAGCACAACAACAAGAGACTGTCTACATGCCATGGTGAAACAGGGGAAGAAGTAGGAATTTCCAGCACGCCGCAAACTCACCCCATCATCCTCCCGCTTTCCCAACCGCATAAGGGGAAGGTGGAGCCTCCGAGGGCCACTCTCAGACTACCCACACCACCACTCTTTCCCGCCCCGCTCTCACGGCCCGAACGTCTTATATTACCTTTTCAACGAATAGAACTGTATCGGAGGGAGCGGCTATAGGGGAGACTGTAGGTAAGCAGACCACCAGTACAGGAATACGTGAGGAAGGGAACCCAAGGTTCTTCTCAGGAACATATAGCGATGCGCAGGAAGAGATGCGGGAAAGAGTAGGAGAGACAGGAGAAGAGTTAGGAATCCTGTGATCTGTAGTAGGGCTCCTGTCATCTGTAGGTATTATGGCGAAGGGCTGACATGGAAGGAGTAGGGGATCTCTATCACTGCGGCCCTGTCCCTATGTGCATTAGGTGTGGCAACCTGTAGGTAGTTTATTTATAGTAGAGCTCCTGTGACTGTAGGGAGGGATCCTGTGACCTGTAAAGTTAGGGCTCCTGTGACCTGTTGTAGGTAGAGTCTGTGACCTGTAGCGTAGGGCTCCTGTGACCTGTGAGTAGGGCTCCTATGACATGTAAGTAGGGCCATGTGACCTGTAGTAGGGCTCGGGACCTGTAGGTAGGGCTCCTGTGACCTGTATGGTAGAGCTCGGGGCGGGACTGTAGGTAGGGCTCCGGGGGACGGTAGGTAGGGCTCCTCGTGAACCGTACAGGAGGGCTCCTATGTGATCGTAAGGAGGGCTCCTCGTGACCTGTAGGTAGCGGCTCCTGTGACCGTAGTAGAGCTCCTGTGAAACGTAGGTAGGGTTCCTGTGGACCTGTAGGTCGGATCCTGTTCAATGTAGGTAGGACTCTGTGACCTGTAGGTAGGACTCCTGTGACCTTTAGGTAGGGCTATGGTAACCGTAGTAGGGTCCTTTGACATAAAATACCTCTCGTTGGCTGCCATCTTCCCCCCTAAGCGGGTACAGGTGGTGGACCCCTCTAGACGCTTGGGGGAGTATTGTGGGGGATGTGACTTCATGGCAGCTGCTTCCTCGTATAACGGCATTATATATAATATGTGGCGGAAATGTCATCAAGCTAATAAAATAAATACTCTGAATTGGGACGAACTCTGTCTATATCTGGAAATTGGGAAAGACAAGGCGACCGCTTATAACGTCTCCGATATGCCTACATGTGAATAAGGCTATACGGAAGTGGTAACTAGAGCTGAACTGCCCCTACAAATATGGGCAGCGTCAGTCCCTGCAGTCCCTACAGTCCCGTGTCCTCCAACAGCAGGATCCTGTACTAACCTGAGGGTAACTTCTCCCGGCGCTCTCTTGCCACACTCGCTGCCGCCGCCTGCTGGGGATGTGAGATCTGGAAGCTGTAGCCGCGGTTTTATCTCCCGCTCTGCTGACTTGCAAGGAAGGAGAGGACTTTCTCCTCACAAAGCTCTTATTAAACCTTTTTGTGTGTGATAAAGACAAAAAGGATGTTATGAGGACCC
Source organism: Engystomops pustulosus (assembly GCA_019512145.1). Taxonomy (NCBI): domain Eukaryota; kingdom Metazoa; phylum Chordata; class Amphibia; order Anura; family Leptodactylidae; genus Engystomops; species Engystomops pustulosus. The sequence goes on along the minus strand of WNYA01000148.1, from coordinate 15,175 downwards.
GCGCTGCGATCTCATGAGTGCCGAGGTCCTCAGCCCCCATCGCCCGACGGCCATCTACACATAAATACTACTTACCACTGACTCAGCCACCAAAAGTTGCTTTTCAATATCTGCTTGCATGGTGTATGTTGTTCAAAATCCACTGGAGAGAAATCTAGTCCATGATAGTGTGATGCCACATAATTCAGAGCTGTGCCCGGACATCCACCACCCAGAGTCGAGGACGCCATTGGTCCCTTAATAACGCAGCAGTCTTTAGGCTTCTGAAGCCAGAACAGCGTTGGGAACCTGAGATACGATACCTTGATGCACTCAATCCTAAGTAATGTCCCCTGATATCCGCTTAAGTACTAAAACCAAAGCTACACTTTCCTTTCTGCCTTCCAGCCCCTCCTTCCTCTGACTACAGAACATGTCTGGACAGCATTTTTACAGAGGGAGGGGCAGGCTCTTCAATACAGCAGCAAAAGGTCTGTACAGGAAGCAGCGGGTGGGCAGGGAATTGCGGGAGAGTGGCTATAATACTAGTGCTACAAAGAAGATCCATGCAGATAAAACTTGCTAGAATGTATCACCTTATAGGAGCTCAGACCGTTACATACCTCCAACATTTGGGAAAAGGAAAGAAAGAGGCGACAAAATGAGGCACGCTACGCGATCCCCTAAGCCACACCCCAATCACTCCTGGCCAGCCCCAAATTTGCATATAAAATAATAAAATCATCTCAATAAAAAAAAAAAAAAAATTATCCTCATGGGTTGTGAACCTAGAGTGTCCATGTTACAATATTACACAGCCCCGCACCCATGATCTATAACCTCTGTGATTAACAAGGTGGAGGAATTTTGGTACCTAAGAACTAGACTTATACTGCCTTGGTATATAGGGAGGGGATATTCTCAGATATTGTAATATTGAGACTATTTATATATTATGGAGGATTAGATATTATTATTATTGAGATGGATTATTATATTTTCGATTATTAATAATCATCTCCAAATAATAAAATTAATTAAAATTTATAATAATAATAATAATAAGAAAGTCTCAAAATCTACAATAATAATCTATGAGAAGATCCCTCCTCTCTAGATATCATTGCATTAGTCTGGGTCACAGTTGTAAATGGCATATAACACTTCTTTTAGTTACCAGAAATCCCCAGATTATGTATCACTGGGATTAAGCTCAGTTAGTTAAGCTCCTGTCTAATGGTTGCACAAGGTCCCAGGTTCGGAATCTCAGGGCTGGCCAAAACTTATGTAATTAATTAAATCAAGTAGCGTGGTCTGGGGAAGCCCTGGAGACCATATATGAAAGATACTGATCAGACTGATGACGTGAGGCATGCTCTCTTCCCCACTAAGCCGACAACTTCTCGAAAAAGGAATCCCCTGCCCGATGTATGCTCTGGGGTGGGGACCCAAGGAGATGCATGACCATATCAGGACAGATGATGATCTGAAGCTGATGAAGTGGTCCCTGCTCTCTCCACTAAGCGACACTCTTCGGAAAAGGATTCCCGCCCGATGTCTGCTCTGGGGAACCCAGGATATGAAGTGACAATCATGGACAGATACTGATCACAGGACCTGATGCATGGTCCCTGCTCTCCGATAAGGACGACACTTCTTGAAAAGGATTCCCGGGCCCGATGTCTGTAGAAAGCCAGTCTGTACTGTGAGTTCAGACTTTCAACGTTAATTTCCTATGAGGAAACAGCGGGGACCTTGGGGGGAAAATCAGTGACAATATCATAGATGCCGGATTGACGCGGGGCAGGGCAGAAGAGGTACGCAAAAAACGGGAAAGTTCCCGGGCAAAATCGGGACGGGGGAGCTATGCAGTATTTCACGTATATTATTGCTGTGTTGGGGATATATTAAAGACCTGATGGCCTGTCACCCGTGCCACTAAAGTGGTAGTTCTCCAAATTAATAAGGAGTATTGTAGAAGTATCGAACGTTAATTCATGACATAGGGGGCAGTATTTCTAGTCAGTTACTTCTCAGGTACATAGGGGGACAGGATTATAGTGTTATATTCCTGTACATAGGGAGGCAGATTTATAGCAGTATCCATTCTTGTAATAGGGGGCAGTATATGTAGTTATATTCTTGTACATAGGGACGGGGCAAGTATTAGTAGTAGTTATAGCTTGACATAGGGGCAGTATTAAGTAGTTATATAAGAATTAGGGGCAGGTGTATTATAGTAGTTATATTATTGTAAATAGGGGGGCAGCTATTATAGTAGTTAGATTCATTACCTAGGGGCAGTATTATAGTAGTTATATTCTTGTACATAGGGGGCAAGCTATTAGTAGTATAATTGTAACATAGGGTGGCAGAGTATGTTATAGTAATTATATTCTTGTACATAGGGGGCGTGATTATAGTAGTTATATTCCTGTACTAGGGGGCAGTAGTATAGTAGTTATATCATGTACAATAGGGGGCAGTATTCTAGTAGTAGTATATTCCTGTACATAGGGGCAGTATTATAGTAGTTAATCTGTACATAGGGGGCAATTTTTATTGTAAAAACCCAACCAAAATACCATTAAAACTAAATCATAATTACATTCTCTGTATACACAATAGGAATCAAAAAAAAATATAACCTCGAGTAAATGATAACTTAGAGTCCATAGCATGCTGGCTGCTGTTGGAAAGGAAAAAGAAAAATGCTAAATCATATATATAGAAATAGTAAAACCAGATATATTCCATCACTAATTTCACTATTCTCTTGGTCTTATTGACTGACCAGTGACTTTATCCACCAGGAGCTCAGACAATATTTGGGACACAGCCGTGTAGTTTCGTAGTTTACAGTACTCTCGTGTAGGGACACCGGTTCTGGCATGCAGTGGGTAAATTGGATTTACTGGTATTATGAGATTACATGGTTCCCGGATATATATTACACATCGGAGAGGGGACGCCATAAGATGATATACGGGTTACCATGGAGGAATGAAGCTCGGGATGTTAGCAGGTCAGAATGCCTTCAGACTCTTCCTCCCTCCCAGCAATCGAGATGAAAGTCCATACGTCGCGCTCCGTGCTGACACCCCAGGGTGACAACTTCATATATGCCCACACTCACAAAACTTTAGGTTCCCTCTAACAAAAAATTCCATGTGTTGACAACCAAGAAAATATCAAATAACTGGGGCGGGGGAAGTTGCTTCGCAGTGCGCGAAACATGAGAACTCTTGTAAGGTGGGGGTACACAGTCTCTGAGAGCAAGTTGGCGAGTGGTTAGAAAGCCCGAACAATCCTAGAGTAGAGGGTCTCTCCGTGGTGTTACTGAAATGTAGGGACTTCTCCAGCTTCATGAATAAGGACACAATTAGAAAAATACACCAGAGACTGGGGGATGAAGCCAAGGAGTCCATCGGCCCTAGTGAGATGCCGACGCACCCAAGACTCTGCAAAAGGCGGCAGATCCAGTCAACTGACAATACTACCACAGGAGAACACTCGTTTGAGTCCAGGCGGCAACTCTTAAAATTAACTTCAGAAACATGGAGTCAAAAAAGACTTGGAATTTAACATGATCCAGCAAACCCTCTCTCCTCTGAAGGGAGGGGTCCCCTCGTTAACGGGTTAACCATGTCCTGACCCTAACAGTTGGAAGAACAGGATAAAGAGTCTAGCGGAAGAGGAAAGATTCTGGCAAAGGGAAAGAAGAAAGAGAGTTATAGGGAAGACAGGGACCAGGTAAGTCTTCAGCCAGAGTAAACCCTTTCTCTAAGGTCAGCCTCCAGTTCTTCCATCGCTGAACCTTGCATTTCCGGCTTCCAATTTCTACTTCCCAAGTAGTGTGCATTATTTCCCTCCAAAATGGACACTCCCAAGGATTTAATCATGGGTGGAGGCTTGCGAGAATTGTGGCAGCTCCAAAGCAGGAGCAGTATCCAATGTCCAGAAAGCTGACTTCAAGGGTGCCAAAGACCGGGGCCCTGAGAACTTCCTGATGGCGGCAGTAAATATCCACATCACGAGGTTCAGATTATAACAACCCACAGTCACATCATCCGGTAGGCGATACTCAAAGAAGCAACGGGGGGGACGGCATCCCATGAACATTCATCACAAATAATCATTATATTTAACCCTTGATCCGCTGCCAGGTGCAGGATTAGTTCTGGATTCCATTCCATCGTCTGCTCCACCATCTGATTCATTATCATGAAAATTTCATTCACCAATTTCCCGTGACTCAGCGTCTAAATAGGCAAAACATTCATCAGTGATGTCACTAACGGGACCGGCCACCACCGCCATGTAATTAATTACAGACACATTAATGAACTATTGCTATATGTAATCATCATCCTCCAGGCTCCAGGACCTATAGAGTTAGGCCAGGGGTGAGCCGAAACCCTGCTGCCTATAGGAGATCGCCCTCCTCCTCCCCCTCTAGTAGTGATATTAGGTGACCTTTTTTAGTAGGTGGGTTCTCCATGCAGTGCCCCACACCCATGCGGGGTAACAGGTCCTAATTTATACCGGGTGATTGAGCCCCTGATGCTGACCCCAAACTTGTTATGGATGGGGCTGCCTGAGGCAAGAGGCTCAACTTACTTCATGAGTAAGGCATATGCCGTGCTGTATACAGCCAGAATATCTCTTCTAAAGTGAGTGCTCCAGTACTATGGCACATATCAGTGACTAATGAGGGGAAAAGATGAGGCTGCTGGAGCTAGTAGAAAGTTTCTATCTCACCCCGAGTGCTTCATTCTCCTCAGTACAGGTTATGGAGCAGATTCTCTTCTCCTTTCCGTGTGCAGTGTATGGGAGACATGACAGCAGATGGTCTCCAGCTCTGAGCACAAGCCGTATACAGTAACCTCCAGCGCTCCCCCTAGTGGTGAGCGTTAGCAGATAGAAAGTTTAGCTTTGCCAATTCCGAATTTGGAGCAGTGTGTCAGGAAAACGGAGAACTGCCATAGAACTTCATGTAGAGGATACGGGCAGAGGTTTTCTGTGTCTGGTCTGAACACGAACCTAAGATCTGAGTCACTGGACCAGGAGCGGGATGACGGTATTACACATTACAGTTGGGTATTGCAAACCCCTTATACCTCCGCAGGTCCATGCTACATCACTTGCATATATTACACCTGTAGCACATGGAGGGGGGGGGATCAAGTCACAGGGGAGCAGCCTAATACATATTATTAGTAGCAGCAGGACTGTGAAATATGGATTTAAATTCCTGGTTTGGAACTTCTACAAGTGCACTGGAGGTGTGTCCTCACGCTGCTGTGCTCTGTGCTCTCTGCACTGAGCTGCTCACAGCCCCACACCTTTGAGTAAAAGCTTTAACAGACCTTTAGTTCAGCAGAGCGGAGGGCTAAGAGCACAGCAGTGTGAGGACACTCCCCGCATTTGATGCATAATCTAGAACAGCCCCAGTATTTGGATATGTGGTGACCCCTGTGTTATATGTGATGAGTTTATTTGAGGTAGCGGACCCCGGGGGTGGGCGGAGTGATACGTGATGGGCCATTCTGATCGATACACAATGATTAGCTATTGTTTTCCATCCAATTCCATTCATTCCTCCCTGCAGGGTTCTCAGAGCCGGTCCTGACAGCTAATTGCTCAGTGACACCGATCAATCACAATGTTCCCGTCTGTAATCTCTTTGCTCCTGTTCGGACTCTTCAGTAACAAATGAAATTCTGATTTATTACGCTCCACCTTGTGTCACCTGCCAAAACACAGCGGCTCCTATCCCCGCACGGTGCAGGTAATTAGCCTCCATATAGTGTAAACACCAGGGGTGTTATTCCAAGGGAGAACAGTCAAACCAAATAGTGTTAAGTCATCCGCGTAGTCATCCAAGGATACATTGTGGTCCCTGGCTCACTAACAAAGCACCAGAGGAGTCATACCAGGTGACAGAAGATGGAAGGAGTCATGGTGAAGGTCAAAGCTCAATGCCAAGGGGTCTGGTGTCTCCAAAGACCATGTTGTATGGATCATAGAGGCCTTCTGTGTGTTATAAAACCCACAGAAATGTGGGTCAACACCTAACATTAAGCACATGGCCCCTCCTTTCCATAAACACTCAAGCAAGGGAGGAGCTGTGATCCTGAAGTTCAAAATAACCTCCTCATTCTTATAGGTAGAATTGGTCTACCAGTCTTGACTGGGGGGATGGTCCACCATTTCTGATGGTGCACAAGTCTTGGCTAAGGGGGATGGTCCACCAGTCTTGGCTCAGGTGATGCTGTACGAGTCTTGGCTGGGGGTGGGGAGTAGTCTACCATTCTTGGATGATAGGGATGGTCCACCTGTCTTGGCTGGGGTGGTGGTCTAACATTCTTGGATGATAGGGATGGTCCACAAGTCTTGCCTGGCATGGTGGGCTAACATTCTTGGCTAATAGGGATGGTCCACCAGTCTTGGCTGGGGTGGTGGTCTAACATTCTTGGCTGATAGGGATGGTCCACCAGTCTTGGCTGGGGTGGTGGTCTAACATTCTTGGCTGATAGGGATGGTCCACCAGTCTTGGCTGGGGTGGTGGTCTACCATTCTTGGCTGATAGGGATGGTCCACCAGTCTTGGCTGGGGTGGTTCTCTACCATTCTTGGCTGATAGGGATGGTCCACCAGTCTTGGCTGGGGTGGTGATCTACAATTCTTGGCTGATAGGGATGGTCCACAAGTCTTGGCTGGGGTGGTGGTCTACCATTCTTGGCTGATAGGGATGGTCCACCAGTCTTGGCTGGGGTGGTGGTCTACCATTCTTTGCTGATAGGGATGGTCCACAAGTCTTGGCTGGGGTGGTGGTCTACCATTCTTGGCTGATAGGGATGGTCCACCAGTCTTGGCTGGGGTGGTGGTCTAACATTCTTGGCTGATATGGATGGTCCACCAGTCTTGGCTGATAGGGATGGTCCACCAGTCTTGGCTGATGGTCTACCATTCTTGGCTGGGGTAGTGGTCTATGAATCTTGGCTGATGATGATGGTTCACCCATCTTAGATCGGATGATAGTCTACCAGTCTTTGCTGGGGACCTCAGCCCGTTAATGGTTGTCATGTGTAATTACATGATGGGTGGGTTTCCCTTGGATCTGACATGGTGGTGCTCCTTCCATGGCTTTGATCCACAATGTCCTGGATTAACCACATCAATGCCAGCACTAAGCTTGGCGCTGTGTTTTACAAGCTATAAACTTTTATGACTCCTGTCATGTAGCTCTGAGCTCATCCTATAGACATGTTTACAGCTGGTGCCCGAGCTTCATGCCTACCGCTACCCACCTACCCTCCTCTAGCCCCATCATCATCTCCTGCATTGACAGATTTAGTAGCAACATAAACAGACCAGGAACCCACTGGGTGGATCCATGAAACCTGCGTGACTCATCCCCATATCCCGATTCCCTATAGAGCAGGTGGTTGTTGCTTGTGTAACCCCGTCACCTCCAGCAGAGGCTCCTCCAGGGCAGGGCCCCTCCACTCCAGATTTACTGCTGCCATAACAAAGTCCAGAACCTGACACCCTACAAATACAACAGCGTCTTATTGTGTGACATGTGGCTCTCACCGGCCCTGATAGTCTGCAACAATGTATCAGCGCAGGTAAAGTGTATCAGTAAAATGATTTCCCTCACACTGCTGTGCTCCAAGTATGGAAAGGAAAGAGCTGACAGTAATTCCTTCTGACCACTATATCCACATGCATGCTCAGACCGGCCAAGTGTGAAGCCAGCACCTCCGAATAAACGAATGAGGATTGTTCAGGCATTCCCTTCTTCATTCCCCGGACACCTGCACACACCACACGCTGCCATGTTTACCCCAGATCTGTCAGTGAGTGATGAGACAATTACTGTCGTCAGGAAATTAAAGGAAATTCCCCACAAGTTCCAACAACATCCAGACAGATCTGAGCCGCAGATTAGTCACCGGAAAGTGTCTGCTAGAGGCTGCTGATACCACGGCGCGGCCATTTTGGCTGTGACAATATTTCAATGTACTGAATGAATGTTGGTCTTTCTGCTTCTCCCATCTACATGATGTGTCCCCCATAACAGCTCCTGCATCACTTGTATCACCCCAAGTTTTAGGGTCTTTTATAAATATTATTTATTAATTAAGTGATGATACATGGGAATATTTCCCATTCAGCTGTCCCCTCCGGTCTAGGGCCTGGTCTGGCTCTGCCCCCCACATAGCGGGTACCCCAGGGGCATCCATAGACCTTCATCCTCCCTGATAGATACTTGGACCTGATAATCCGTCCTGTCAGATTAATTTCTATGGTTCCTCTGTTTATTTATGATGGGGAATATTCTGCTAAAAAGATAGAAAGCTCCTATAATCACCCGGGAGGATACATGAGGGGATTTATCCAGGACTGAGCGCTGGGACCCCCAGTATCATGAGATTAGGGGCCCATAGTCTCAGCCACCTACCTCCAGGTACAGTGACATTATGGAGAAGCACAATCCACACCCAGGTAATCCGCGGGATCTGTATAGTCTTCCCCCATCACCATAAGGTGTTAATTATCCCACAATAATCCGTGTAATGCCTGTGTCATCGCGTCACTGCCCAACATTTACTTACAGTGAATTTTACCTTCCCGCAGCTTTAGAGATGGAAAGTTCTGTGCTCAACAATGTGTAAAGGTTTTCCTGGGAACCTAAGGGGCTCATTGTTTAGGGGGCCCCATCCTGGTTCCAGCACCTGTGCTCTGCTCCCCTCGGTCTTCAGTGCCATGGATGAGATGAAGTCACATTCACTTACTTGTCATTACTAAGGCAAATGCTGAACTGAACTGATCAGACGGGTCATAATTTTACATATAGCGAACGCCAAGGCTGAAACTACACCCAGTGCACATGACATGATCAGTGACCCCGGGACTGGAGCAGCAGCGATGGGACCGGAGGGGCCCCTATGCGTAGTGTAGCATCCAGGCTCAGTCGTATCTGAACCCCATATAAACTCTGCTGATCGGCCCCTTTGACCCTGTAGGGGGGGAAATTGGTGAGAGGAACTGGGATGTAGGTGCTATGGACACCACTGTACCCCTGAGGGGGGAGGATGGTAATATATGGACTTCTAATGTGATTATTGTGCACCAGTCCCACAACTATAAAGTAATGTCCCGTTTTATGGAGAAGGACACCGCAGGCTCACAAGGATGAGTATAACAGCAGGCATCTCCATCTACGGCATGCTGGGAGTAGTAGTTTTACAATGCATCTATAGGCTCTGCTGTAATCCGTATGATTTCCCTGTACACGTGTGGTCGTGGTCATTACTACAAGAAGATGGCCGCCGCCTCCGGTCGTGTTGTGCTTCCTGTGTTTTCATTATTACCAGTAGGACAATGTCATTAGTCCTCCGGTAGAACTGGTTTCCATGATCATTATCAGGGATCTCTGTACAGGTTGTGGCTTTGCTAAGTTATACCAGGTCGCAACTTTTTGGGAATTTTTGATTGTGGCGACATTATTTCCCCTAAAAATGAAACTCAAAGCACTTTAGTGTTTTATATAATGTGATTTATAACCACAAAATGGACCAGAAAAGTCCAAAGTTGTAAGAAAATTCACTTCTTAGTCTCTTCTTTCTTGTCTCTCCAGTTACGGCCATCACGTGCAACACTTCAAAGTATTGAGAGAGCGAAACGGGACGTATTACCTGTGGGAGACCAAGTTCACCTCCCTGAACGAACTGGTGGATTATTACAAGTCAAATTCCATCGCCAAAACCCACCTAGTGCTCCTACGAGACGAGGAGGAAAAGGTAACGAGGGGAGGAGGGGGCCTACGGGTCACTAGAGGTGACGTTATGTCGGGACCCATCATCATCAGATGTAAAACACTTACTATTCCATTATTTCCTTGTCACTAATGAGATCTGAAAGTGAAATCTCTGATACTTTGTAATTGTCTGTCCAACTAGTCTGCAGGTGAGAGATAAAGGGAGGAATGTCAGATAGGACTTGGAATACATTACTACGGAGCATATAGGTCAGCGTTCTTGTATTCGGAGGAGTGCCAGGATCAGGAATCAATGGTATTATAGCATAAAAGGATATTATTAGATTGTGCTGCACATCTAATAATGTGGCGTATTGACAGACCCCATTGCGGTTCCACTTTTCTGGTTTGAAATCATCAGTCATAGGGGGACACTGAATATTATCTGATATTTCCCCGTCCATATTTCTCACATACTGTGTACCTCTCTCAGAAAGGCTGCAGGGCTCTTACGTTACATGCTCATATTATATTTTTTCCAGAGTGCGCAGTAGGTTTACTGTCATGTGTGTAATATGGGCAGGTCACTGCGCCCCAAGCATGTAAATAAGTGTAATGATTACTCTGTGAATTTTGTGGCTGAATACCTCCCTGCATTATATGGCTGGGGATTGTCTCTTATAAAAAGGCAACGCTGGCGTGTGATTAGCTGAGGTATTATAGCACAGTAATGACAGTGATCTGCAGCCAGGGCTTTTATTACACCCTGGAATGTGCTCGTAAACAGCAGCACAAAACAAAGGAGACAAAAACTTTCAACTCCTTGTTCTGGATATAGGGGGTGTAATATTATATATGTCATCCATGGGCGCTGGTTCTGTGCCAATGTGGTTCTGGGGTAGGAGATGAAGAATTTATAGGCCTCTAGTGAGCCCCCATTACAACCCCTCCTGGTCTTGGGCTTATACTAGAAAATGATTTGTTTTGACAGCACAGGAAAGGTAGACCTGCTACTGCGGACCTCCCTCCAGATAGAGAAGATGCACTTATATGTATAGTCAGGATTTAGTAACAGCCCTGTAATCATGTTTTTTTCCATTTTTACATCAAAACTAGAGCATAGAAATAAATGTAAAGTTTCACTTCTTGTACCGAACAGCCGCCGCCTACTGCCACGTGCGCTCCCCAGAACACAGCGGCTCCAGGTGGGGGCACCCGGGCATGACCGATGTATTAACTCATCACCACCATGTTTTCTCTTACTCTGCAGAATTCTGAATTATCCATTGGGCAGAGTCTGGACCTCTTTACAGTAGTGGAAACGGAAACATTGGTGCTTATGGCAATGCGGCCTGTAATTCTGGAGTACTGGCCCTTTAAATGACATAATCCTAGTATAACATGTGCGTATAAAGACCTGGATACATAGGCTATAATCCGCTCAGCCCTCGTGTCCCCCGGGGCCCCTGGCTTACCTGTTATATATGTGATGTACATCTTATAATAAAGGTTCAGGTGTCTCCTCCTCCTCCATCACCTCATCCCTGGCAGGATGTCAAATCTTTTATGTCTGTTTTTCACAAATGATTAAATTATAATAATGAAATAAATGGAGATCCCTCCCCGGCCGCAGGGCTGCAGTCCGCGCTGGGATTGTGAAAGTCAAGAGACGAGATTGACATGTGAGAAGTGTCGGTGATTTATCCTGAGTGATGGGAGCACAGACTGTACACAGTCAGGACACACATTGTATATAGTGTTCAGTACTGAGCATAAAGGATGATGCACCAGAGCCCAGGTGGGGGCTATAGGCAGCACCCAAAGAATAAACGAAAAGGGTGGACTTTAGGACCCAGAAAAAGCAACAAATCAAATAAGAAAAAACTGCAGTGGGACCACCTAAAGTCCTGGGGGCCTGGAGAACATTAATATTTCATGTTCTAGTTACTACATTTCTGGAGATGAGTCTATGATTCAGGGATTGTAACAATAACACATATTGGCCATGCCTGCTCCTCATTATACTGTAATAAAATACCAAATCATTACCCTTTTTACCAAAACATATTAAAAATATCTGAAGTAACATCATAATTGATGAAAATTGGTTAAGTAACATCATAATTGTGGAGCCCAGAATGGATGATGGCACAAGGCCTATGCCAGTGCAGATTTTCCAGTATGTGGGGTGATAGTTGATCCCATTACGGTCCCCTATGTATTGAATTTTGTTCACTGCTGAGCCTAGGCACTGATTAAAGGACTAAGTAACTGTCTGTTGGTTGTGCATGTAATGATTGTTCATCTACATCAATTTCTGGGCCTGTCTGTGATAAGGTTTTGTTGTTCTTCGGGTTATACCATCCCCCGGCTCTCTAAACACAGTAGAACGCTGAGAATCTCTGCAGGAGAAGGGCTGATGCAGGTTTTTGCTGATTCTGCTCGGTGTCTAGGGTGCGGTGGTTATCACGTGTCTGGGGAAGATGAAATGTCTGGGAGCAGCCGTAGCCTTAAGCTCCCCGGAAAAATACATTTTTTGTGTTCTCTTTAGTCACATGTCTTATGCAAAAGCAAAAAAAAAGACGTAGAAGAGCTATGTGTATAGTATAGAGAAAAGCAGTACAATACTTCACTGCGGCCAACATGGAGCAAACGTGTGACCCATGGCGGTGCCCAATTATCTGCTGATAGTCCTGACTTCTAATGATATTGTGTCCTCTGTCCCAGCAGAAGAAGAAGCAGTTTGTCCAGGCTCAGTACAACTTCATCTCAGAGAAATCTTCAGAACTGTCATTCCACCGAGGGGACGTCATCGAGGTGATGGACAACTCTGACCCCAACTGGTGGTGCGGAAGAATTTCTGGGAGAACCGGCCTTTTCCCACGGAACTATGTGGTCCAGATCCACCAGTGATAGATGAGACCATGGACTTTGATAAGACGTGACCAGGTGACAATGGCCTCCTCTGAGCGGAGATACTCGGGAGAATGTAACTTTTATCTTCTCTTCATTCTTGTAAGAGACTTTGAAAAAGAAAGGGGGATTCTATATTTCTGGGGGGAGACATTTGGGTTTATGAGGATATTAATATATAGTGAGGATACATTCAATGACTACTAGACCCCCTCGTCTGAAGCCTATTTTGAGGAGTACCCCTACACCTAGTGGGTTTACTAGCTAGAACTTGCTTCAGTTAATTGAGTCTATAGATGGACTAAGCAGAGCAGAACTAGGCCGACCTTGGAGATGACCAGTGCACACATCATGAAGGACCACCACCTTGATGTGTCCTCCATGCTTCCTCAGAGGCAATGAATCTTGTGTAGAGTCACCACCTGTGACTGGTCCCTATGGAGCATGTGGGCACAGTACCCCCCCCCCCCCCCCCCCCCGTGTCGTCTCTCGTCCCTCCTAACGCTCCCCATTATTTCATGATGTGAGGGCCAGAAGAAGACATTGGTATCATCTCATTGACCATGAAGACAATGTGCTGATCACAGCTGTATCTCCATGTCCTCCACCCCCGCGGGGGCTTGTATGGAGAGAAGTGGGTGCGGCCCAGGGGGGAGCGTGGAACAAGCTTTGGTGAGGTGGAGCCTTTCATCGCTGACCCTTGGGGGAGGGGACCTTCTAGCTGAGAAGATTAATGGAAGCTCTGATCTTGTGATGCTCTTCGTGTGGCTTCATATACACTGGTTGAGACTGAAGAATAACCCCCCACCAGCAGTCCCCCCCCCCACAAGGAGCCTTGGATTAGGGGGTGACCGATGCCTGGCAGCGCCATAACCCCATGAATAACAGAGCTGACGTATCTCACCCTAATGTGGGTGCCGGCACCTGTGCGCCCTAGAATGGGGCGAGGGACTGCAGGAATCGGGTAACTTCCTCTTTCAGCACCTTCTATCTTTATGCAAAGTAGATGTCGCTCCATAATTAGATTGTGAGGGCAGATGCTGCCTGGAAACTTATTACATCACATGACGACAGGAAGGTGCGGGGTCACAGATGACTTCACCCCATATTAGTGCCCCGGGCACGTGGTAACCCAGGATCAGGAAATAAGGCTGTTTTGATTTTTACAGAAACAGCGCCACTCCCGTCTGTGGGTCATGTACGGTACTGCAGTTTTTTTTTTTAAAGTGAATGCAAACTGCAATACCGTATATGGCCTATAGACAAGGGGGGCGCACAAGTCCTTGTAATCAGACTGCGCAGATACAGGGGGTCTGGTTATATGATAAATAAAGGTTATTATTTGTATAATGGAAAGTTATGCAGGTTTTAGTCTTCACCGTCCCCCAAGGGGAATCTAATCTAATGTCCTCCCCAGAGTGGACCTTACAGCTCGATAACTTCTCACCCAATCCTCACAAGATCTCCCTCTCCCTCTCCTCCTGTTCCTCACAGGCTTCTCCTGCGCCTCTCCCATATACATATATGACTGACCCCAAATATCAAGACCTTCTAGAGAAATCTCCTCCCCCACATATTGTCTCCTCCCCTTCTCAGTGCATTGTGGCTCCTCGGGGGCAGGTCCTCTCCAGATTCACATCTGATCCCAATAGGAAAACAGATAAAACCAGGACATTCCTTCAAGGCCCTGTCCACATCTGGGTTGTAGTTCTCTTAGGATGATCCTTACGATGGATAAGATTTCTCGTCATCAGAGGTGGATAAGGACCTCCATGGGTCCTGCGCTCTATGAATATTATGGCCTCTACAAGTCTGGAATCACTTCCTACACCTGGTATAGAATCAGCTTCTTGGGGAATGGAGGATGTGTCCCTACTGCTGTTTTCAGTCTGGGGTTTCAGGACCTTTGAAGGACCTTGAAAGGTCCTGAAATGGCTCTTGTGGACATGTGTATTGAGAGTAGGAGCAATTGTATGAGGATTTCATGGGTGAAGGTTTGGTGGGTGATTTGGGTGGTGATGGGCCCCCTAGAAGGCTTGGGCCCTGGGCTACTGCCCAAACCACTTGTATTATATTCTACTATTGCGCTCCAGGAGTCTCGTGTTGTCAGCAGAGGGTCTGTTACAGTGTTGCGGTCTGGTAGTGTGTATGACCTGTAGATTGTATGATATTCCCTGATGGTGAACGTCGGCCTCATTACTCGTTATAAGCCTTTAATTGTCTGGAGATATTTGCATAGTAAACGAGGGCTGGGGATATAATTGTCCTAATGGGAGTCGTCTCTCCGCGTTCACACGGATCAGCAATTTACTTCTTCGCTTTCATTAATTTCCTGAGTGAGATCCGGGATCGGCCGCACATTCCCAGGGAGAAGAAAGACCAGAAGATCATAATGTCAGCGTCTCAGTGTAGTGCAGGTGCGAGCTGCCGCCATATAGTGCTAATACTGCCGTATGGTGCTAATATGTCATATAGTACTAATACCGTCATATAGTGTTAATACCGCCATATAGTA
>WNYA01000147.1:245437-256466 GCA_019512145.1 Engystomops pustulosus | reverse complement strand
CCTGCACCAGACATGCAGCCCCATGTAACATATACCTCAGCCTGCACCAGCCATGTAGTCCCATGAAAGATATTATTCAGCCTGCACCAGCCACACAGTCCCATGTAACATACATCGCAGCCCACAGAAGACACTCAGGCCCATGAAAATACACCTCAGCCCGCACTAGACACATAGTGCCATGTAACAGACACCTCAGCCACACAGTCCCATGTAACATACACCTTAGCCCCCCAGACACACAGTCCCATGTAACATACACCTCAGTCCCCTGCACCCATGCAGTCCCATCTAACATACACCTCAGCCCGCACCAGACACACAGTTCTACACACGGGGTACATGTTGAGGTAGCCCATGTTTTGTGTATTGTGGCGCACATTCTTCATGAATCTGGCACTCCCTGCACTACTCTGACAGAGAGAACCAACTTTTTATAGTGCACCTTCAACATTTCAACAACTCTGTTGGACACTGCATGCTATATGTGGCGCACGGTCCGAGTGTGGAGCAGAACGTCCCTTTCAGTGCAGCCACAACGCAAATGTGTTGCGGACACTTCTTAAATACACGTGGAAGCAGTTTGCACTGAAAAGAGCCTGTAACCCCCCCCCCCCCAAAAAAAAAGAGCCGGGGATATGGGCACACAGTTGCACAGTGTGTGCCTGCTTAGTTGGTATGGTAACTATAGTTTAGGGTCTTGTTTTTATCATAGTGATATGTTTTTTCCATACTTTTGGTCTATTATTTGTATTGTGACCTTTGTTATCCTTTGTTCCATACCCATATTCAATATACTCTTATAGTCTTTGATTACCTCTTGTTTTTAACATTTTTCCCATTGTTTTGCCTTTATACATTGACTTTGTGTGAAATAAAATGTATAGTCTTATATTTGTTGATTCGATAAGTTTCTTTACTTGGTTCAATCAATTGGTTTTGGGACTGAAAAGAACCTGCAAAGTCCGACGGAAAACTTGTGCAGGATTTTTAATAAAATGTGGGCCAGTAAGGTTCTCGCTTCGACCCTGCAAAATGCAGTAAATAGTATCAAAAAAGAGAGAGGGAGTACAACAGCTCTGAAAATATATATTACATGGTTTCTTGTAGTCATTTTTCTACTGATATAAAACATAATAAAGAGTAAAAATAACAAACACATTAGGTATCGCCGCATCCCAAAATGGGCGACCTATTAAAATATAAAAATGGTTATTGCCGGCGGTGAGCTCCATAACAGAAAATGGCGACCAAATGTCGGAAACGCGACTTTTACACCATTTTAATAAAAAGTGATCAAAATGTTGCACAGTCCTCAAAATGATAGCAATGAAAATGTCGACTCATTTTGCGAAAAATCACATATCCCACAGCGCAGTACACAATGTATGAAAAAGCTTATTGCTCAATCTATCCCTTCCCTGACTGTGCATGACAGGGATAGGCACGGTGGCTCGCTGTTCACTGCGAATGTATCCTGTCCCTATGTATTGTAACTAGACAGAGCAAAGGTACGCAAACTGCACAGTTACACTGCAAAGGGATGCGATACATGCACAGCGAGCGTCGAGGATCAGCGAGCCGCCGTGCCTGTCCCTGTGGAGTGAGCGAAAGGATAGATTGTGCAATGAGGTGACGGACGTCAAAAGGGGGGCGGGATGCAGAGAGAGGATGTAGGAGGCGCATTCTAGAATACCGAGGAGCTGGGGAAATACACTAATTAGGAAACACTTGTTACCTTTTGTAATGCATAATAATTTTCAGTATGAAACAGAAATATATGTATTTTATAATGATGTTATATTTTCCTACGTATAACTTTAACTACTAAATATACATATGCATAGGTAATGGAAGGACCAGGACTAGGTACAGGAACACAGACAAGCAAGCAGAGATCTAGAAAGCCATGAGGAATTGGTACAGCAGGTATATTGAAATATTGGATAACTTTTCCTTACCCAAACCAAATCAAATATTTGCTGAAAGTGGAAAACCACTTTAAGGTTGTAAAGCTTGTCAAGCAGCATGGGTTAACTACCGCTGGATCACAACAGCAAAGAAAGTGAAACAGAGATAATATCAGCACCTCCTCAGTCGTACACCACGGATTGAGGATGATGCTGACACAGATGTCTCAACACATATTCGTGTTTATGTAGCATTTTTGGGCATTTTTGGCCCAGATTACAGCGTTTGCGCCAGTTTGATTTTTGTGTCTGAAAAGAAAGTGCAAACTGATTGCACCTGTATTCATAAAGTGTCAGCGCCAGTTTTTTGTCCGACACAACAGAAAGAAATGTGCACCTGAAGGGGCGTTAGTCCTTTGTCATCCCATGTGCCACATTTATTGCTTTAGGTCAATGAGCTTCAACTAACTTTTATTATAAAAGACATTTTGCCAAATAAATGTACAAGCCTTTGGAATTCATTTTAACTAGCTTTAGTTATATTTTATAATGTGTTTGTACAGCCATAATTGCAATGTTTTGTTGCATTACATTTAAATGTTATATTTGTTCAAACTTTTCAGGTTTTTCCCTTTCATTAATTGCTTTTAAGTACAAATCTAAAACTTGGCTCCAAACTTTTTTTACTACATTTATTTTTACCTTTGTTTTCCCTGTACTTTGAACAGTCCTCTGAGATTTATCCATCTCATACATTTACTTTAAAAGAGCTCATTGCAGAGACCTCTGGTACTGAGGATAATGTGGCCATGATTTCCATGTGTAGTTGTGAAGCAGGATGTTAGGTAACTTTTCATTTTTTAATGCAAAAACTAGAAAAGATGACTGTGTATGGCACTATCTACTCTTTATGCTAGGGTCTATTAAAGGGTCTTCACCAACCTTTACAGTAAGTCACCAAATTTAGTATTGCTACAAAAAGTATAAGGTGGTGCTCTAGTTCCAAATGAGAGTATACCCAACTTTCTGAATGTGTTTGCTTCCTGCTCTTTTTTCCCCGAGTTCACCATCTTCTTCCTATGGGCATGTAGTGCTTGGCTTGCGACACAATTTTTAAGTGAAATCCTGTGGTTTGTCCAAAGGCCCGTGCCCCGATCTGTGTCGCATGAAAGCCAGCGCAATTGTGCCAAAATTTGATTGTGTGAGACACTATACCCTTTTAAATGCGGTGCAAATCCGAAATCGTGAGAATATCCAACGTTTGTGCGTTCCATGGATCCTTAGAAAATGAGCCCCATTGTTCAAAAAAGAGAAAAGTACAAAACATTGCCCTAAAAATACAAATTCATTCTGGGGAGGGAAGAACGGCAGCTAACCAGATGTATACAAGCAAACCACATGGAGCACCCCGAGCGCGAAACAGCTGTAGTTTTCCTTGTTTTTTGTGATGTCCTTTCGTCTTTCCCTCCCCAGCATGAATTTGTATTTTTTACAATGTGTGTGAGTAAACATCAATAAATTAATTAAGAAGAAAATATGAGTTCTGTTCTACTGCGTCTCTCTTTTTTAAATTTTTCTAATAATAATAGTTTCAATAGAATTCATGTATGTATAATTATCTAGTTAATTTAAAAAGTTTCATGTTAAAATTTATAGGAATAATCATATATCTATAATAATTATTTTAAAGCCACAGATAATCCCCAAAGAAGTTAATGTAATGTTGGTTATGCAGACTTCATTCATTTAAGGGGACTATTGTGGTTTCCTTTATCTGTGGCTATGGGATGTGTTTGTTTGGTGGGACAACCCTATTTTAGACATTGGTCCACATTTACTAAGGAGCTTGCACCAGTTTTCAGACATAAGAGTTCTTTTCAGTACAAACTACGTTCACAGGTATTTGAGATGTGTCCATGCCACACACGTGTCACATGTGACCCTTTTGTGTCGCGCCTTTTTTTCATGCTACACACATTTTTATTATTGAAATGGGATTCTGCTGCTCAGACGGTACGCCAAATTGATCATGAAGTGTGTCGCATGACAAATGTGTACCAAAAAGTGAACAGGTGCCAGAAATCATGATTCTGAATGACAGTGCAGGGGGGCTGCAGATTGATAAACCTGCCCGATTAGGATGAATCTGGGGCACCCTGCACTATACACAGGCAAATTGCACATAGTACAGACTGCACTCTTTGATAAGTGTGAAATTGATTTTAGGTTTTAATTTCCTTATTACCTAGAAGGTCGTTTATATACTTGTACATATGATGTTTGGATCCACAAATATGAAGAGGAACAAAAGCTTTCCTTCCTCAGGAGCTGGTATCTTCAGTCTATTTTCACCAGGCGCTGCCGTTCTTTTCCATCGACAATTACATGCTAACCTCATCTCCCTATAAAAGAACTTTAGGTCAATGAGCTTCAACTAACTTTTATTATAAAAGACATTTTGCCAAATAAATGACAAGCTTTGGATCATTTTAACTAGCTTTAGTTATATTTGATAATGTGTTTGTACAGCCATAAATTGCAATGTTTTGTGCATTACATTTAAATGTTATATTGTTCAAACTTTTCAGGTTTTTCCCTTCATTAATGCTTTAAGTACAATCTCAAACTTGGCTCCAACTTTTTTTACATTATTTTACTTGTTTTCCTCGTACTTTGAACAGTCCTCTGAGATTTATACCATCTCATACATGACTTGAAAAGCTCATTGCAGAGACCTCTGGTACTGAGGATAAATGTGCCATTGATTTCCATGTAGTTGAAGATAGCAGGTAGGTAACTTATTTCATTTTTATAATTGCAAAACTAGAAAAGATGACTGTGTGGCACTACTCTGTATGCTAGGGCTTTAAAGGGTTTCTACCAACCTTTACAGGAAGTCACCAAATTTAGTATTGCTACAAAAAGTATAAGGTGGTGCTCTAGTTCCAAATGAGAGTATACCCAACTTTCTGAATGTGTTGCTTCCCTGCTCAGTTCCGCCGGAGTTCACCATCTTCTTCCTAGGGCATGTAAGTGCTTGGCTTGCGACACAATTTTTAAGTGAAATCCTGTGGTTTGTCCAAAGGCCCGTGCCCCGATCTGTGTCGCATGAAAGCCAGCGCGATTGTGCCAAAATCCGATTGTGTGAGACACTATACCCTTTTAAATGCGGTGCAAATCCGAAATCGTGAGAATATCAACGTTGTGGCGTTCCAGGATCCCTTAGAAATGAGCCCCATTGTTCAAAAAAGAGAAAAGTATATTGCAAAACATTGTAAAAAATACAAATTCATGCTGGGGAGGGAAGAACGGCAGCTAACCAGATGTATACAAGCAAACCACATGGAGCACCCCGAGCGCGAAACAGCTGTAGTTTTCCTTGTTTTTTGTGATGTCCTTTCGTCTTTCCCTCTCCAGCATGAATTTGTATTTTTTACAATGTGTGTGAGTAAACATCAATAAATTAATTAAGAAGAAAATATGGGTGAGTTCTGTTCTACTGCGTCTCTCTTTTTTTAAGTTTTTCTAATAATAATAATTTCAATAGAATTCATTTATGTATAATTATCTAGTTAATTTAAAAAGTTTCATGTTAAAATTTATAGGAATAATCATATATCTATAATAATTATTTTAAAGCCACAGATAATCCCCAAAGAAGTTAATGTAATGTTGGTTATGCAGACTTCATTCAATTAAGGGGACTATTGTGGTTTCCTTTTATCTGTGGCTATGGGATTGGTTTGTTTGTGGGACACCCTATTTTAGACATTGGTGCCCCATTTACTAAGGAGGCTTGCACCAGTTTTCAGACATAAGTTCTTTCTCAGTACAAACTACTGTTCACAGGTAGTTAAGATTTGTCATGCGACACACGTGTCACAGTGACCCTTTGTGTGCCGCGCCTTTTTTTCATGCTACATACACCAACAAATTTTTATTATGAATGGGATTCTGCTGCTCAGACGGTTACGCCAAAATGACAAATGTGTACCAAAAAGTGAACAGGTGCCAGAAATCATGATTCTGGCGCATGAATCTGGCAAACTGTTTTTAGTAAATGTGCCCCAATATATGATGTCCAGAAATAATTCTCAGACTGTCCTATGTAGTCATTTGATTTTATTTGATTTGAAGGGGTTCTCCAGTGATATACAAGTTAGCCCCTATCTAACATCCTGATGGATCATCAATGATGGAACCCCCAAAGATCACAAGAAGTTGGATTCGTTGTATCCCCGTTGTACCCTGAAGTGAACAGAGCAGCTGGTTGCACTTGTGCTGGCTGCACTATTCATTTCTTTGGCAATGACGGAGTTTACCGAGTACCATGGTGACGACTGGCTGCTCTTTTCATCTCGGTGTACGAAGGGGGGTACAATGGACCACCGTTCTTGTGATCAGAGAATGTTACTGAAGAACCCCTTTCGCAAAGTAGATTCAAGTAATTTTTTATGTGTATTGGTTTATTTACCATCTCCTAAAATTTCTCATCTAGAATGAAATCAGAAGAGCCATTCAATGCAACAGAATTTCTATTTGAAGGTTTTACAGGTGATCTTATGTTACAATACATATTTTTGCTAATATTCCTATTCATCTACATCGTAATAGTTTGTGGAAATAGTGTAATATTTGTGCTTATTTGGCAAAATCCAAACCTACAGTCACCAATGTATTTCTTTCTATTAAACTTGTCTGTCATAGACATCGCCTCTACCTCAAATATTCTCCCGAAGCTTTTAATGATGGTCTTCATCAAGAATAATACAATCTCATTTGAGGAATGTATGTGTCAGCTCTATCTGTTCATTATGTTTGTTTGCACAGAAGTTTTCCTTCTTGCAGCAATGGCTTATGATCGCTATGTAGCGATTTGTTACCCGTTGCATTATATGATTATAATGAGTCTACAGCAGACTGTTGGACTATCTATTACAG
The DNA here is from genome assembly GCA_019512145.1 of Engystomops pustulosus. Classification (NCBI taxonomy): domain Eukaryota; kingdom Metazoa; phylum Chordata; class Amphibia; order Anura; family Leptodactylidae; genus Engystomops; species Engystomops pustulosus. Next base: position 249,615 of record WNYA01000147.1, on the reverse strand, counting down.
CATGGTCGGTTGGTCTTCTTAGCCCAATTGGACATGTTACACTTATATCCAAAATGTCGTTTTGTGCTTCTCATGTGATCCATCATTTCTACTGCGATATTTCACCACTGTTAAGGATCTCTTGCAGTGAAATCTATAGTGTAGAGGTATTAACTTATGCTGTAGGGACACTTGTAGGAATTTGTACATTACTTTTTACATTATTATCGTATGTTTTTATCATTTCGAAAATCCTAAGAATTAAATCTACCGATGGTCGAGGCAAAGCCTTTTCTACTTGCTCCTCTCATCTTACTTGTGTGATTATGTTTTATGGAACAATGATGTGTCTGCATATGAGACCGACATCTACTTACTCTGTAAAGTTGGACAAGTGCTTCTCTCTGGTATATGCTGCTTTGGTTCCACTCTTAAATCCTTTTATTTACAGTTTTAAAAATGAAGAAGTCAAAAAGGGTTTGAAAAAACTCAAAAGTCAAATCATAAAAAACACATACTGCCACTATAAGAGATTCCATTGAAACATTGGAACTATTATTTAGAAGAAAATTATATATAAAGTTAATCATGTGAAAAATAAAACTACTCACATAGTGTGTATGTACTTTGCTGTGGATGTGCCGCTAATTATAAATGTGATTTATCAAAGTCAAAGTCAAGACTTGTGTGGACCAGGTTTGACCTGGTTGAGATTTCAGCTATAGTCTCCATCCGTTTTCCGGCAGTGACTTTAGTAAATACAGTGGGCCTCATTTAAGTATCAGGTATTTCTGAATGCAACAAAATCAGATAAGAGGTATGGGGGGGGGGGTCACAACTAATATCAATAGGTTGTCATTTGCCACATAAAGGGAATTACAATTTGGAGAAATGTAGGCAGGCACAGTGGTTTAACATTTCAAAAGGGATGTGTTTGGTGTATTTGGAGACATTAGACACCTGTGAGTGTTGAGTGGAAAGTCCATGCAGGTGGCATATTTGTGAACAATTGTTGTTCCAACGCAGAAGGATTGACAACTAAGTGGGACACTGGTGGAGAAGACTTCATGAAAGAGTTCAGCTTCCTAATAATGGGAGTATCCAGAACATCAGCTACATTAGGTAGCTGTCTGCAATCAAATCCATTCCAAGCTTCAAACAACTGATTTGAATAGGTGTTACCATCCCACTGATCATCTACTAATGAGTTTTAATATGGAGGACATTATCTCAGTATCTGAGACCATGGGATGAAAATATAAAAAGGTGTTCTTGGCTGGAAAACTGGACACTAGTTTCAGATTTTTTTCTCTTACGCCTTTGGTAAGAAAGGTTTCACACACACACACAAAATGGAAATAAAATCCTGTAAAATATGTGACTCCAAAGTGGACTTTAGTATAAATTCCTGGTTCAAGTGCTTGTTCTTACAATTGGCGTCATGTCATACAGCTCCTTGTTATTATTGTGTAACTGTATAATCAAACAGGAAGATATTTGTCAATCATTTCATCTGCTCCTTCTCACAAAGCTATCACCCCCTGTTACCCTCATCACAAACAGTCAGTACCCCCATGTTACCCTCCTCCTCCCACAGCCAGAAGCCTGGTGTCCTCCTCCTTACACAGCCAGCACCTCCAGGTCCCCTCCAAAATCCTGCACCAGTATGTTACTGCGCTCGTGACATTCATGGTAGGTTCTTTTGCTGCAGTTGCTGTTGTGTTTGTAAATTGGCCATGAGGAAGACTAGTAAATAGGACCTGCGGACACATTCACTGACCAAAACTAAGGATAACTGCAACTTCACCATAATGATCCAAGACCTCTTGGCTTCTTCTCTAGTTAGTGCAAAACTTCTCTGGGCTGTCGCTTTAGGAGACAATAACGTCTTGGTAGGTTAGGAGTTGAGCCATACTCCTACCACATATGGATGACGGATTGAATAGTGCTCTGTTTTATCGCTTGAGCTATGGTATTTATTAAACCTTTACTCTCAAATATACTTTGCCATAACATTATCTGGTTTCTTCCTTGGTTTTCATGATGTTGTTTGTTGCCATTGAGGCCTTCACAAAATTGTTGTAGATAGCGCTGATTTAGATGGGCATTTTTGATGTTTTCTTACAGATAGCATACAGACCCATTTAGTTCCATGGTTTTTTCACAGGTCCATTTTTATCATGGATGTGCCGCCATGCACAATTCTTTTCTCATATGCTTGTAAAAAGCCTTGATAGAAGTCAATGGATCTGCAAAAAAAAACTGATGGCACCAGGGTAACTTCTGTATGTGGTCTGTTTTTATCAAATGTTGCTAGGAAACCAATTGGGCAGTGCAGGAAGTAGATGAAAAAAAATGGATTTGGATATAATATGGGCTGCACAAGGACATCACACGTCCACATATTGCGAAAACACCAATGAGCCCTTGCACTAAGAATAAAATCACATCTACAGTGGGTATGGGAAGCATTCAGACCACTATATATTTTTCACTCTTTGTTTCAATGCAGCCAATTGGTCAGATCAACAAAGTTTTTTTTCTTTTTACTCATTAATGTACACTCTGTGTCTGATCTTGGCAGAAAAAAAAATCAGAAATGTAGATATTTTTGCTCATTTATTAAACAAAAGAAACTGAAATATCACAAGGTCATAAGTATTCAGACCCTTTTCTCCCTGTTGAGTAGAAGCAGCTTTTGAGCTAGTACAGCCTTGAGTCTTCTTGGGAATGATGCAACAAGTTCTTCAGACCTGGATTTGGGGATCCCATGCCTCTTCCTTGCAGATCCTCTCCAGTTCCCTTAGGTTGGATGGAGAATGTTGGTAGGAGTCATTTTCAAGTCTCTCCAAAAATGCTCAATTGGGTTTATGTTAGGGTTTCGGCTGAACCAGTCAGGAATGATCACAGAGATGTTCTGAAGCCATTGCTTTGTTATTTTAGCTGTGTTCTTAGGTCATTTATCTTAGCTTTCTGTATTTTGGCTAGTTTTTGGCTGTCTTTTTTTCTGTCTGCTACTTTGGTAATTTATCAATCTCAGATTTTCCCTGTGTTAAATGTTTTTTTCCAGATCTCTTTTTGAGACATTTGTTCCAAATGTCTCAAAATTGTCTCTCAAGTCACTTCTTTCCACTCAAGTTTTCCTTAAGTATGGTTTAATCTGGAGTTTTTTGCGCCAAAGGATTTCTCTATTAGACAATATTAGACACTATTAGAATATAAGGCAATTTGAAATGTTAAATGTCATTTGTGAATAGAAGATAAATGTGTCTTACTGACAATAAACAAATGTCTAGTGGACATTTCAAAATGTCCCCAAAAAGGCGCAAAAATTTCAACGCACCAAAAAAAGTCTCAAAAAGGGAAGAAAAATAAAGATAAGTAACCGCACTCTATTTTTGGAAGGTAATCCTTTGGCCCGTTCTCAGGTCCAGATCACTCTGGAGCAGGTATTCATCCAGGATATTTCTATACTTGGCATTTACCTTTCCTTTAATTACCTTTCCTCCTCCATGCCATGTGTCTCTGTTGGGATTGTGTTTGGCAGGTGATGAGTATTGCCTGGTTTTCTCCACACATATCGCTTAGAATTAATATCAAAAAGTTCAATATTCATCTCATCAGACCAGAGAATCTTTTTTCTCATAGTCTGAGGGTCCTTCATGTGTTTTTTTACAAACAGCTGTAGCGGCTATTATATGTCATGCAGTGAGGAGAGGCTTCTGTCGGCACACTCTGCCATAAAGCCCTGACTGGTGGAAGTCTGCAGTGATGGTTGACTTAGCGCAACTTTCTCCCTACTTCATCTCTGGAGCTCAGCCACAGTGAGCTTGTGGTTCTTCTTTACCTCTCTCACCAAGGCTCCTTTCCCATGATTGCTTGGTTTGGCTGGATGGCCAGGTCAATAAAGATTTGAGGTCATCCCAGAATTCTTCCATTTAAGGATTATGGAGGCCATGGTGCTGTTAGGAACCTTGAGTCCTGCAGAAATTCTTTGCGCTCTGACTTTGTGCACTGTAAGCTGTGAGGTCTTATATAGACAGGAGTGTGTCTTTCCTAATCAAGTCAATTCAGTTTAAATAAACACAGCTGGAGTTAAGTATGAGTAATGCAGCAAAGGGTCTGAATACTTATGTCCATGATACATTCAGTATTTGTTGTTCAATAAATTAGCAAAAATATCTACATTTATGTTTTTT
>WNYA01000147.1:234993-245341 GCA_019512145.1 Engystomops pustulosus | reverse complement strand
ACCACCCCATACAATGCTGTAATTTGTGGATATCCTCCACGGTGAGGCCACATAATTTGTCTCCATGGTTTTGTCTGTTCTTTCTTTTAAAGTGTATTATACCCTGTATTATTAATAAAGGTTATGTAAAGTCTTTTATTCACAATTATGTGCATCAGTGTCTCTTCTTTCCCTTCTTGGTTGGAGGGTAAATTTGGTTATTAGCAGTGTTTGTAGTGGCACTATCCAGGTGCGGTCATACGAACTAAGGGGTTTAGCTGAAATAGCAATTATCCATGACACGTAGCCTTTTTACTTAGGCCCCCTTTAAAATCTGATCCTATTCGTAAGTTTGCATCAGGTCCAGATCACTCTGGAGCAGGTATCCATCCAGGATATTTCTATACTTGACATTTACCTTTCCTTTAATTACCTTTCCTCCTCCATAGCATGATGCCATGTGTCTCTGTTGGGATTGTGTTTGGCAAGTGATGAGTATTGCCTGGTTTTACCCATACATATCGCTTAGAATTAATATCAAAAAGTTCAACATTCATCTCATCAGACCAGAGAATCTTATTTCTCATAGTCTGAGGGTCCTTCATGTGTTTTTTTACAAACAGCTATAGCGGCTATTATATGTCATGCAGTGAGGAGAGGCTTCTGTTGGCACACTCTGTCATAAAGCACTGACTGGTGGAAGTCTGTAGTGATGGTTGACTTGGCGCAACTTTCTCCCTACTGCATCTATAGAGCTCAGCCACAGTGATGGAGGCCATTGTGCTGTTAGGAACCTTGAGTCCTGCAGAAATTCTTTGTGCTCTGACTTTGTGCACTGTAAGCTGTGAGGTCTTATATAGACAGGAGTGTGTCATTCCTAATCAAGTCAATTTAGTTTAAATGAACACAGCTGGAGTAAAATATGAGTGTTGCAGCAAAGGGTCTGAATACTTATGTCCATGATACATTCAGTATTTGTTGTTCAATAAATTAGCAAAAATATCTACATTTATGTTTTTTCCTGTCAAGATTGGGGCAGAGTGTACATTAATGAGAAAAAAAGAACCTTTGGCTGCAATGAAACAAAGAGTAAAAATTGAAATGGGTCTGGATACTTTCCGTACCCACTTTGTCTGTACTCTGTTTGCTAATAAGGCAAATTATAAAGGCCAATGACATGCTGGATTTTATTTAAGGTATTTTAATTTAAAAGCTGAACACCACATATTGCAGATTTTGAAATAGTAAAGCTTTGGAAAAACACACACTGTATTATTTTCTTTACACAAAAACCAAAATACTATAATAGTAAAATAGAGAAGTCCTCCTATGAGCTTCTGGATGCCACTTCTGATGTATGGTAAGTCTTTAAGTCACTATGTAATCTCCATTTATGTGACAACTCTGAGCATGTGTAGTGTCAGTAAACTGTTTCCTATTTGGACGTACTTCAGTCGGTTTTACAGGTAGTCATAGGTACAGTTTGGTAGGGTGATTTCAAATTGCAGTAGCCTCATCTTTTCTCTCAGGTTCTGGTTCTACTGTGTTGAAGGCACTGAATCTAAGTACATAATTCTCACTTACGTTCCCCTACCCTTAAGGTAGCAGAAACCATTCCATCATCCAATGCATCACCCAAGCCTATCCCGTCATTGCAGGTGAACTGGAGCGGGTCCAGACGTCCCTGTTAAGACTTTTAGCCACTGTTATGACAAATGAGTGTAGTTCCAGAAATGGAAAAAAAGATTTCACAGTATTATGGATAAGGTACTGCCAAATTTGATAAATATGCACTTTTTTGTGCCTAAGACAACCTTCCATCACAATTTGCCATGGGCGAGTTTTCTGCAGTGTTCCCTTAGTTTTCACCCAATTCCAGATGTAGAGTTTAGAGAGATGTAGAGTTTTAGAGAAAATTAGTCACACGCTCTTTGTGGGTGTATGGAGAGGGCTCACAGGCTAAGCCCTCTCCATACCAGCTGGGTGTTTTCTGCATATTTCGGCAAAAACCTATTAGTAACACCCATTGCAGGTGTTTACCTTTTGAATGCCCCCGACAAAGCCACTGAGGGCGCCCTCATATTAAATTTGATAGCTCTTCATGATGTCACTAGGGAGTGACAATCGCCACAACAGCCATGTTGCCATGAGAGCCTTGGGTCTGTCTCTCTCAGTCGAGACATTGCAATGTTTTGTGAATAAAGGGCAATACTTTTACAATGCAACCGAAAGAGCACTTCTGCTTTTTATGTTGTCGAATATTGTTGCCGAATTGGGAAGATAGGATTGACAGTAATTGTATTATAAAATACCCGACCAATAAAAGCTGAACCAACATCCATAAACCTAGCACCAAGTGTTAAACTTTGTTGCTGCACAACCATCGATCTAATGAAGTATTACACATTTGAAATCAATTATTTGAGATTTACAAGGATTCACAAGGATTCCTTAAATTTTCCGAACATCACCCTTTTAAAAAAACCCTATAGCAAATGTATACTTCTTCAATTTACTTATAATTGGAATTTTTCATTATGCCTAAGTTTCTTCAGGATGAAATAAACTTTTCATATCTCAAACATATCTCACCAATTACTATTATCATCACAATGAGTTCAGTTCTCGTTTTCAACCTTTACACAAAGAATCAATCCTAATTTTAGCTGTTTCTCGAGGGGAAAGCTTGTCATCCAATACACTATATAATACGCGTCTTTCTTGCTGCACATTGAGCCTTTTGAATGCCATTGCATCTGTCTTTTTACACATGTCTATAGATTTAAAGTAAGGAATTTCTTTTTGACATTTTTTCTTTTTGATTTGATTTTGCATTTGATTTGGACATTGATTTTATCCTACTTACTATTTTCGTAGTGTAGTTACATAATGAGTCAGGGTCTTCTGTTTGTTGAGTCTAACTTGAATTTAGAAGCTTCTTCTCTAAAATTGTACACTATTTTATTTTTTTAGAATAATAGAAAAGTTTTCAAATTTGGTTTTATTTCTGTCAATATTCTGTTTTTCGGATGCAGCTGGGTTTAAGAGTGAAGACAAGATTACAAGACCCGCTACTTCTTCTTCTTTCTGTTCTCCAGGGGAAAAAGATAAGAATATTTCCTCTGCATCCTTGTACACACTGTGCCATGGATTTTGAAAAGATGTGCTGTTCTGTTAACTGAGCAACCTCCCTTCCACCGGTGACTTGTTTCTTCAAGGCTAAGACATGATGTTCATCGTTGCAGAGTTCACTATAATATCTGTTGCTGCTTTCAAAATGAAAAATAGTTTTCAACCAGGAACAAAAATAATTTACAAAAATATATAAATCTAGTTAGCATAATTTTTTTCTGTGTAAGAATTATGTTAATATAATATCTATTCTTATCCGTTTCTCTGGCAACTTTGGCTTAGGTCTGAGTACTCTACTGGCTTTGGGATTTCCCAGACTTTGCCAGGGTTTAACTACAGTAATCACTGACACATTTCAGGTAAACACTAGAGATGAGCGAACACTAAAATGCTCGGGTACTCGTTATTCGAGACGAACTTTTCCCGATGCTCGAGTGCTCGTCTCGAATAACGAACCCCATTGAAGTCAATGGGAGACTCGAGCATTTTTCAAGGGGACCAAGGCTCTGCACAGGGAAGCTTGGCCAAACACCTGGGAACCTCTGAGAGACGAACTTTTCCCGATGCTCGAGTGCTCGTCTCGAATAACGAACCCCATTGAAGTCAATGGGAGACTCGAGCATTTTTCAAGGGGACCAAGGCTCTGCACAGGGAAGCTTGGCCAAACACCTGGGAACCTCAGAAAAGGATGGAAACACCACGGAAATGGACAGGAAACAGCAGGGGCAGCATGCATGGATGCCTCTGAGGCTGCTTAAACGCACCATTATGCCAAAATTATGGGCAACAGCATGGCCATGACAGAGTGACTCGTTATTCGAGACGAACTTTTCCCGATGCTCGAGTGCTCGTCTCGAATAACGAACCCCATTGAAGTCAATGGGAGACTCGAGCATTTTTCAAGGGGACCAAGGCTCTGCACAGGGAAGCTTGGCCAAACACCTGGGAACCTCAGAAAAGGATGGAAACACCACGGAAATGGACAGGAAACAGCAGGGGCAGCATGCATGGATGCCTCTGAGGCTGCTTAAACGCACCATTATGCCAAAATTATGGGCAACAGCATGGCCATGACAGAGGGCCTTTGAGACCTGGACCGAGGTAGGCCCCGCAATTCTCTGCGTCGCCAGTATATGAGCAGCCCCAGGGTCAGACTCGGTCCCAGCCTGCACCAAGTTAAGTGTAGTAGCGTTCTTATAAGTTTGGGATATGGCGGGTGAGGGGAATGTAAACAGATGCGCAAGAAGCGCATGATGCGCATGGAGCTGGCGTTCCGCTGCCAGGCGAGCTTTCGCCAATCCAAGCCCCTGTCTCTAGGCTACTCCCCAAACAGCACTTCTAAGAACCTTTTGTATAAGATCAAGTGTAGTAGCGTTCTTATAAGTTTAGGATATGCCGGGTGAGGGGAATGTAAACAGATGCGCAAGAAGCGCTGAAATAATATCCCTAAATGGTAAAAGTTTGCCAGTATATTTTGTGGATAACACAGCAGGGTGGCGACAAAGTTAACAACTTTGATGTGGAATTCATGAAAACAACCCAAATTTCTGCCTGACACACCTCGTTTGATAAAGGGACGATGTATGGAGGCAGCTATATGGACGACTTTTGGAGGTAGCAATGGAGACAACGTGTGGAGGCTGCTATGGAGACAATTTAATTTGGATAGTGCCTGTATGTGGCAGTCCCAAACATTTTTCAAACCAGAGGAGCAGGTAGGTGGCCCTGCAGTAAAATGGCATCACCCACAGACTGTGACTGGTGGAAAACCTGGGCATCGGAAAATAGCTCAGCAGCAACCGGACAAGTGGTTTGTGACTGTGGGAAGGGTCCAGAAAACAGTTCCTCAGAGTATGCCAAATTTTCCTGGGAGGGGGCAGACTGGGGGGGAGGAGGCTGACCACAGACTGCGACCGGTGGAAAACCTGGGCATCGGGAAAGAGCTCAGCAGCAACCGGACAAGTGGTTTGTGACTGTGGGAAGGGTCCAGAAAACAGTTCCTCAGAGTATGCCAAATTTTCCTGGGAGGGGGCAGACTGGGGGGAAGGAGGCTGAGGTGGAGGAGCTGGAGGAGTGCTGATTTCGGTGACATTGGTGGACTGCGTGGAAGACTGACTGGTGGACGAATGGCTAGAAGCATTGTACGCAATCCACGACATCACCTGTTCGCACTGTTCTGGCCTCAACAGTGCTCTACCACGAGTCCCAGTAACTTGAGACATGAACCTAGGGAGTGTAGCTCTGCAGCGTTCCCCTGCTCCCTCATCAGCAGGTGGTGTCTCACCCCTTTTTTCTTTTGTTTCTTTTGTTTGTTTACCTTAGCCACAGATACATAGGTGGCTTTTTTTTTGTAATATTAATTAAAGGTTAAGTCTTAACTACTATTGGGCACCTTGCTTACACTATTGTTTACTCTGTTTGATGCCATGGTCTGGAGCCAGTCTTGAACAAGTTACCTCTCCAAAAGAGGAACATTTGACAGGCTCTTGTACATTTACTTTTTATATATGCACTGCAGCAAGGACAGCCACCAGCAGATCAACCAGAAATGAAATATATATAACGCTATTGTAGGCGTAAGTAAGCCGTTTGGATTCTCCTTTGGCTATTTTCTAGCCAAGTATGAAAGCACACTGATGAGATGACGCTGAGTTATGAAAAAATAAACGTAAAATAAAAAGAAACTGGCAGAAGTATTCGTCCGAGCAACGAGCAGTTTCGAGTACGCTAATGCTCGAACGAGCATCAAGCTCGGACGAGTATGTTCGCTCATCTCTAGTCTGGATACTTTCCGTACCCACTTTGTCTGTACTCTGTTTGCTAATAAGGCGAATTATAAAGGCCAATGACATGCTGGATTTTATGTAAGGTATTAGAAGACTTAAAAGCTGAACACCAAATATTGCAGATTTTGAAATAGTAAAGCTTTGGAAAAACACACACTGTATTATTTTCTTTACACAAAAAACAAAATACTATATTAATAAAATAGAGAAGTCCTCCTATGAGCTTCTGGATTCCACTTCTGATGTATGGTTAGACTTTAAGTCACTATGTAATCTCCATTTATGTGACAACTCTGAGCATGTGTAGTGTCATAGTGTCAGTAAACTGTTTCCTATTTGGACGTACTTCTGTCGGTTTTACAGGTAGTCATAGGTACAGTTGGGTAGGGTGATTTCAAATTGCAGTACCCTCATCTTTTCTCTCAGGTTCTGGTTCCACTGTGTTGAAGGCACTGAAAAAATCTAAGTACATAATTCTCACTTACGTTCCCCTACCCTTAAGGTATCAGAAACCATTCCATCATCCAATGCATCACCCAAGCCTATCCCGTCATTGTAGGTGAACTGGAGCGGGTCCAGACGTCCCTGTTAAGACTTTTAGCCACTGCTATGACAAATGAGTGTAGCCTCACAAATGGAAAAAAAGATTTCACAGTAATATGGGAAAGCTACTGCCAAATTTGATAAATATGCACTTTTTTTGTGCCTAAGACGACCTTCCATCACAAATGGCTATGGGCGAGTTTTCTGCAGTGTTCCCTTAGTTTTCACCCAATTCCAGATGTAGAGTTTATAGAGATGTAGAGTTTTAGAGAAAATTAGTCACACACTCTTTGTGGGTGTATGGAGACGGCTCACAGGCTAAGCCCTCTCCATACCAGCTGGGTGTTTTCTGCATATTTCGGCAAACACCTATCAGTAACACCCATTGCAGGTGTTTACCTTTTGAATGCCCCCGACAAAGCCACTGAGGGCGCCCTCTTATTAAATTTGATAGCTCTTCATGATGTCACTAGGGAGTGACAATCGCCACGACAGCCATGTTGCCATGAGAGCCTTGGGTCTGTCTCTCTCAGTCGAGACATTGCAATGTTTTGTGAATAAAGGGCAATACTTTTACTACGTACCCGAAAGAGCACTTCTGCTTTTTTTGTTGTCGAATATTGTTGCCGAATTGGGAACATAGGATTGACAGTAATTGTATTATAAAATACCCTACCAATAAAAGCTGAACCGACATCCATAAACCTAGCACCAAGTGTTAAACTTTGTTGCTGCACAACCATCGATCTAATGAAGTATTACACATTTCAAATTAATTATTTGAGATTTACAAGGATTCACAAGGATTCTTTAATTTTTTTTCCGAACATCACCCTTTTAAAAAACCCCTATAGCAAATGTATACTTCTTCAATTTACTTATAATTGGAATTTTTCATTATGCCTAAGTTTGTTCAGGATGAAATAAACTTTTCATATCTCAAACATATCTCACCAATTACTATTATCATCACAATGAGTTCAGTTCTCGTTTTCAACCTTTACACAAAGAATCAATCCTAATTTTAGCTGTTTCTCGAGGGGAAAGCTTGTCATCCAATACACTATATAATACGTTTCTTTCTTGCTGCACAATGAGCCTTTTGAATGCCATTCCTTCTGTCTTTTTACACATGTCTATAGATTTAAAGTAAGGAATTTCTTTTTGACATTTTTTCTTTTTGATTTGATTTTGCTTTTGATTTGGACATTGATTTGACCCTACTTACTATTTTCGTAGTGTAGTTACATAATGAGCCTACTTACTATTTTCGTAGTGTAGTTACATAATGAGTCAGGGTCTTTCTAGTCATTGCTCCTTGGTTTTACTTATTCTCAATTCCATCTTACTACTTTCTTTGGTGTAACTATTTTTCCTCCAAAAGAATCAATTGTACAATGTAATAATTGTAATTATGTAATATTTAAGAATCTTTTACTTTGACAGAATAAAAAATAGCTAAGAAGTCTTACTCCTCTGGTTAAACAGGTAGTATATCAATATATCACGGTGAGCCCAACAACAAACTTTTAACAATTCTAGGAATTGAAGGACTCATTTTACTGGACTAGTCATGCACCCCTTTAAAGCAGCCCTCTAGGTCCCCCACTATGTAGAGAAGTACAACACAGCCTCATTCACCACATGTAATTCATAGCACAACAGTTCAATAGGAGAAATTGCTAGCGTTTCGGTCCGGTATCCGGACCTTCGTCAGGCTTATGCGTTTCGGTCTGGTACCCGGACCTTCGTCAGGCTTATGCCTGACGAAGGTCCGTGTACCGGACCGAAACGCGTAGCAATAAACTATGCATTTTTAACAGACCATACCGGGGAGTTTATCCGCGACAAGCGCCACCGCATCCCGCTCCAGATTGGAACTCAGAAAACAAAAAAAATAGTCCAGTAAAGACTCTCAATTGTTAAAGTTGGTGTTGGGCTCACCGTGAATATGATATACTACCTGTTTATCCAGAGGAGTAAGACTTCTCAGCTATTTTTTATTCTGTCAAAGTCAAAGATTCTTAAATATTACATAATTACAATTATTCATTCTTTTGTAAGAAGTGCAGGAAAAATAGTTACACCAAAGAAAGTAGTAAGATGGAATTGAGAATAAGTAAAACCAAGGAGCAATGACTAGAAAGACCCTGACTCATTATGTAAACTACATACGAAAATAGTAGTAGGGTCAAATCACGTCCTCAAACCCGCAAATCCAAAAAGAAAAAATGTCAAAAAGAATTCCTTCCTTACTCTCTAGACACTGTGTACACAGACCCGAAGGACTGGCATTCAACAGGCTCATTGTGCAAACTTTTAACAAGACCATACCGGGGAGTTTATTCCGCGACAAGCGCCACCGCATCCCGCTCCAGTATTGGAACTCAGAAACAAAAAAGCTGCAAAAACCTATTGGCCTCCACCTGGGCAAATATAGGTAAAGAAGGTCGGCGCCGGGAACCTCCCTTTCCATTCTACGTGCACATTTCATTGTGCTTCAAGGTGAGCACCCACTTACTGTTTTAATTTATAAAATATTTTTTACCCTACTACACAAGGAGAGCGCTCTTGTCCCCTTTTTGTTTCCCTTTACCCTGAGACCTCTGGGTCAGAGCAATTCCTGCTCACCCAGCATCAGTCTCTCCCTCCAGGTTTCCACTCGCGCATTTTACTGGACTAGGGATGCACCCCTTTAAAGTAGCCCTCTAGGTCCCCCACTATGTAGAGAAGTACAACACAACCTCATTCACCACATGTAATTCATAGCACAACAGTTCAATAGGAGAACAGGTAAGAATGGTTAACAGAAACCTACCATCAAAAATCTACTTATTAAGGTAGATCTGATGATAATTGGCTTATAACATGCTAAGCCCTAAACTATTTTACCTAATCCTAAAATACTTCCTAAACAAAACTACACTTTATATATCTAATATGCTAATTATCAGCAGAGGCTTCTAGAGTGTGGTGTAGCCACACAGGCAGTGTGAGCATAAGCTACACCACGCAGCGCAGCAGTAGCCTCTGCTGATAATTAGCTTATTAGCTAAATAAAGTGTAGTTTAGTTTAGGAAGTATTTTAGGATTAGGTAAAATAGTTTTGGGCTTAGCATGTTACCAGGCACCTTCCATCAGATCTAACTTAATAGGTAGATCTCTGATGGTAGGCTTCCTTTAAGACATTGCAGTTCTGAATGTCCTTATCGTTCCTAGTGTCAGTGGTCATAATCTTATGTTAATACTTAACATCCTTAGATTTTTCATATGTTTCATTTAGTTTTCATCCTCCATATAACATTTCATGATAAATTTTGCAGACCTTGATAAAATTCATCTCATTGACAGATCAGTTAATAATGAAGGCTGAGAGCCGTTTCAATGAGAGTGGATCTGGTTTCTCCATCCAAGGACTTTCAAATGACTCAGAGCTTCGAATTCCAGTATTAATAATGTGTTTATTTGTCTACATCAGTATTCTATTAGGTAATGTCATGATTTTCACCATTATTGCAGCAAATCCCAGACTTCGTATCCCTATGTATACTTTCCTAATGAACCTTTCAGCAGCTGATATCATCTATGCTTCCAATATTCTGCCAAAATTGATGACTATATTGGTCACCAAAGACAATGCAGTCACTTTTATAGGCTGCATGGCCCAGATGTATATCTACATAGTTATGACGTGCACTGAGGTTCTTTTGCTGGAAGTAATGGCGTATGACCGATATGTGGCCATCTGCCACCCACTGCAGTACTTTGATATCATCTATGCTTCCAATATCTGCCAAAATTGATGACTATATTGGTCACCAAAGACAATGCAGTCCCTTTTATAGGCTGCATGGCCCAGATGTATATCTACATAGTTATGACGCACTGAGGTTCTTTTGCTGGAAGTA
>WNYA01000147.1:0-234935 GCA_019512145.1 Engystomops pustulosus | reverse complement strand
TTGTATGTATACTTTCCTTAAGAACTTTCAGCAGCTGATATCATCTATGCTTTCAATATCCTGCCCAAATTGAGACATATTGTGTCACCAAAAACAAGAGTCATTTTATAGGCGTGCAGGGCCAGATGTATATCTATAGCCATGAGTTGTTTTGTGCACTGAGGTTCTTTTGCTGGAAGTAATGGCGTATGACCGATATGTGGCCATCTGCCACCCACTGCAGTACTTTCTCCTTATGAGTATGAGACATTGTGCTGGACTCGCAACAACCGCATGGACCTTTAGCTTTCTTATATCTATCGGACATGTTGTGCTTATCTCCAAACAGTCCTTCTGCGGCTCCCATCTCATTAACCATTTCTATTGTGACATTGCACCTCTGTTAAAACTGACCTGCAGCAATACATTTGATGTAGAAATCATGAACTATATCGAAGGTGTGCTTGTCACTTTCAATGCTTTTGTGTTCACCATTATTTCTTACTTGTTTATTATCTCCTCTATTCTGAAAATAAAATCCTCTGAAGGTCGTCATAAAGCGTTTTCTACCTGTTCCTCTCACCTGACAAGCGTCATTATTTTCTACGGGACTTTATTTGTTTTGTACATGAGGCCCTCATCCAGTTATTCACCTGAAAGAGACAAATTTTTTTCTCTTTTATCTGGGGTGCTTATTCCTATACTAAATCCTGTTATTTATAGTTTGAAAAATCAGGAATTTAAAATTGGTTTTATGATTCTTATCAACAAAATGTTATACAAGAGATAGAAAAAACTGAATTATTCACTGTGTAAGCAGAAATTGAGATTTAATTAAAAAACAACAACTGCCAACTGCATTTGCAGGAAATCTACCATTTTCTTGTATGCATTATGAACCATACATACCTTGAAAATGTTGTAGCTACACTCATGCAGAAACATATCTTGTTCCTCCCTGAACTGAGTAGTTTTGCTGAAAAAACAATTATAAAATTATGATAATAAGGCTCTGTCCCTTCTGTGACCACTAGGCGCTCTCCTCTTACCCTAAATATGCACTGCTCCAGCCTTGTCCTGCCCAGCATAAGCCAAGAACATTATAATTAGAGATGAGCGAACACTAAAATGCTCGGGTACTCGTTATTCGAGACGAACTTTTCCCGATGCTCGAGTGCTCGTCTCGAATAACGAACCCCATTGAAGTCAATGGGAGACTCGAGCATTTTTCAAGGGGACCAAGGCTCTGCACAGGGAAGCTTGTCTATGGTGATGGTAGAACCGCCTCTCCTCTAGGTGTAGAGGATGCCTCCTGTCTATGGTGATGGTAGAACTGCCTCTCCTCTAGGTGTAGAGGATGCACCCTGTCTATGGTGAAGGTAGAACCTCCTCTCCTCTATGTGTAGAGGATGCCCCCTGTTTATGGTGATGGTAGAACCCCCTCTCCTCTAGGTGTAGAGGATGTCCCCTGTCTATGGTGATGGTAGAACCACCTCTCCTCTAGGTGTAGAGGATGCCCCCTGTCTATGGTGATGGTAGAATTGCCTCTCCTTTAGGGGCATCCTCTACACCTAAAGGAGAGGCGATTCTACCATCACCATAGATAGGGGCATCCTCTACACCTATCTATGGTGATGGTAGAATCGCCTCTCCTTTAGGTGTAGAGGATGCCCCCTGCCTATGGTGATGGTAGAGATGGTAGAGAAAACAAGCCCTTTTCTGCTTGTTTTTTCATTTATAAAGAAGGGGAACAAAAATTGGAAATGAAAGGGCATTGTCAGTAAGGGGTTAAATCTAAGGAAGTCACCTGTGGTAGTAGGAAACACGTGGCAAGGATGCCATGACAGAGAAGTGGGAGCAGCTCGCTGCTGTGGCAGAGCGAGACAGGAATATCCGTCTTTACGGAGACCCTCAGTGATGTCACTCATATCACAGACCCTTGTGTATGTTAATGAGGAATCACACCATGGAACTATTGTATGTAGGCGAGATAAAAGGGACATCTAATTGTAGGACATCATTCGGAGTTCTGAGATCTATGGTACATGGAGTGAGAAATTGCTTCTAGGAAACACATAATGTATAGAAAGTGTAATTAACAGCTTCTTGTACTTATGGAGCATTCGATGACAAAGACGCCCTCTAAGTGCAGCCCCCCCATAATGATGCAAATTACAAATACATTCATCTGATTACCAAGCCGTGTCCCGCTAATGGACAGTCCACTCAGGCTTCCATTTGTTTCATGTAAATAGCAGTTCTGTTAGTATCTAATCACAAGGGATGTAATATCAGGACAGCAGCAAAGGGTTATGGGTGTCCTAATAACTGATACATATACTTAGTCTCATGTGAGTCAATATTATATGCTATCTTACTATGTGTAGGTGAAGAAGGATGGGCCCCGATCCAAAAGTTCTGCATGGCTTCCTCCGCCATCTGACCCTATGATAGGTTGTTAAAAAATTGTGGTAAAAGATTGCATCAACCAATAATAAAGTTACACAAATTTGCAATTTGCCTTTCCCATTATTTAAAAGTTCCCATTTTCCTGCTTGTAGGACCTCTACAGTCAGTAGAACACAGAATGGAGGGAGATATAACTTCAGTGTGGCTCACTCGCTGTGAGTGTAATGCTGTGAGAGGGGGGAGGGAATAGCACAGTGGAGATATTTGACTTTCTTGAGCGGTTCAAGTTTTGGTTTGGCATTTGGGTTCAGCAACCTGATCCAGACATATTGTAGGATTGGCAGCCAAACTAGACACCCCTAGCATGGCTATGATAGGCCAGGGGGAACTTGAACGTTGGGTTCGCTCATCTCTACTAATGATGTGTAGTTTACTGTAGTTCTAATGTCACACCAGAAAGATACTTCCTTCTGAGCAACCAGGTGTCTTCTAACAAGGATGACACAAGGTCTTTCCTTGTGATTCAATAATTGCTAATTTTTTTGGCAGGGTGGAAATTTGATGTTGTTCTTGACTTTGGACTGCAGAAGTTCACCAGATCCTAGTCAATTGCCTCCACTCTATTGCATGAGTGGGATTTGCATTTGGGTTTTGTAGTCTTTCAATAGCATTGTGAAACAATTTCATTTTGTATGTTCTTTCCGTATTTACGTGGGCTTCCTTCGGGTCCTCCTTTTTCCTCCCACATACTGATAGGATGATTAGATTGTGAGCCCCATTGGGGACAGGGACTGATTTGGCAAGCTCTGTGCAGCGCTGCATAATCTGTGTGCACTATATAAAATAAAGGATTTATAATTATTATAATACATTTTTTTGTGCTGATGTGTAGATTATTGTACCTTACCCCAAAGTGATAGTGCAAATGTGGATTGTGGTCCCTTAAAGGGGTCTGCCCATGAAAGAAAATTCAGAAATTTGAATCCCCTAGTGATATTTACATAATAAAGATCATTTTTAACCAATAACTTTATTCAGTTTTATTGCTGTTTTAGCTCCTATAACTCATGGTCCATGTAAGACTCCAGAGTGTGGTCGGAGAGTGTGCTGTCTAAGCAGACACTTCTTGATTGTGCTATGAGATGCTGTGAGCTGACAATGTGCTTAGACTAGAAGGATACAGGGTTAGCTACACTTTCATTCTACTAGTATTTGGCACATATAAAAGAAGAGAAGAGACAGATCAGAGATGATGAGATCCACAAGATGGATATAAAACACAATGACACTTCCAACTCTGCTAACTCGCCTATAACACACACAGAGTCAGCCCTGCTACATGCCTCCCTCCTGGAAATAGACCTTACCTGTCTGTAGCTTGTAGAGTAAGTCTCTGCACACTTGCCGGCAGGAAGTGCCTGTGTCATTGCTTGTCTTGTAATACTGGAAGGTGGGCAGGAGGCAGAGAGCACTGCAGTGTGCAGAAAAGAGAAGCTATTCATGAGAAGAATCAAACTATAGAAGATTTACAGTTGTATCCAGGGACAACCAAAATTGTAAACACCAGGACTGATAGAGACAGGTTGGAATTATATCTGTGAAATGCTGCATTTTTGTTAATAACAGTGAATTAGAGAACATGTTATTTTGCGATCCTGAGTATATTAAAGAATCTTGTCGTGATCTCATAATGTGAACAGCATGATGAGGAGGATCAGTAATCGAAACAGTATATTTTTTGGGTGATCCACCTGTTGTTAATTTTGCCATTAAGCTCCTTATTAGAGAACAGCAGGTTGTACAAAAAGTAATACATTTTGAACAGTTGGACATGCGCATTGAGAAGTTTAGAGGAGGCCACACTAGGTTTACCTGTAAAGGTTAAAAGTCATTTTGAGCTTATGGCTCACCCCACTGTTATTGCCTCTGATACCAAGGGTCCTGAGGGAAATCTTGACTGGGAAAAAACCCTGTAATAATTCTCAAGCTTTTCTTTCCATGTTAGAGATGAACAATAAAACGGTGTGGCCAGCAGTTGTTTGAAAACGGCCCTTTGTTACTAGAGCTCCACTCTTACACGGCCTAATCCAGCTGCAACCATTTCAGGCTATAGGCTATAGTCGTATTCTGCTGCAGGATCTCCAAAAAGAACAAAAATAAGAATACAGGCGCCGCTGCCAGGCTACATGAGTTTACTTGGTAAGGGCTCATTCACACGAACAGAATGGGAACTGATATGCGGCCGCACCACTTGCAGCCGCATTTCGGCCCACATTTATGGGGCCCGGTCAATGTACAGTGAGCACACGTTGTCTCACCGCACCGTGACCATGCACTGCAAAATATAGGACATACCCTATATTTTGTGTCTTCCGGCAATGACCACTTGCTACTCTATGGAGATCGGAGGTGTGAGCATCTGTATGTTCACCCGGGCTGTGGCCTGGTCAGCCGTACATCGTATGAATGTACTCTAAGAAGCACAAGATGGCTCCGGCCCGTTGTTCTATCCTCCAACTCCAACGCATAGTACTTGTGATTTTGCTTCAGATTCTCACTCTCAAAGAGGCAGCTTCTCAACTATTATCAGCTATACAGACCCCCATCACCTTACTAACAACTAAATTAGAGGAGATACGGGTGGATGCCTGACAAAATAGAACATGCAAAACCTGATTACAGAGGTGTAATGGAAAACCAAAATGGAGTCGAAGATACAACATGGCTGCTCTTGAGATAAAAGACAGTTCATGTAACCTTATTTCAACTGTGAATGAACCCAAACCAATATATTTGGATCCTCATTATATTTGACATTTTATTCTCATTAAGTTTGACATATTCTTATCCTTATTTGGCACTCTGTTAGGCATTACACACCTGCTGGGATGCGCCTATCTTCTGGGATGCGCTCATCTCCTGGGATGCTTTCCAATGAAAACTGGCCACTTTCATGGGAAACTATACCATTAGGAGAATAATGAGAGAAAACATGTGCATACATATGTTTTTCCATATAGTTTGGTGACGCACAGACATGGGGTATAAAACTTCCGTACTATCACCTAGCGGGGGGATTTGAGAGAATTGAGAGCTAGCTAGTGACTGATGCTATACTGCTTGGGTACTTGTGGGACGCCTCAAGACCTGATGCTACCTGTCAATGTGAAAAACTCTTGACAGACTAGCCATGTTCCAGGAAAACTTCAGGACTTTATTTAGTCAAATCCATACATCCACAGTATTGTTTCCAATGTTCCCTTTACAATCCAACGCGTTTCGAACGGGTTAACCGTTCTTAGTCATGGTGTGATGTATGGATTTGACTAAATAAAGTCCTGAAGTTTTCCTGGAACATGGCTGGTCTGTCAAGAGTTTTTCACATGCAGCTAAGACCTCAACAAACGAGGTAAAGTCCGTGCCGGTTCCGGAGTATACAGTGGCTAGAGGTGAGCTGGAACTTCCTCTTTCTTTTCACGTGAGCTACCTGTCAATACCTGTCATTCTACTGCTTGGTGATAGTCTGTGAAGACCCCTACCTGCCGGAAGGTCATCAATGATGCTGGACAGAGTTGTAAGTTGATAAGCCCGTGAAGATTTTGTGTGCCGGAGCTCATCAATGAAAGTTGACAGTGTTGTGAGTATAATCTTTTGATATTTACCTCTTTATATATATATTTTTTGTATTACAATAAACCTTTTTTTTATTACAAAAAATCCAAAGAACCTGTCACTCTTTGTAATGCAAGAGGTTACAGAGAGTGCATGCAATTCCTGTGCAACTGAGGTCCCTGGAGCAGGCAGCAGCACATTGGGCGCAAAAATGAATGACCTGGAGGCTCAAACCGGCACCACCAGGTACCGCTGTGCGCCCATCCTGGTGAAGCTCATGTGAAACAGAGACCCTGAGACGCCCTTCTACGAGCCTCAAGACGACATGGCACCATCACGTATCATGGTAAGGAACAGACTGAAAAACTCAAGTAACAGCTGAGTCCCTCCATGCCACCAAGGACACCTCAACGTGCATTGCCAGCAGCGTTGTGCATTGACAGCAACTAGCACCGAAGGGTTAACAATAATGGCCTCGTTTAGCAGCGGCATTTGATAAATCATGCAAAAAATAACGAATATCACAATAACTCATGTAAACACGACCTCCATTTCAATTAACAGCCAAATCTGATTGTGGGGAAGCGTGAATGTCACGTTATCATGAGCTCTACGCGGCCGATGACATGGAGATAATGCTCTTTTCAAATGTGAGGAAATGAATGGAAATTAGCTGCGTGCACATTAGAAGAACAAACCGACCTGTTGGTATTTAGGCCGAGCCAACGGTAATCACAGATCATAGGTTACACCGAGATGATGGAGAGCCCCTGTCACACTACGCAGCCACAAATATCAATGTTTAGGCTTCTACAGGAGACTGAGGCGGATGATTATCCTACGTCTCTGTCATCTGCCTCTGTCTCAGGAGAGAATGTCTGCCTGGAAGAAGCGGGAAGTCCTGAGGGGGCCTGAAGACCTGAAGGCCAACATCTAGGGGACCGATGAAAGGCTAAAAGCTGTGAGTATAGAGAGATCTCCAAAGAGAAATAACAGTGACAGTGACAAGCCGAGAAATGTCACCAGAGCGCACATTATCTTCCCAGCGTCACAGTAAATAATCCCAGTATTCGTCAAGATGGATGAGCGCACAGTCCAGCGCCCAGAAGAACATACTGAATGAGGGAAAACTGGTTCCCTCTGCAAAACAAGTATTCTCTGCACCCCTTATCATTTATTACACACAACCATCACACCCCCCATCATCAGGGCCTTTTTTTAGGTAAAGTGGGGCCCCTGGCAAAACAAAAATTGGGGCCCCAAAATAAAACTATTTTCTGAACAGTCAAAGTCAGTAGAAGGCTCCTTTAGTCCTGCACAATAATAGCACTTTGTAGTAGTAGTAGGTAAGTATCTGTAATATGGGACTGTAGGAGAATGTAGAAGGATAATAATAACAGTCCAAACGATCAGATGTGAAAAAAGGTTCAAGTGGATTTATTCCATAATAGCAGCGATGTTTCGACTGAAGGTGTGAGCCTTTCTCCGGCTAAATGCATGTGGTCACAAACGCATATATTATAGTAGATAGATAACTAGACGGATAGGTGATAGATATATAAACAGGAGATAGATGATAAGCATCCTCAACCAAGGGGGATTAAAGGAGTAATAAATCCTCTGACCACAAAAATCCACATGCAGGGGGCCTATTTAGGACAGGGGGAACTGGGCAAATGCCCAGGTTGCTGCCCCCTAATGCCAGACTTGCCCATCTTTTGTAACATACAATCTATGCACCCTCTGTAAGTTATAACACATGTCCCCTGCACCCTCTGTTAGTTATAATGCACAACCTCTGACCCTGTGTAAGTTATATCACATAACCCCTGCACCCTCTGTAAGTAGTAGTGGACAGTGTCGGACTGGCATGTGTACGGCCTACCAGAGGTGAGGCCCACCCTTCAAGCATGAAATACAATAAAAAAATCAAATCATGTAGCATGTATCATCAAAAAGATCTAATAATCTATAATATTGGACTTGTCCTATATGAAATAGAACATAATATCCAGTGATTACTCCATTCACTTCTAAATGAGGATCTTTGGGGCCCATTATAAAGTGTTAGAACCTGGGGCCCACCAGAGGATTCTCTGATGCTCTGGTGGGCCAGTCCGACACTGGTAGTGGATATTGGCAAGGGAGAGGACAAAGGGAAAGTGCTAATAGTGTAACATCGTCAGAGCCAATGGCAAAGTACAGGTGAAAACGTACTCACCGTTTGTGGTTGTGCTATGGTAGGCACAACGCTATTAGTACCTTCAAATAGGGGGTTGACTGGTGCTGCCTTCAGATAAAGGACACCTGTTTTCACTAGCCACACTGAACAGGAGGCTTCGGGAGTATATTAGGTTGTAGTCTAATCATATGGCGCGCTCAGAAACATAGGGGGAATAGCGGTAATTTATTAAATAAAACTTCTTAATTAGAGATGAGCGAACACTAAAATGCTCGGGTACTCGTTATTCGAGACGAACTTTTCCCGATGCTCGAGTGCTCGTCTCGAATAACGAACCCCATTGAAGTCAATGGGAGACTCGAGCATTTTTCAAGGGGACCAAGGCTCTGCACAGGGAAGCTTGGCCAAACACCTGGGAACCTCAGAAAAGGATGGAAACACCACGGAAATGGACAGGAAACAGCAGGGGCAGCATGCATGGATGCCTCTGAGGCTGCTTAATCGCACCATTATGCCGAAATTATGGGCAACAGCATGGTCATGACAGAGTGACAGAATGAAGCTAGATAGCATCTAAAACATCCAATAATTGACCCTGACACTATAGGGGACGGCATGCAGAGGCAGAGGCAGCGGCAGCAGGCTAGAGAGTGGCATGGCGACATACCCTAAATGGACTCAGGCTTCAAACCAATGGGTGGCAGAGAGGAACCAAAGGAGGTGAGCAAGAAGCGCTCAAATAATATCGGTACATGATAAAAGTTTGCCAGTATATTTTGTGGATTACACAGCAGGGTGGCGACAAAGTTAACATGGAAGCCATGAAAACAACCCAAAATTCTGCCTGACACAGCTCGTTTGATAAGGGGACCATGTATGAGATGCAAATTAAAATAAAAAAAGTAGAACGTTATTGTAGCCCTAAGAAGGGCTGTTGGGTTCTTTGAGAATCACTCCTGCCTAACAGTAAGCTAATAGAACACCCTAACGCTTTCCCTGACCAGCAGCAGCTCTCTCCCTAGCGGCATCCAGAGACAGAATGATCCGAGCAGCGCGGCCAGCGGCTAGTCTATCCCAGGGTCACCTGATCTGGCCAGCCAACCACTGCTATCGACGTGTAAGGGTACCACGTCATGCTGGGTGGAGTGCAGAGTCTCCTGGCTTGTGATTGGCTCTGTTTCTGGCCGCCAAAAAGCAAAACGGCGGGAGCTGCCATTTTCTCGAGCGGGCAAAGTATTCGTCCGAGCAACGAGCAGTTTCGAGTACCCTAATGCTCGACCGAGCATCAAGCTCGGACGAGCATGTTCGCTCATCTCTAATTATGAACCTTTGGGGCTCCTGATCCTTATGATAATTGCCGGGACCATGTTACTTAGAAATCAATGACTCCCAGGGAGTTTCGCTTGAATCTCAGAAGGGTATATGTGGAGGGGGTGATGAGATCTTACTATGCTGAATTTTTTCATTTAATGGTTTTGGATAAAGAGAAATCGGCTCAATTTTTGGAGGCAACTCCAGGCCTTGACACTAAAAATTTGGACTTCTTTCCTTTTTCTCCTTTAGCGCCAGGAATAACAGAGGAGGAGGTTAAAGAGGCCATTGATAAGTTGCATTTGAAGATAGCACCAGGTCCAGGTGGTACAACAGCCAAATTGTATAAGAAGCTCAGATACTTTTTGACTCTGATTCCTGTGGATGTTTATACAAATTGTCTAGATGTCACCTGATGCCTCCATCCATGAGAGTGCCCTACTTAATCTTGATTTCCAAAGGTAAGGAGCCTAGTGACATCAATAACTGGTGGTCAATTGCCCTCTTGAATGGCAAAGAAGATTCTGGCAAAGAAGATTTGTCCCCGGCACTGTTGGTAGGCTATCGGTATAGCATAGTAAAAGGGCAGAACATCCCTGGAGCAGTCATAAATAAGAGTGATGTTGCTGTCTAAAGGTAAGGAGCCTAGTGACATCAAGAACTGGAGGTTCATTGCTCTCTTGAATGTTGACAGGAAGATTCTGGTAAAAATTCTGTTCCCAGGTTAGTCTGTTTGTCCCCCGCACTTGACAGACCAGGCTAAAGCCTTTGACAGGGTTGATTATCTATGGGCCATTTTATCAAAGTACGGTATTCCAGGAGAACCTTGTACAGAGAAGAGCTTTCCTCTGATCAATGGTTGGCAGGGGGACACTTTTGAAGTAAAGGCGGGGGTGAGACAAGGCTGCACCCTGAGTCCATTGCTGTATGTGTTTGCCATAGACTTGTTTCTGTGATCTCTACAGCAGTCCGATTTTCAGGGGGTGCCGGTCCCCCATTGCTTGCCTATGAAGGTAGTTGCCCACACGGATGGTATAACTGTGGTGATATCTGAACCTTGTGAGATGTTGTCTGCAGCCATCAGAAGTTACTCAGTAGCCTCCGGGTCCCTGGACATTGGATGCTGCTCCCGGCTTTGATCTTCCACAGTTTGCCAAGACCTCCACCCATATTGAATTCATTGGGGCAGATTTACTTACCCGGTCCGTTCGCGATCCAGCGGCGCGTTCTCTGCACTGGATTCGGGTCCGGCCGGGATTCATCAAAGCAGTTCCTCCGCCGTCCACCAGGTGGCGCTGCTGCGCTGAAGTCCGCTGGAATGCCTCGAAATACACCGGCCTATCCAGGATGAAGGTGAGTGAAATTTTCGCGACACAATTTTTTTTTTAAATGCGGCGTTTTTTCCGAATACGTCGGGTTTTCGTTCGGCCACGCCCCCCCCCCCCGATTTCTGTCGCGCGCATGCCGGCGCCGATGCGCCACAATTCGATCGCGTGCGCCAAAAACCCGGGGCAATTCAGGTACAATCGGCGCAAATCGGAAATATTCGGGTAACACGTCGGGAAAACGCGAATCGGGCCCTTAGTAAATGACCCCCAATGGAAAAATTTGGAAACTGGAAATACAAAGGTTCAGCGATGGAAGAACTGGAGGCTGACCTATAGAGAAAGGGTTACTCTGCTGAAGACTTACCTGGTCCCTGTCTTCCTCTATGTCTCTGTCGTCTTTCCTTTGCCAGAATCTTTCTCCTCTAGGCTCTTTAGCCTCGTTAGCCTCTTTCAACCTACGGGAACAGGTTGACCTCAGTGAAAATAGGGATCACCTACCTGCAGAGGAGAGAGGGTGGGCTGGATATGTTAAATCCAAAAGTTTTCTTTGTTTCTGAAATTAAATTTTGGTTGCCTGGACTCAAATAATGGTCTCCTGTGGGTAAGTCGTGTCAGGGGCTGGATATTGGCGTTCGCAGAGTTTTGGGTGCGAGGCGGCGGTGGTCTTCTGGTCTCATTGGAAAATAAATTGGACCTTTCTGGAGAGTAAGACCAGGAAGGACCTCTATACCAGTGTCTGCAGGACCCTTTATACATTACAGCCTGCTGTGAGGGACGGCATGATGGCCTCTCCGTACGAAAGTCGGAGGATCCTCAAAAGTCCAAGGATTCCAACTAAGTTCTTGGCAACTTAAAATTCCTGTCCTTCTCTGATTGTATGTGCCCCTTAGGATGTCAGAAGGAGGAGACAATAAAGCACTTTATTCCCGAGTGCCAGGGAGGGAGGCAGAGGTGTCAGGAGGTGTCTCACAGACTAAAAATACCGAGTCAGCAGTCTCTGACATACCCAGACATCATTTATTGGGTGACATCATGTAGACCTGACAGTGACCTGGGGTCCATGTACCTTATCACCTTCATCATCAGGTACACCAT
The DNA here is from genome assembly GCA_019512145.1 of Engystomops pustulosus. Lineage (NCBI taxonomy): Eukaryota > Metazoa > Chordata > Amphibia > Anura > Leptodactylidae > Engystomops > Engystomops pustulosus. The sequence continues at coordinate 223,019 of WNYA01000147.1, read as the reverse complement.
GACCACTGGCACACCAGGACCAGAGTGTAAGTACATAGTGAGTTATTCCCACCTAGTACCAGTATTAGCCTCATATTGTCAGAACTGAGTTGGATCCCATCCGTAGAGGTCAGGAAAAAGAGGGAAAGTGTTAAGTTAAGGAGAATTGTTTATCTAGAATAATGGATTATTACTGGATATTAATTAATGGATTACTTTCCTCCAGGGGCATAACTAGGAGAGGCAGGGCCCCATAGCAGACTTCTGAATGACCCTTCCCCCTTTAAAAAATATGCATATGCAACACCCCTGCCAATGTATAGACAAGGGGGTAGTTGCGAATAAGGCCCTCTACCTGTCAGGATCCATTTGGTGAGCCTGCACAACTCACCCAAGGCATAATGCAGGGAGATCTCAGGTAATCTGCAGGTGTAGCTTCTGCCTGGAAAGGCAACAGTTAAATGGGTGTAAGATGTTGTCCAATTATGTGGCTGTATTGTAATCTGGAGTGTGATTGGAGAGGTGCTACCACCTGACCAGGGGGAGTATAAAACCCCTGTACAGGGGGAGCACATGGCCCAGACCTTATGTTCTTTCTCTCACGTCTTCTTTGCCTGACAGCAGTCCATACCTAATGGTCTGAGTGAAGAGAGAGAGGCAGTGTCAGGACACCTTCAGTGCAGCCACAGAACCCAATCCCAGGACCAGAGTCAGGAGATTCTAACCAGAGCTTCCGCTTCCACAGTTTAGACACAGCCCCATCTCCATTATCCCAGCCTGTATATACTACCAGGCTGGTGCACTATTCCAATATCCCCTCTCCATGACCACTCCAGTACCAGAATCTGCTGTTGACCATTTTGTCCCGTTATCTGTTGTTCAATAAAGAACCGTGAGTTGATATGCACAATGTTGCCTCTGTCTGATCCCTGGATACGGCTGTTACCACCACGGGCTTCCCCATCAATTACCCAGGGACATATCTTACAGTCACTCAGGGGTTGCCCCAGGGAGAACCATTACATCAGCCTCTCCCTCCATCTTTCTTGTACACACCACCTGCTGGAGATCTGCCAGATTGTAGGACAGCCCTCTTGTCCCCATATCAAGCACCGTGAAATCAGCGAGCCCTAGGCCGCTACCGCCAGCCACTCCGGTATCCTAGGCCCCGGCTGCCTCCAGGCCCAAAGAAAAGGCTAGGCCCCGGTGGGGGATGTTGCACATATTTATATACTCACATTTATACACTCGTATATACATACATTTATATACTTAGATACATATGCACAATGTACATATACACGCAGCATACAAACACCACATTTACATACAAAATATACACACATACATACAGTACCATATACAGACATTTAGCATATATACACACAACACACACAGAGCACACACATCCAATACACCAGATTCCGGGGCCCCCTGACACTTTGAGCCTCATAGCGGCGGTTCCCCTTGCAGTTACACCCCTGCTTTCACCAGTGAAGGACTTTTACGTTAAGGTAAGGATAATTTTATGTGATATGATGCGTATGACTTCTGTATAATAACCACAGTTTCATTCCGATGAGAATGTATTATTATATTTTTTTGTATGTTTTTACTAATTAAAATGGCCCCCTATGTGCAGGACTATAACTGCTATAACCCCCTTCTGGTGTATGTGTACTCTGTGGTATATGGCGGTGGGGCTGTATATATGACGGTTTCCTGCAGGTTTCGGGCTTGGGCTGTACATTATATACGATTATACTGGATGCTCCTGTGTTTAGGCTGCAGTCATTGTCTGTGTGAGACTGAGAGGAAGAAACACCTGACACAATCACATCATCTATATATAGACCTTGGCTACATCTCTGGATCTTCTCCAGATATCCAGGAGCGGAACGTCAGCTGCGGACAGACGCGTTAAAGGCGAACAAACCTCGAATCCTCGTCCTAGAGAATGATTGGAGATGGAACAGGTGGGATAAGACCCCTGTACATCTATAGCCCCCTATGTCCAGGGAGCTGATACAAAGAGACAATGCATAGTATTGGCATAGCCTTTGCCACAAACAGGTCCAATCTCTGACGTCCCTTTAAATGATGACTTTACCTTTAAGAATAAATAAAATGATATTATATAAAATTATCTCCCATTATTGTATAATAAGCGTAGACGTCACCCGTTGCCTCTGATGGAAGAGCTGAATAACTGCAGGAAGGAGGAGGCAACAAGGAGGGAGAGATAGGAGAGAACCGCACAGAGGAATAATACCGCACCACACGTGTCTCCTGTTCTGTACATTCACCCAGTGCTACGGGGGGGACACCCACACACCATGTGACAGCCCATCATTCCTGACATCACACACTTCTAGGAATAATAGAAAACTGAAATAATAGAGAACATAAATGTACTGGGAGAATAAATACCGACATCCCCCTCCGCCCCAGAGAAGTACCGACGCAATCTCCTCCACTATGGACCTAATACCAACTCTGATCTGGTGGAGTTTATTGGTATTATCTCCACAGGTTTTTCAATGAAGACTGAAGTAAATTCGAGGGACCGTGTTTTTACGCCCCTGATAGCCCCACTCTCTACCCAAACACACCAGAAGTGGCGCAAAGATCGTAAAAGCCAGGAAGGCATAATGAATCTACTTATATTCCTGTACATAGGGGCAGTATTATAGTAGTTATATTCTTGTACATAGGGGGCAGTATTATAGTAGTTATATTCTTGTACATAGGGTTTCGAGTACGCTAATGCTCGAACGAGCATCAAGCTCGGACGAGCATGTTCGCTCATCTCTAATTATGAACCAAACATACCTTGAGAATGCTGTAGTTACACTGATTGAAGGATCATATCTTATTTAATCCCCGAGCTGAGTGTTTTTCCTGAAAAAAAATTTTGAATATTAGGGACCTTGGGAAAGTTGGATTGTTTCAGCCTGCCGTTCATAAACACATTACACTGAGCTTTCTGAACAGTCCAGACAGGATTAATCAACCTGAGCTGATCAATAATACACGGCAGCTGGGGGATGGTGCTGCGATTGTTTACTTCTGCCTGTCAGGCACACAGTGATTACATCATTCTCTGGTGCAGTGCATAACTAATGTGAGAGGAGAAGTCGCAAGCCCCAGCACAGAAGCCACAGAGCTTCATTATCATACTTTTATAATTGTTTTTTCAGCAAAACCACTCGGCACAGGGATTAAACAAGGTATGTTCCTGCATCAGTGTAGCTACAGCAGTCTCAAGGTATGTTTGGTTCATAATGCATCAAATCAAATGGTAGATTTTCTTTAACCTAGACATGGTTTTCATGGCCTGTAGAGCAGCTAATAAGGCAGCTTTACGCCCCTAGCAGCTAGGCAACAGTGAGATTTGCCTAGTGCAACCCATTGAGCGACATGTTCGGGATAGGCACAGGATGTTGAACCGAAAGTTTGGTTCCGCTTATGGTTATTAGCTCGTAGCAGATGAGGTTTTTGGCTCATCCTGACTGGTATATGTCTGTATAACGCTTTCCCTGACCAGCAGCAGCTCTCTCCCTAGCGGCATCCAGACAGAGAATGATCCGAGCAGCGCGGGCAGCGGCTAGTCTATCCCAGGGTCACCTGATCTGGCCAGCCAACCACTGCTATCTACGTGTAAGGGTACCTCGTCATGCTGGGTGGAGTGCAGAGTCTCCTGGCTTGTGATTGGCTCTGTTTCTGGCCGCCAAAAAGCAAAACGGCGGGAGCTGCCATTTTCTCGAGCGGGCGAAATACTCGTCCGAGCAACGAGCAGTTACGAGTACGCTAATGCTCGATCGAGCATCACGCGACTAGTTAATGGAAGAAGGTGTATCCCTATACGATGTTATGCAGAATCAAAAACGGTGCATTGTATTTTGTAATCACTTTTTTTTCGAGTTAGATTGGATCGTCTCTGGCCACTTGAAGGATATGTAATATAGATTATATAAGAAATACCGTTATACTCCGTGTATAAAAAGCCGCGTTTTTCAGCACACACTGTCATAATACAGTAAAAAATACTTAAGAATAATAAAAACTTTATACTCGCCCTCTCCCCGAGTGTTCCGCACTTCTCGTCTTCAGGCTTCCGCGCGAAGCCTGAATACGAGCCCCGGACATCGGAGGAACAGCGCTGCACATCGGGGGCCACCCGGAGGATGAGTCTATAAGTTTTTTTTTTTTTTTAGATTATGGGCCTTGGGCACTTCTGGTGGCCGTCTGGTGCTTTATACTATGGAGGGGGGGCCTTGTTGCTATTATACTGTTGGAGGTTAGAGACTCTAGTCAATATGTTTCCCAGTTTTTGGTGGTAAATTGGGGTCTCTCGGCGTAACTCTCGGGTCGCTTATAACTCTATATATTACGGGTACGTTAAACAGATGCAGAGGCCGTAAACGTGGTCATATAGAAATGTAAGAGCCTGCTTCACGACTGCAAACACAACCCTTGAATGTCAAGTTCTATATAAGAACATTTTCAGTTTTTAAGATGGTTTAATGTTTTACGACTTTTTGTAACGCTAAGCTTTCCTGGCATTTTATACACGTACCAACCCTTAAACTAAGGAAAGTGCACACAAGAACACCCTTATGGCGTCATACATAGGTTTGTGTGTGCTGGTGATACCGTGCGCATGCCTTCTTACCTATTGCTTTGTCTTTCATGTATCTTGGTCCTCCCCTTCTTGTGATGTCTCCATGTGTCCTTATTTCCTTTATATGGGATAGGATAAGTACTCACAGCTATGGTCACCAGCCCCTGGGTGCTAGTTGAACTCTTATTTGTGTGGTGGTTCGGCCTGACGCTGTAAATGAAATACTTGGAGTCCTTAGGATATACTTAACCGATTGACATTAATAGGGTGCCATGAGTCATCACGGAGTCTCAGCGTTTTCTGACCTTCTGTGTATGATCATGTGGACCTATAAAAAGCTATTTACAGCAACGCTAATTATGTGCAAACGTCCGCCTCTGAGGGATGGATAGCTCGTATGCTTCTGCTCATGTTTTTTTCATTCTCCTTACCCTTCATTTTTTATTTTATCCTTTACTCCATCACCACCTATGCTAAAAAACGTATTAATCTTGGTGGCGGTCCAGCACAGACAGTTGTATTGTAGTATTATTCGGTGTTTTGTATGAAGTTAAGATACCATATCGTTCATCTCTTCACAAAGCAAATCCTGAGTAACCCCGTTACTAAAGCTTTTAAGCCTCTTCAGACTCTTTAGAGTCCATCTATTGGTTTGCCTTATTTTTTTCAAATTTTTTTTTTTTTAACAATTTTGGTGTTTGGTTTTTTTTTTTTAATGTTCCCCTTTTCCTGCTAAGCCGCTTTTTGAAAGAAGGTAATACATAAAGAAACAAACAATGACTATTGGAGTGCAGATGCTCCCCATTTCTTCTGGTGCTTTCAGCTTATGAACTATCCTTCTTGGGAATCTACCACACCACAATCCCGCATGTTAACCTGGGAATGTTTCTCCTATAATCCATTCACATGAACTGTAAATCTTTGTTGGAATTTATTGCTGAGACTGATTTTTGAGAGTAAAACTGCTTGTACAAAGCATCATAGACACTTTGAGTCAGGTGTGATTGGCGACAATCTTGTGGAATCCTTAGTTTGTTTGCCATGCTGTCCTTCCTTCTAAAATCAACTTTTACATTATGCCAATGAGCCGATACTGACACCGGCTGTTCTCCGTCTCTCTCTCGCCTTTCTTCCCTCTACTGCTGTAAGTCTCAGAGAATCACGAAATACCAGTGGGAGGGATAAAGTGCATAGTGTCAGTCTGTGAAGCTGCAGCACAGAGTGTTCTGGATAGATAAACATTGTAAAGCACCGTGTCCCTGAACCAGATAATTTGGTTTTGCTATCCCTGATCATCTTTATAGAATCTGGTCTTATTTGCAGTACTCCCCTTTGAGTGAAGATGTCAACTTATATATTATATTATCTATATGATTATATGATATCATATAATATATATGAAATCCACTCGTAGAAATTGCAAAGATGTAGAATGTCATAAGTTTGTGTAGATAAAGGATACTCCCTCCTATTCTCCATTCGGCTCATTCTAAAAACTATAGCAGGAAAGTTTTATTTGTGGAAGCAGAGGCCTCAGAATAACCTTCATCAGAACTATGGGCCTCATAGCCATCGGGGTCCATTGGCCTCCCTAGTGGTCCGGATGTTATGTGCTGGTTCTGCGGTGACACTTCTCTACTTCTCCCATCACGTTAGTTGGAGTTGGGGCAGACTCTGCATAACTAGTAATGATACTACACAGCAATAAATCACATTGCGCCTCTGTTGCGGAGCCCCCGACTAAATGTCTGTGTGTCTGTCTGTAGCCGGGGTGACGTCCATACAGGGCCATGTTACATAACTGCGGGCCATTGCCTAATGCCGGCCACACGTTGGGATCAGTGTAATTCCTTTAATCGTCTTCAGGATGATCTTGGCAGTTTGCACATGAGCCGGATTTTCCCTTTATCGGTGCCTTCATGTGTACGCTAGGACAGAGACGTACTTCTTGTCGCCTCTCAAGAGCTGCCAAATGCATATAATAAACGCCCGCCATAGGGTGGCGGCTATAAGCATTCTCCTTGTCTGTAACCTTTTAACATTTTAACACCCTCGCTCTTTTTCCCTCCCCTATAGATCAATCTGTAACGGACTTTTTTTGGACTGCAACTATGCTGGACTGTATAACAGGGTTATTATCACACTCCTATTGTTCCTAGGCTTTGTGATTTTGCCAGTATTTATAGCCGGGGTTTTGTGACCTGTTCTAGTACTTAGATTTATTCTGTAAAAAAAAAAACCCCAAACACACAAAAGAACCCATGTTTGGCCCCCTGTTCTCAATACATGTGTGCTACGTAACATCATGCTTTGTTTGAGATGTGGTAGGGTTGAGCTTCTCTCCCCCCTCCCCTCTCAGAGCACGTCATGCAGCAACGGCTTGTACACATGGCAAGAGATAGGGCATGCTCTTATTGTTTTTCCGTGCACGGTACGTCACACAGTGACTTTCCGTAGCCATTGTCATGCACTTTAATTGCGACTATCTTGATTTGTAGGTACGGCTGATTTGTACGGCTAGCATATAGTCCGTGTGAATAGGCCTAAGCATCGAGAGAAATGGCCTCTTACCACCTTAAAGGAGAACCTGTCATCAGAAATTGGTATGTATTGTTAAGCAGTTTTGAAACACCTTCTAGAATCAGGTGCTTTTATGACCCAGCTTGACCAGAAAAATCACTTTGAAGTTCGATGTATATATTGAGGCATGTGTGAGAGTTTGACATGGAAGTCAGCTCTCCCTGCCCTCTAAACACCTTCCCTCTTATTGTCCTTATACCTGACATGTCCACAACTTCAGGAGTCTGATCAACAATGTCCCTGGATGCGGACCATGCAGCGGGCATTTTAACGCAGGAAGACTTGGACAATATTCAAACTCTCCGCCATCCTTGACTCATAAATGCAAATTCATCCCCACTTAAAGTAAATGTTTCTGGCTGATTCCACCACAACTGGACCATTAAATAAGTCATCCCAACATGTCTAAAAAAGCATGCTCAGCTGCTTGTCACCAGACTGTTAGTTGGTTTTTATGAGGCCAATTTCTGATGACAGTTTCCCTTAATGGGGCATGGTCCTGCAGCATAAACTGGGACCCGCGGGACCTTACTCCCCAGAACTGTCTGCTGCAAGAATCAGTCATTGGTCCAATTTTTTGTGGTCAATTTTTCGTTAAAAATTCCTCTCTCTCTCTGTTGTGTAGCTACGGTGTATGCCACGACTGGTGCCTTTATTCTGATTCTGTCCCATTTGGTCTGGCCTACAGTAAGTGTCACAATGGGGATTTCTGAATCCCCCTGTTATCTTATTTACAGGTAGCTCTGGATTGTCTGCAGCTGAAGATCTCGCCTCAAGTGGATCCAAGGGTCCATCACACGTCACCGTAGAGAAGGAAGAACATTGCTGTCAACATGGTGTGTTTACACAAAGCGCATGTGTTAACACAAATGCGTTAAAACCTTGTTAAGGGGTTGTCTCTTTGAAGTACCAAAAAAATTATATGTGTGCCGGGAGGGGGTCTGCATAATCAAAATACCCTATGTACTTACCTCCCCTCCGCGTCCCGTCCCTTGGTCCTGCCCTATGTTGTTACCAACGTTCCTCTGAGTTCGCTCCGGCCGGCTAAGGTGTCTAGCCTTAGCCCACATGTCGTCTGCATATCTCATTGCATGTTTTTTTGCAGGGGCACTGGTTGTAGGTACAGGCCAGGAGGGACCACCGAGATCAATAAATGTTTTTTTTTTTTTTTATACAGCCCCCCAATATTCGGCCACACGATACATTTTTCTGACCTTTAACACATTTGTTGTTAACACATACTTTAACCAGCCATGTTTACTACTGCTACTGCAAGACCGAAACCCTATGGATAACTGACCTGTCTCCAGTAAGGCATGTTGATCAACTTTGGTAACAGACCAATAACTCTTGCAATCTCTAAATGATGTTGTTTGGTTTTCTTTATCATTGTACCTTTTTCTGTACTTGTTCTTTTCCTGGATTATAAGTACTGGATATTCCCTCCTGGGATAATCAAACAATGACTCCACGAATAAAAGAATTCCCATTTCCCCGTATCAGATTGAATCCTATCCCTATGGTAACCCATGATGGAGTCTCTGTGGATCTACTTGGATTTAATCTTGAAAGATTTAAAGTAAAAAGTACAATAGAATCAAATTTATTTGGAGTGTCTTAAGTTTGTGGTCAGTCATACCCGTATCTGATCTCTGTGTAGTCCTCCATTCGATTTCGGTTAGGAATGGAAATGTATGAATCAATAAAAAGTAATGAGATTACTGTTTGTGTGAAACTGATTAGGCCGGTAACGAGCACTGTGTAATGATCGGGACAAGTTTACAGTTTTAGGTAAAAATGAAGATAGCTGAAGGTTTAATAAGGTGATAGAGCAAAGTGGTGATATTAGAGCACTAATGGTTTATAGCATAGACGATATGTCAAGCATATAATGGCAGGAGTGTTGTAATAGCCTGACCTGTTGGTTTTGCTCTGTTCGATGAAGACAGACGAGATGTGTAGAGGAAATGCAGGAACCATGACACCCACCCAAAATTGTAGTCCTTGATTTGATCCTTATTAGGCATAGTCCAAGAAACCAGGTAAAGTGTGAATGCGCTTATACTCTTCTACGACATGGTAGTAACATGAAAAGGTCTTTGCTTAGATCATGTTCTTCTCCACTGTTCTACAAATTTCCTTTCGTAAGAAGTTGTTTTTTTTAAATGTGTACTAACTTTTTCCATGATTAAATTTTTTATTAATTAATTGCGTCCAAAGAGGGACCTGTTATATATTCAGTTTACACTCTATATTGCTCCTTGTGTTAGGCTAGCTTAACGTAGTTTTTTTTAAGAAACAACTTTTAAGGAGATACTCATAGATCCAGGCACTGTGGGGACTTGTCTAATATTCTTATATTTTTTATAATGGGCCACTTCCGCTAGATCAACTTTAAAAATTGTTAATGCTCCCGAAGTGGCTTTTGCGTGTGTTACCTATCCCCTCATTCTGTAGCTTCTAGCTTCACTTCACATGCTGTTACGTCTGCCATGGCCGCACTTATCCAACCCCCGACCCCCCATAGCCATAAAGCCGTAATCTTACTGGCAGAAATGGCGGCACAGTTTTTTTTTTTTTCATTCTGCTTGAGCAGCCCATTATCCATCTCAGCAAGGGCGGTGGGATAGATGTCTATCTTGGCATACATCCTCCTACCCTCCGCTGAGGCCATAATCTGTGTGTGTTTCTCCCTTATGTAAAAGTCAAATAAGGACGTTATGTCACTCAGGAAGCGGACTTCGTCTGGCGAGCTACCGGCAACAGCAGGAGGAGGAGTAAGAGAGCCACACTGGATGAAGTAACCGGCTGTATAAGTGTACAAAAAAAAAATTGGATAGTACTTCATACCTTCATGGTAAGGATAGTTGTCTGCGTTTTTTCCTGATTGAATGGAAGACAAAAAACAAGTCTGAATGGTAGATTGTACGCGAGTCTTGGGGAAAACGATGGATGTAGCTCTTTGGATTTCTGCAATATGCGGGATGTTTTATCTAAATCTTGAGTGGATTTTACATTCATCCTAGTGGTTACATACATGGGTAATGAGAAGCTGATACCATATGCATTGAGTGACAGCTGTTGTAAATTGTATCTGGTGGATAGTGTAGGTAGTGATGTATTAATGAGATCTTGCTTCACTCCTTGGCCATTTGTGGACTTATTCTGTAATTTGACCGAGGAGCACTGTGGGTATTATATGTAGAAAAACCCAGTCCCAGGCGAGGACTAGGGGGGGCTGGGGGGGGCTGTGTATAGCAATAACGATAAAGCGTCCATCCTGTGATTTCACATTACTGACTCAGATACTGAGAGAGATGAGACAGACATCGCTGGCTTTCTTTGAAGAGAGGTCACGCTAGGACTTGGACTTGCCGTTGGTTTTCTGAGACTCTCCTTGCATCGTAAATGTTTATTCAATGGAGTGTGCGTGCAGGCCTGTTGAGTGCTTTCTCATAAAGTTGTTAAAATCTGAGAAATATGACCATATCTGCGGCCACCACATACATAAATTTGATAGTCTCATGTCAGTGTCCAATTGTGACAAAGTCATAAAGAAAAACTAAAATAACAAGAAAAGAACCAAGCCTGGCTAAAAAAAACCTAAAAGTATTTTCTCCCCTTGGCAATATCCCAAAAGGATTTCATTTTAACACGAACAACCCCCTTATTACTTTCTATTTGCTGTATTTTAATATTGACCTAGAAGAAAATGTTAAGGTGTTAAGATTTGCGTTGGTTTTTTTGGTGGCAGTAAGGGTACAAAAAATCATTATAGTTCCTCAGTGGACATATGAATACACAAAATTGTGCTATTAAAACCCACATTTTGTCCGACATATTATTGATAAAAAAAAAAGTATTGCTTGTTTGAAGGCATGACAGAAAAAACTTAAATGGTCATTCGAAGTGGAAACGTGCAAGAATAAGGAGTTATTAAATACAGATTATCTGACATTCGCCACCAAAGGCTGGGTTGGGACATTACTTGAGATTTTCTACTGTAGCAGAAAGGTTTTTTTTAAATTTTTTTAATTATTATTCAATGATTGAATACCTGAAATGACTGAATACCCTATGTTGGCTGCACGTACACCTGTGTGTATCCATGGCTGCCCCCTTCCCCCACAAATAGACTTTTTATGATTTGCTAATGATCGTCTCATTGAAGGTGCATTTGCACAGGCTCTAAGCATGGTTGAGGAAATAACTTGAATAACTGGAAAGCCTAATATCTTCTTGTTCCTAGTCTCAGAAATGACACTTTTCCCCTCTAATATAACTAGCTATAGAATATTCCACGAGATCATGGGAGCTCATACATCTGCATCAAAAAGCTAAAATAAAAGGAAGGTCCATGTAGAAACATTATAGTCTAATGATTCGTGTTGGGTTTCGTCTTTCTTTTTGGACTGGGGGCGCGCCCTTTTTGGGGGGGTGGGGGGGGGGGTGTGGGGGGGGGGGGTTGTAGCTGTTCAGTCTGTGACATGTCAACACATATTAGTCTGGAGTTGAATCGGGGCTCTATACTAATCTGTCTCCTTGGGAGGACTCCGCCAATGTTTGGGGGTTTATTTTAAGTTTTGGACACTTTTGTACACTTGAATTCCTGTAGTTTTCAACATTTTAGATTGGACTCGGTTTATTGCTGTAGGGTTTACGGCACCATCGGGGGACTCTCTCGATATTGCGATATCTTGACTCAAACTGTATTTGCATCACCCCCCGGGTCCTGTAGTCCCATATATTCTATGTAGAACCTTGGCACCAGATAACATTGTATCACTCTATTATCCACATCTACTGTGGTACATACCTGGGGGTCCGGGACATCACTCCACATTAGTAGGCAGCTTAATAATGAAGGGTCTCTACTCCAGCCGATGGTTAGTAGTCTGAAACTTGGCGTGCTGGATGAAAGTTCCCACTCCTTTCTCTCGTCGAGTCTGCGTAGTGAACACCCTTTAGTAGGTGCTTTGGGTGCCAGAAACTGGCTTGAACACTGTAAAGGACCATCAAACCACCAACGATGAGGATTGTAAACCAAGCAACTGAATTAGACTGGCTGTGTGCCCCCGCTGAGGATCTGCTCTTCACTTGACTTTTTCTGCCGTGGTTTTCAATTTCACCAAAAAACGCTCTTAAAAATTATGCAAATGAGTCTGTGTGCTCCAGGCTCCATGGATCTTAATGGAGCCTGGAGCCCCTTAGGCTCATTTGCATAATTTTTTAGAATCCCGTTACAAAACAAAAAATCCTTCCATAACGAAGGTCCGATCCGGCCATGGATGCAGCACCCCAGTTCATGTCATTGTGAATGGTTTAGCAATCCTCATTCTGGTGGTAAAATATTTTGATTTTTCATGACTTTATCAGAATAAGATGTCAGCATATTCATGTATTCTACGGTCATATACAATTTGGTCTCCTTTGTCTTCATACCGGTTTGTATACATCACCAAGAAAGGTATACCTCTTCACAGAGCTCATGAGTCCATTGGTTTTGGTGTCGACGGTTTTTCTACTTGTCCCACACCTGATTTGGAAAAGTGCAAAAAATCCCTCATCACCGGCTTGACCAGACCAGTCAGGTCGTACTGGTGCCATCCATTAGACATCTATGTATGTTAACCTAAATAGTTATAGGGCCTCAAATACAAATGCCTTGCGTTTGTTGGAACACTGGAGCTTTGGGACTTGGGAGAATTTTTCTGATAATATTCTTCTTATTAAAGGAACCCTACCACTTGTAGTGGCAGGTTTCCAATGGCAATAACCGGGCCCCAGCTCAGGGTGAGCTGGTGCAGGGGAGCTTATTTATCAGTGGTTTTTAAACCGCGGTCAATCGCGGTTTAAAACCTGTTTAAACTGTATAAAACTCGGCGCAGGAGGTCGCGCTCGGCGCTTACCATGCGCGCGGCTCTCATCTCCCTTCCTATGTAGCGCGCGCAGGAGCGCCGCCGCGTACCTCCTGCGCCGGCTATAAAGTTTAAAAAGGTGTTTATTAAACCGCGATGACCGTTGTTTAACACACTAACTAAAAATAGCTCCCGGCACCAGCTCATCCCTGGCTGGTGCCGCGTATTGCCATCGAAACCTTCCACTTCAAGGTAGGTTTCCTTCAATTATTTTTCGTAAGAAAATCTCTCTCTGCCAAAAGTGGGGACAATGTGGATCATCATCTCCAGTTGATCTCCATGAAGAGGCTTTTATTGCCTGTAAAACATGGCCTTTGCTGAAATAGGGCAGCCGTATGGCATTCCTCCATATAGTTAGTAATTATCGCTTTTTTGCCCTGGATGGGGATGAATATTTTAGCTACAATAGTTATTTTTAAAAGAAATCTAACCATCAATCGAGCATGGAAATCACCAGAGGCACTTACTCAGGGGGGCACTTACCACCAGGATGTGGTAATCTTCTTATATGGCTTCCATGGCCTCCTCTCTTTTAAAATAACGTTTAGCTGTAGCTTTGTAGCTGTTGCACTGTGTCAGGAGCAAGGGAACAGGGTTGAGTGGAGCGTCTAACATCCCTGTGAAGCGGCCGCCGTAGAGACCACTATTGGCTATATTTAGCATAATATTAAAGTTTACTTTACGGCTAAGGGGTCATGGAAAAAGGTGTAGATGACCACAGTCACGGTGCCTGGATCTATGAGTCAGGTCCCTGGTAAATTCATGAGGATTTTGAGTAGAATTACCTTCAACCATCTTCATAGACGTCCTATTTTTATTCCAAATTTAACTATTTAACTTCTATCCCTCCCCCCCCCTATAGAAAGTGGCCACTGCTATTTAAGTTGTTTGAGGCCAGACATATGTTTCCTCCAGCTGATGCCCGGTTTCTGTTCTCACTGGAAGGTGTGGATATATCAAGGGGCGCACATGGGCCTAATGCTCCTGTTTATGTTGTTGTGACGATGGGTTGTTTGTTTCTTTTTTCTATTTTTTTTTTACTTCCTCCCTGAACGAGCTGTATGAAGAGTTTTGGTGGTTTTGGTTGTAAGTTCTAACTTTACATCTATTTTTATAATCTTTTTATTTTTCTTTTGCTGGATACGAGAACGTCTGTTTTGTAAATGGTCATCCGAAACTCTGGGTGCACAATGGAAACGTTATTGCTGTTGCCCTTTCCGTCCAAATCACACAATAGCCACTCTTTAGTAATCTTAACAGTGACGCTTGTTGACTGTCACAAGCTCACAAAATGAGAACTTGACTGTAGTAGAAAAGGGTGAAGCCCTCACGGGGCGTCTTCCATGATTTAGTTTTATCCGCTGCACCCAGGTGTAAAGTCTTAGTGAAAACCACAGCATTTCAGGATGCAATGTCTGAAGATCTTCTTCTTTTTTTTTTATTTCACTCATCTCCAGCAAGAGGCAGGAGTATACAAAGCATTCCCTAGAGCACTTCCGCTATAACAACCGTTTCAACATACAAGTACAGCCCTAACCCTAGTGAAGTCCATATAAACAGTGGGTTTTAGACCCCGGGCGTCCCGGTGAGACCCTCCCCCCCCCCCCCACACCCCACCCCCCCCCCCCCCCCCCCCCTCCCTCCCCGCCCCCCCCCCCCCACCCCCCACACACACCCCCCCCCCACCACCCCCCACCACCCCCCACACCCCCCCACCCACCCCCCCCCCCCCCCCCCCCAACACCCCCCCACACCGCCCCGCCCCCACCCCTCCCCCCCCCCCACCCCCCCCCCCCCAACCCCTCCCACCCCCCCCCACCCCCCACCCCCCACCACCCCCCCCCCCCCCCCCACACCCCCCCACCCCCCCCCCCACCCCCCCACCCAACCCCCACCCACCCCACCCCCCCCCCACCCCCCCCCCCCCCCCCCCCCCGCCACCCCCGTCCAACCCACACCCCCCCAACCCACCCAACCGCCCCGCGACACCCCACCGCACCCGCCCCCCAGCCACCCCCACCCCCCGCCCTCCCGCCCCCCCCCCCCCCCCCGTCCCCCCTCCACCCCCCAACCCCCCCACGCGCCCCCCCCCCCCCCCCCCCCTCCCAACCCCCCCACCCGACCCCCCCCACACCCCCCCCCTCCGCCCCCCCGCGCCAGCACGCGGAGTCACCCAGCCCCCCCCCCCCGCCCACATCAACCCCCCCCGTACCCCCCCCCCCAGCCCGCGCCACCCCTCCCACCCCCCCCCCCCCCACCCTCCCCCATCCCCCTCCCCCCCCCCCCCCCCCCCCCCCCGCCCCCCCCCCCCCCCCCCCCCGTCCCCCCCCTCCCCCCCCACCCCCGCACCCCCCCCCCACCACCCCCCCCCTGCCGCCCCCCGACCCCCCCGCGACAGACCCCCCCCCCCCACCTTCACCGCCCAACCCCCACACCCCCCCTCGCCCACCCCCCCCCCTGGCGCCCCCAAAGTACCCAAAAGCCACCTCACACACGCCCCCCCCCCCCCTACGCCGCACAGCCCCCCCACCCATGCCCCTGCCACCCCCCGCCCCTCTCCCCCCCCCCCTACCCCACGCCGCCGCGCCCCAGCCGGGTGACACCCCCCCCCCACCCGGCTCCCATCTCCTCCCCCCGCCACGAACCCGCCACCCTCCAAACAGACCCCCAGCCTTCCCCCCCGCCCCCCTCCCCCCCCGCCCCCCACCCCCCTCCAGTCGCCCCCTCCCCCCAACCTCGTCTAGCCAACGCCCCCCATCGCTCCCGTCCCCACAATCCCCCCCCCTCCGGCCCACCTCCCCCCCCCCCCCGCCTCCCCGCACGCCCCACCTCCACCCCCCGACCCCCCCCACCCTTCCGCCGCCTCTCCACCCCCAGCCCCACACACCCGCCCCCCCCCACGGTTCCCCACACAACCACACTCCCGCCCGCGCACCTACCCACCCCCCAACCCCCCCCCCCACACCCCCCCCAGGACCCCCCCCATCCCCACCCCCAGCACAGGCCGTGCACCCCCCCCCTCCCCCTCGCGGCCGCCCCCCCGCCTCCCCCCCACGCCCAGACCCAGCACCCCCTCGCCCCCCGCGCGCACCGGATCCATCCCCGGCCAACCGACCCCCCCCACCCACACGCCAAGGGCCCCCCCCCAACCACCCGACGGCCGCGGGGCTACTGGCCGACTCCCAACCGGACCCAACGCACCCCCCGCCACCAACCCCCCCAGCCGCCACCCCCTCCCCCGCGCCCCCCCCCCAGTCCTTACCAAGCCCCCAACCACGCCCAACGTCCCCCACCCCCACCTCGCTCCCCCCGTAACCCACCACCCCCCGCTCTCCGGGGGGGCCGCAACGCACCCACCACCCAACGGCTACGGCCCCCCCCCCCCCACCCCCCCCACACCCCAGCCCCCCACACCCCACCCCACGCCCCCACGAGCGTCCCCGGCCCCCACCCCCCCGCCCCACCACTCACCACGACCAGGCGCTCCCTCCGACCCCCCCCCTCCCGCCCCCGCGCCCTCGCCCCCGTGCGGTTCCTGCCCCGACCCTACCGGTCCGCACCCCTCACCCCCGCACCCCCCCACCACCGCCAGCCCCTCTCCACACCCGCCCCACCACCGCACCCCCGCCCGCCCATCCGCCGCCCGCCCCCCCCCCCCCCCCATCCCTACCCCGCACCTCCGCCAGCCCACCCACCCCCTCCACTCCCCCCCCCAACGCACGGAGGCCCGCCCCGCCCCGGTCCGTCCCCGGGCCCACGGCAACCCCCCCGCCCGCCCCCATCCACCCCCACCCCCCACCCCCCACTCACACCCACCACACCGTTGCACACCCCCCCCCCACTCCCGCTCGCCTCGCCACCAACCCTCACGCTCCGCTAGTGACGCCGACCCACCGACGCGCCGCCCCCACCCCCCCCCGCCGCGCACGCCCCACCCCACCCCCCCCCCAAACACCCCGACGAACCGCCCACCCCCCCACCCCCCCGGGCCCCAAGCCCCCCGCCCCCACCCTCGCCCGCCCCCGCCCCCCGACCCACCCCCCCCCCCCCGGCCACCCCCCCCAATCCCCCCCCGCCCCACCCCCCCCTCCCAGCCCCCCCCCCCCCCCCCAGCCCCCCCGCCCCCACCCACAGCCACGGCCAACCCCGCCACACCACCCCCCCCCCCCCCCGCCCCGCCCCACCCCCGCCGCGCCCAGCCCCCACCCCACACCGCCCCCCCCGCCCCCACCGCCAGGCCCACCCTCCGCCCCCCCCCCCCCCCCCCACTCCTAACTCCCCCCGCGCGGCCCACACCAAGCAGACACACCGACCCGCCCCCCCCACTCTCCCCCTCCACACCCCCCCACCCCCCACCACGCCCACCCCCCCGTGCCCCCACAACCCACCTGCCCAGCCCACGCACCCCCCCCGACCCCCGCCGCCCCACCCACCCGCGCCCCCCCCCCCACATCGCCCCCCCTCCCACCCACCCCTTCCCGCATCCCCCCCCCCACCCCCCCTCGCACGCCCCGGCCCATAGCCCCCGCCCCGAAGCACGCCACCCTCCCCCCCCCCCCGACAAGCCAACGCCCCCCTCCCCAATCGGGGTACCCCCCCCGCCTCCCCCCCGCCCCACCCCCCCCCCTCCCCCCCCCCCCCGGCACCCAATAAACACCCACCGCCCCCCCCCCCCCTAGCCACCCCGACCCCCTCACCCACCCCCGCCCCGCCGGACCAAAACCCCCACCCACCCCAACCCCCCTCCCCCCCACCCCCCCCCGCCCCCACCCCCCCCCGAATACGCCCCCCCCCCAAAAAAACCCGCCCCCCCCCCCCCCACCCCCCCCACTCCCCCCACCCCACCCCACACCCCCCCCCCCACCCCCCCCCCCCCCCCCTCGCAGCCCCCCCGCCCACACCCTCCCACTCCCCCGCCCCCCCGCACCCCCCCCCCCTCACAACCCCCCCGCCTACCGGACCCCATAGCCCCCCCAACCCCCCACCCCATGCCTCCACCGGCCCCTCCCGCCTCACCGGACCATCTCGCCCCCCCCCCCAACCCTCCCCACCCCCCCCTACCCCCCCCTCCCCGCGCCCCCTCCCGCCGCCAGATACGAGCACCCTCCCCGACCTCCCAGCTAGCCCCCCCCCACGCCCGCCCCCCCCCCCCCCCACCCCAACACAACCCCCCCCCCCGCGGGCAACACCCCCCACCGGCCTCCCCCCCCAACCCCCCCGCCAAACTCCGCACCCCCACCCCCGCCCCCGCGCCCACCACCCCCCCCACTCAGGCCGCCCCCCCACACCCTGATCGTGCGATTCACCCGCCCCCCCCCACGAAACGCCCCCTCCGCCCCCACCCCACCCCACTCCCTGCCCCCCCGTCCACCCTATCCGACCCGCCCGACGTTCCCCGCCCCCCCCCCACCCTCCCCCCCCCCCCCCGACGCCCCCCCCTCCTCCTCCCCCCCACCGTCCCACCCCCACCCCCGTCCCCCCCCCCCGCCCCCCCCCCACCGCTGCCCTCCCCCCCCCGCGCCTCCCCCCACACCCCCCCCCCGAGCCCCCCCCCGCGCTAGCCGCCCCCACACCTCACCCCACCCACCCCCCCCCCCCCCCACCCCCCCGCACCCCCGGACCGACCCCTACCCCCCCACCCACGCTCGCACGGCCAACCCCCCCCCCCGCCCGCCGCCGCCCCCCGCACGCCCAAGCCCCCCCCAGGCCTCGCCCCCCGACGCCCCCACCCCCCACCCCCGCCACCCACCCCCCCGCCCCTCCCCTCCCCCCGAGCCGCGCCCCGCTCCCACCCGCCGACCCCTCCCCCCGCCACCACCCCCCCTCCTACCCCACCCAGGCCCCCCCTCCCCCCGCCGCCACACCCCCCCCCCCGCCCGCCCAGACCACCCTCCCCCCGCGCATCCCCCCCCCCCCCTTCACTCCCCCCACCCCCCCACCCACCCGCGAGTCCCAAGGCCGCCCCGCCCCCCCACACCCTCCCCCCCCCCCCCCCCCCACGCCTCCCCCGCCCCCACCACCCCTCCCCTCCTTCCGCCCCACCATCCACCCGCACCACCCGCCCCCTCCCCCACCCCACCCCCCCCCCGACTCCCGGACCTCCCCACGCTCGCCAACTTCCCACCCCCCCGCCCCCCCGCCTCCCCCCCCCCCCCCCCCCGACAACCCCGACCCCCCGCCCACGTGCTCTCCACCAACATCATCCCCCCCGCCTCCCCCCCCCCCCCACACCCCCCCCTCCCTACACCCCCCCACCCGCCATCACCGCCCCCTCCCCCCCCCCCCACCCTCCCCCCCAACCCCCCCCCCCCCTACACCCCCCCCACACCCCCCCCCCCCCACCCCCCCCCCCCCCCCACCACCCCCCCCCCCCCCCCCCCCCCCCCCCCCCCCCCCCCCCCACCCCCCCCCCCCACCCCCTCCCCCCCGCAACCCCCCTCCCCGCTCACCCCCCCCCCCCACCCCCCCCTCCACCTCCCGCCTTCCCACCCCGACCCGCCCCCTCCCCCCCTCGCCCCCCCCCCCCGCTCCCTACACTCCCCCCCACACCCAGCCCCCCACCCGCCCACCCCCCACCCCCCTCACCCCCGGCCCCCCACCCCCACCCCCCCACTCCCCCCCCCCTTCCCACGCCCCCCCCGCCGCCCCGTCCCGCCCCACCCCCCCCCTCCACCCCCCCCCCCCCCCGCCCCCACCCCGCCCCCACCCCGCCACCCCTCGCGCCCCCCGCCCCCCCACCTCAACCCCCCCCCCTCCCCCCCTCCCCCCCCCAGCCCCCCCCCCCGCACCCCCCCCCTCCACCCCCACCCGCCCACCCAAAGCCATCCCCCCCGCCCCCCCCACCCCTCCCGCCCCTCCGCCCCGCCCGCCCACCCCGCCACGCCTACCCTACACCGCCCCCCGCCACTCCCCACGCCGCCACGCCCCCCAGCCCACCCCCCCCCGCCCCCAGCCCCTCCCCCCCCCCCCCCCCCGTTCAGCCACAAACCCACCCCCCCCCCCCCCCTCCACCCCTACCCCCAAGCACCCCGCCCCCGGCCCACCCCCCCTCTCCACCCCCCCACTCCCCCTGCCCCCACGTCAAAACACGCCCCGCCCCCCCACTCCCCACGCACCCTCCCCCAGAGCGCCCTCTCCCCTCCCTCGCCCGGCCCACTACCCCCACTCGCCCCCCCCAGCTCCGCAGCCCCGCCCCCCCCCCCCACCCGCCCCCCCCCCACCCCCGTCCCCCCACCCGCCCTCCCGACCCGACCCCCACCGCACCCCCCCGCCCCGCCGCCCCGCCGCCCACCCCCCGGCCACCACACCGCCCACCACCCCCCACCCCGCCAGCCCCCCCCCTCCCTCCACCCCCCCTCATCCCACCACCACACCCACCCACCCCCCCCCCCCCCCCCCCCCCGGCCCGCCGCGCCCTCCCAGAACGCCCCCCATCCCCCCCCCGCACAAGCCCCCCCCCGCCCGACCCCTACCCCCTCCCCCCCCCCACCCCCGCCCCCCCCCCACCCCCCCCCTCCCCCCCCTCCCCCACCCCCCCCTCTCCCTCCCCCAGACCAAACCCCCCCCCCCCTTTATCTCGCGCCCCCCCCCTCCCCCCCAACCCCCCCCCGCCCCCCCCCGAAGCCCCACCCACAGCCCCCCAGCCCCCCACCGACGCCTCCCCCCCCCACCACCCCGCCCCCTGCGCGGCCCCCCCCCCCACCCCCCCCGCCTGCCAGCCCCCCCCTCCACCCCACCCGCACCACAGCCTCCACCCCAGAATCCCGATCCCCCCCCCCCCTGCCCACCCCCACCTCCACGCCCTGACGCTCCCCCAAAAACACCCCGCGCACCCCCCGCCCCCCTCAGCCCCCCGCCCAGTACCTCCACCACACCGCCCATCCCACCCCCCACCATCGCGCTCCCCAGCCGCCCCCCCCCCCCGGCCACCCCGACTCCACCCACCACCGCACACCCCCCCAGACACCCCCGCCCCCACCGTTACCTCCCCCCACCCCCCCCCCAAGCCAACGGCGCACCTCCCCCCGCCCCGCGCCCACACCAACACCGCCACCCCCCCCTCCGCTCCCCACCCGGCAACCCCCCCCCCCCCCCCCGACCCCGACACGTCCCCGCCCGAGCTTCCCCCGACCCCCAGCCGGCCTCTCTCCCCCCCCCCCACCCCCCTCGTGACCCCCACCTCGCTCCCCACCACCCCCTCCCCCCCCCCCACCCCCCCCAGCTCCCGCGCACCCACCCCACCCACCCGCTCGCGCTGCGGTCCCCGACCTCCCACCATGGCCCCCAAACTACCCTCCCGCCCGTCCCACCCGCCCCTCTCGCCCCCCCCAACCGGCGCCCCCCCCCTCCTCCCCCCACCCCCTCCACTGCCCCTGCCCCCCACTAGACTCCCTCCCTCCGCCCCCCACCCTACCCGACCCACGCTACCCCCCTTGGCCCCCACGACGCCCACCCCAACTCGACCGGGCGGCTCCGCCCCCCCAGTCCCCCCCCCCCACCCCACCCCCCCCCCCCCCGAACCCCCGCTCCCGGCCCCCCCCAACCCCCGCCCCGCCCGAACCAAAGCGCACCGACTCCCCCCCACACCCCCCCCCCCCCTTCCCCCCTCGCTCCATCCCCCCCCACAACACCGTGACCCCACCCCACCCCCAGCACACGACCCGACCCCCCCGCCCCCACGCCACCCCAGCTCCCACCCCCCCCGCCCCGCACACCCCCGCCCCCCCGGCACTACCGGAGCCGTGCCTCTGACCCACCCGACTACCACCACCGGACCCACCCTCCCCATCCCCGCCCCCCCCCTGCCCGCCCCACCGCCCGCAAGCCCCCCCCCGCCACCACCCCCCCCACCCCCCAACTCCCCACCCGCCCCGAACTAACGCGACCGCGCGGGGCCCCCGACGCCATCACCGCCCCGGCGACCGCGCCCTCCAAGCCACCCCCGCAAAGCCGGCCCCACCCATCTGCCAACCCCCCCCCTCTCGTCCCCTCGCCACGAACCCCAAGCAGCCCGTCGCCTGGGCGTTCCCCCCTCCCCCGCTCCCCCCCTTCAACCCCCCCCACCCCCCCCCCCCCCCCACCTCACAAATCAACCGCCCGCACACCCTCCACCTCCCACCCTTCCCGCCGTCCCCCCCCTCCCACCCCCCCCCCTCGACCCACTCACCCCCCCCCACGCGCCCCAACCCCCCCCCCCTCCCCCCCTGCCCCCCCGCCGCTGAAACGCCCGCCCGCCACCACCTCTCCCCCCTTCGCCCCACCCAGCCCACGCCCGTCGCCCAACGCTCCCCACCCCCGCCCCCCGGCCCCTCCCGCCACTCCGCCAGCCCCCCCCACGCCCCCGCCAACCCCCCAAGCCAGCCTCCCACCCCCCGCCCTCCACCCCCCCACCCCGCCCCCCACCCCCCCCCCCACCCCCCCCGGCCCCCCGCCCCCCCCCCCACCCCCCCCCCCCCTTCGGCCCCCCGCGCCCCCCCTTCCCGCCCCGCGCGCACACGAACGCCCACCCCAACCCCGACACCACGCCCGAAACCACGCCCCCCAACAAATTGGACCGACGACGCCAGGCAAACCCCACCCCGCCCCCCCCCACACCCACCGGCCCCTCTCCCACCCCCCCCGCCCCCCCCCGCCCCGCCCCAACCGTACAGCCCCCGCCGCCGGCGACCCCCCCCCACCACCCCCCTGCATAGCGCAACGCCCAACCAGCCCTCCGCCCACACAACCCCAATCAAAAGCTCCCGCCCGCCGCATCCCCAACCCCACACACCCCCCCCTCCCCCCCTCCAGAGCCCCCCCCCCGCCCCAACACGCGACGGCACCCCACCCGTAGACGCCCGACCGCGCTCTCCCCACTCCCTCGGCCCCGAACCACGCCCCGCCACTACCCCCGCCCCCCGCCCCCCACCCACGCCACCGGCGCCCGCCCCCCCCCCCGCGGGAACCCGCCCCTACCCCATCCCCCACCCACCACCCCCCTACCCCCCACCACCCTGAGCCGCACCCACCCCCCCCCCACCCCGCCCCCCGCCCCATCAACCGTCCCCGCGCGACCCCCCGCAACGACCCCCCCCTCCCACCCCCTCTCCCCCCCTCCCGCCCCCCCCCCCCCCCCTCGCCCTGATCCCCCCCGCCCCCCGCCGCGCCCCCCGCTCTATCCGCCCCTCCCACCCCGGCCCCCTCCCGCACCCTCCCCCCTTTCCCGTTCCCCCGCCCCACCCACCCCCCCCTCCTCCACCCGGCTCACTCCCACCACTTTACCCCCCCCCAACCCACCCCCCCCCCCCCAGCCCCCACCGCTGCCCGGACACCCCCCAACCGCGCCGCCCGCCCACCCCCCCCCAGCCCCCCCCCTCCCCCGACGACCCGCCCGCCCACCCCCAGACCCCCCCCCCCCCGCGACCCCCCCCGACCACCCCCCCCCCCCCCCCCCGCCCCCCAGCCCCGTCCCCCCCCCTATCGCACCCGCTGCACCACACCCCGCCCCTCCCGCCCACCGCGTCCCCTCCCACCCTCCCCACACCCACCAACCCTGTCCGCACTCACCCCCCGCCACCACGGCCCCTCTGCCCCCCAACCAGACCGACCCCCGCCCCTCCCGACCTCGCCCCCACCCCCCCCAGGCCCCCCCTCGCCTTCCCAACCCCCCGCCACCCCCCCCCCACCTCACGACAGACTTCCACCCCCCCCCACCCCCCACCCCGAACACCTGCCGCCGCCCACCGCCACCCACCCCCCGCCCACCCCCCTTCCCCATCACCCCCCCCCCCCCCGCTACAGCACCCACCCCCCCACCCCCCACCGCCCCCCTCCACCCGCCCCAGCTACCCCCTCCCCTACGCCCGCCACCCCCCCGGTCGCCGGGGTCCACAACCCGCCCCCCACGCCCCCCCCGGTCCCACCCGCGCGAATCCCAAGCACAACCCCCCCCACCAGGCCATCCTCACTCCCCCCACTGCCCCCCCCCCCCCACCCCCACCCCACCTTCGCGGCGGCCCCATCTCCCCCTCGGGACCACTCCCGACCCCGTCCCCCACGCCCACTCAGCGCTGCCAACCCCCACCCACCCCCCCCACCCCCTCCCCCTACCCCCCCCCCTCCGACGCCCACCCCCGCTCTCGCCCCCCCCTGGCCTGGACCCCTTGCCACCCCCCAGCCCCCCCCCACCCCCCCCCCCGCCGCCCGCCCCCTCCACACAGATCATCCCTCCCCACCCCCCCCTACGACATCCCCCCCACTCCCACCGACACCCCACACGGCACCTCACACCCCCCCACACAACCGCCCATCCCATCCACACACCCCCCCACCCCCCCTCCCGCCACACCCACCGCCCCCACCCCTTCGAAGCCCCGCGCGGCCTCCTCCCTGCCCCCCCGCCCACGCCGCGGCCAGCCCGCTCCCCGTCCCGACCCACCCCATCCACCGTCCCCTCCCCCCACAACCCCCCACCCACCCACCCACCCCTCGCCCCCCCCCCCCGCCGCCAGCCTCCCACCCCCCCCCAACCCCCCACAGAGCCCCCCCCCACCACCCACCCCCCCGCACCAACCCCCCCCCGCGCGCTCCCTCCCCCGACGCTTCCCGCCACCCCGCCCCTCATTCTCCGACGCCCCCCCCCCCCGACGGGGCTACACCGACCCACCCCGCACCCGCCCTCCCACCCGCAACCCCCCCCCCCCCCCCCCCCCCACCTCCCACCGCCAGACCCCTGCCCCCCCCCGCCCCCCCCGCCCCCCCACGGATACCCCCCCCCTGACCCCACACACCCACTGCCCCGGCACCCCCTTGACCCCCACCACCCCCCCCCCACCCGCCCTTCACACCACTCCCCGACCCCCCGCCCCTCGCCGCCGGACGCCCCCCCGCCTCCCCTGGGCCGCCCGCACCCCCCTGTGACCTCCGCCCCGCCCAAACGGCCCACGACTAACCCCACTCGTCCCCTCTCTGGGATCCCCCACCTCACTCCACTCCCCTCGCCCTCCCCCCCCCCCCCCCACACCCCATCCCCCCCCCCCCCCGCCGTCTCTCGAATGCACCGCCCCCCCCCCCACCGCCATCCACCCCCTCCCCCCCCAGCCACCGCCCCCACCCCCTCGACCGCAGCCCCCCCCACGCCCCTCCCACCCCCCCCGCCCCCACGCGCCCCCGGCCCCCCCCCCCCCGCTCGCGCCCCGCTCCCCCCGCGACAGCCAGCACCACCACGCGCCCTCCCCATCCACCCCCCGCACTCGCCCGCCCGTCGCCCTCGCCTCCTCCCGCCCCGCGGCCGCCGCCCCCCCCACCGATAACCCCCCCGACCCCCCACCACCCCGCCCTGCCCCCCCCCCCACCCCCCGCACCCCCGCGCACCCCCCCCCTGCGCCCCCCCGCCCCCCCCACCACCCTCACACCCAGGCCACGCCACCCCATCCCCCACCGCGTCGCCCCCATCCCCCCCCTCTCCACCCAACCCCGGGCACCCGCCAGTCCCCCCCCAGACCCCCGCCTCCCCCCACGGCCCCCCTCCCCGCGCCTCCCCCCGCCCCCCCCGCGCGCACAACCTGCCCCACCCCACCCCCCCCCCCCCGGTTCAATCCTGGCCCATGCCCCCGCCCCCCCGCCCTCCCCCCACCGCCTCCCCATCCCCGCCCACGCCCCCCCCACCCCCAAACCCCAGCCCCCGACATCCCGTCCACCCCAACGCCGCCCCCCCCCCGGGCCCCCCAGCGCCCGCCCCACTGCCGGTCGGCCCCCCGCCCCCCCACCCGCCCCGACCTGGGCGCCCACACGCCAAGCCCGGCGACGCCCCACCCACCCACCCCCCCCCCCAACCCGCGTCCCGGACCAGCTACCTCCCCCCCTCCCCCCCCCACCACTCACCCTCCCTGCCGCCAGCCACCCCACATCCCCCCCCCCCCCCGCCCCCCCCCGCTCCGCCGCGCACTCTCCCCCGCCCCGGCGGCAGCGACTCCCCCCCGACCCCCCACCCCACCCCGCACCGCCCCCCCACAGCCCCCGCCCCACACCCCCGCCGCCGCCACCCAGCCAGGCCCGTCCCTACGGGCTCCACCCACCCCGCCCCCCCCGACCCAACACCCCCCCGCGACAACCCCGCACCAACTACCCCCCCCCCCCCACACCCCCCCCACCCTTCACGCAGGCCGCCCAGGCCACGCCCCGGCTCCCCCGGACACCCCAGCGCCCCCGCGCCAGACGCGCCACCCCCCCCCGCCAGCGCCCGTCCCGCCCCCCCCACCAACCATCGCCGCCCCCCCCCCCACCCCCCGCCGAGCACCAGGGTACCAACGCCCCACCGCCCCCCCCCCCAGACCACGCAACCGCCGACCGACCCCCGCGCCCCAACGCCCATCCACCACCCCCACCCCCCCCGCCGCACCCCCCCACCACCCCCCTTCCCCCCGCAACACGTGCCACCCCCAGCCTCCCCTCCACTTCACCGCCGCGACCCCCCCCGCCCCTCCCGCACCGCCCCTGCCCCCCACCCTCCGGCCCCCCACACCCCCACCCCTCCCTCCCCTCCAGCCCCCCTCCCCACCACATCCCCCTTCACCCGTACCACCCCGCCCCTCCACCCGACCGCCACACCCCCTCCCCCCGGCCAACCAGCCCCCGACCCAATGCACCCCCCCAACATCCCACCGCACCCCTTCTCCCAGCGCCACCCCCCTCACCCCCCCCCCCCCCCCCCGCTCCCCTCGCCCCCCCACCCCACCCGCCCCCTCCCCGCCCCCCCCCGCCCACCATCCCCCCCCCCGCCCCCCCACCCCACCCCCCTCCCGGTCCCTCCATCCTCCGCCCCCCCCGCGCACCCCCCAACACGCGCACCCCGTCCCCCTCCGACACCCCCCCCCCTCCCCGCACCCCACCCCCCCTCACCCCCCGCGCCACACGAGAGGACTCGAGCACCCCCGCGCCGGCCGATTGCCCCCCGCACACACCTACCCAAGCCCCACGCCCCCACGTTCCCCAACGCCAACACCGCCGCCCCCCGTCCCCTCCGCACCCCCCCCCTCTACCCACGGGCCCACCGCCGCCCTCCTCCCCCCCGACCGCCCACCCCCCCGCCCGCCCCTCCCCCCCACCCGCGATCCCCGCGCCCCCCACCCCACGGACCCCGCCCCCCCCACTCCCATCCCCCGCCACCATCACCCACCAGCTTCACGCGCCACCCCGCGCCCCCCCCCCCCCACTTAACCCCAACCCCCATCCCCCCCCCCCCCCCCCCCCCCCTCCCCCGCCGCCCCCCACCCGCCCCCCCCCCCCCAGCCCCCCCCCTCACGGACCACCCCACCCCCCCCCACGAAACCCTCGGCCGCCCCCCCCCCCCCCCCGACCCCCGCCCCTACCTCCTCACATCCCCCTCGCCCACGCGACCCGCGGCCCTCCCCCCACCCCCACCCCCCCCCAGCCCCCGCCCCCCCCCCACCCCCGCCCAGCTCACGACCCCCCCCCAATCCCACCAACCCGACCCCCACCAACCCACCCGCCCCCCGCCGACCCCCCACCGCGCCCCCCTCCCCCCCAACCCCCCGCGCCACCACTCCCCCACCCCCCCCACCGCCCACCCCCCAATCCCCCGCCCGCCCCCCCCCCCACCAGCGCCCAACACCCCCACCCCCCCCCCGCACCTCCCCCCACACCCCGCCATCCCCCCGCGCCCCCCCACCCCCATCCCCCCCCAGGGGCCCTTCCAGCCGCCCTCCCCGCACCGCCCCCCCCCCACACCCCCCACCCACCACCCCCGCCTCACGGCGCCCGCCCCCCCCCCCCCCCCCAACCCCCCCCGCCCCACCCCCCACCCACCCCCACACCCCCCCCCGGGCCCGGCAGCTCCCCCCCCCCCCCCCCCTCACCACCCCTCCCCCCCCCCCCCCCCCCCCACTACCCCCCCACACCCCCCACCCGCCCGCCCATCACCTCGCGCCCCCTACGCCGACCCCCCCACACCCCCCCCCGCCGCGACCAGAACCCGCCCCCCGCCCCCCCCCACCCACCCCCCCCCCCCACCCCGCGCCACCCCCCGCCCCTACCTCTACCCCCCGGCCCCCTGTCCATCCCCCCCCCCGCTCGCCTCCCCCCCCCACGCCCCCCCCCCGCCGCCCCCCCCCCCCCCCCTCCCCACCATATGCCCAAACCCACTCCCCCTGGCCCACCACCTCCCATCCGGCCACCTCCCTCCCCAACTCCCCCCCCCCCCCCCCCAATACACCCCACCCTACCCCCCCTCCTCCCACCCCCCTACCCCGCACCGACCACCCTAAGTCCGCCGGGGATGAACTCCCACCCCCCCCGCACCCACGCACCCCCCCCCCCTCTCCCCCCCTCCCGACAGCACATTCGGGCCCCCCCCCCCCCAGCAGCGCCCCTCCCAGCCCCCGACCGGCCCACACACCCCACACCCCAACCACGGCCCGCCCCCGCCCCCCCCCCCGCTCGCTCCACCCAGCCCCAGCAGACTGACTGGTCGGCATTCCGCCGCCGCCACCACCCCCCCGCAACCCCCCCGCCCCCCCCCCCGCCCTCTCCGCGCCCCTGCGCCCCCTCGACCCCGCCCCCAGCACAACCCCCTCCCTCCCCCCAACAACCGCCGCCGCGCCACCCCCCCCCTCCTGCCCCTCGCCACCTATCCCCAGCCGCCCCTCCCCCGCCTCCCCACCCCCCGCCGCCACCTCCGACCCCCCCCTCAGACTGCCCCCACCCCCCCCCCACCCATAGCGCCCCGCCTCCCCCACCTCCAGCCCACTCGCCCCCCCCCCCCGACCCCCGTCCACCCACGAACAGTCCCCCCACCAGCCACCCCCCGCCCTCCCCCCCACCCCGGCGCGTCCCCCCCCTTTCCAACGACATCACCCCCGACCCGATCCCCAACCCAGCATCCCGCCACACCCCCCCCCACCCACACGCGCACCCCCCCCCAGCTGTCTAACAGCCCCCACCAGCCACCAGCACCCAGCCATACCCCGGCCCCCGTGCCCCGCGCAGACACCCCCCACACCCCCAGCCCCACCACCCCCGCCAAACCCCCCCCCCTCCTCCCCACGCGGCGCCTCCTTCCGGCACCAGCCCCCCCCCCCCCCCACCAGACCCGCTCACCCCCCGCCTCACCCCTGCACCGCCACTCGAGGTCTCCCCCTACCCCCTCAAGGCCCCACCCGCCCGCCCGCCCCGTAGCAACCCCCCCTACCACCCCGTGCAGAACCAGCCGCCCCCCCGCCCATAACCACACCGAACCGCCCCCCCTCGACCTCGGCCCACCCCGGGTTCCACCCCCGCCGCCCGCGCACCCCCGCCCCCCCTCGCCGGCCCCCCGGCGCGCCCCCCCCATCAGCGGGACGCCCCCCCGAGCCCCCCACTGGCCCCCCCCGGCCCCTCCCCCCCGCTCCCCTTCCGTCCTACGACCCCCCCCGTGCCGCGGACCACCCCCAGATCCCGCCTCATCCCCCGCCCCCCACCGCCCCCGCTCCCCCCCAGCCACTCGCGCCCCCCCCCCGCCCCACTCGCGGCGCCCCCACCCCCCACCACCCCCCCTCGCTAAGCTCACGAGCGCCCAGCAACGCGCACCGCCCCTACGCCCTCCCCGCCCCACCACACCTCTCCCCCACCCCCCCACTCCCCCTCCCCGCCTCCCCACCTCCCCCCCTCCCCACGCCCCCCCCCCCCCTCCGCCACCTCCCTCCCCCGCCGCACCCGACCGCCCCACCCCTCCCCCCCCCCCGCCCACCGTCCACCCCCCCCACCCCCCACCCCCCTCCCGCCCCCCCGCCGCCCCTACCCACCCCGCCCCCGTCCCCCTTCCCCCACCCTCGACAACCCCACCAACCCCCCCCCCCCCATAGACCCCCCACAACCTCCCGCAGCCAGGGCCGCGACCCCCCCCCCCCCCCCCCACCCACCCCCCCTCCCCCACACACGCGCCCCCCCACACGCCCCCCCCCACCCCATACCCCCCCCCTCCCCCGACCCCGCCCATGGAAACACCGCCGCCCCTCCGCGACGCCCGCCGACCCAAAACCTCCCCCCACGCTCACCCCCCCCACTCCGGCCCAACCCCCCCCACCCCCCCTCGCCGGGCCCCCCCCCACTCCGCCCCCCCCGCCCCCGGAGCCCCACCCGCCACTCCCCCCGCCACCTCCACACCATGCCCACCTGCCCCCCCCGACCCGCACCCGCCGCAGCCACCCAGCTTGCGTCCCCCCCCCCACCACGGCTGGGCCCCATGTCTACAGCCCCCGCCCCCCCCCGCCCCCCCCCCCCCCCCCCCCCCCAACCCCCCCCCCCCCCAACTTCCCCCCCCCCAGCCACCCCACCCTCCCCCAAGAGAACCGCCCTCAGCCGGCCCCCCCCCCACCCTCAACAAGCCACACCCCTCACCGCCCCGCCCCCCGCCACGCGCCCCTCCGGCGCTCCCCACGCAGATGATGCCCACAGGCCCATAGCCAATAAGCGCCCCGCCACCCCCTCCACCCCCACGCGCCCACCCCCACCCCCCCCCCCCCCCCCCCCCCACCCCCGTGCTCCTCCCCCCCCCCACGCGCCCGATCTCCCGCACCCCCTCCCGCCCCCCCCTCCCCGCCCACCCACCCCCACCCCGCCTCACCCCCACCCCAACCCCCGCCGCGCCGCCGCACCCCCCAACAGCCCCCCCCCCCCCCTCTCCCCCCCCCCCCCCACCGCCCCCTCGCCCCCCTAGTCCCCCCCACCCTCCCTCGCAACCCTCCGTCTCGCCCACCCACCCCCCCCTCACCCCTTCCCCCCCCCCCACACCCCCACGACCCCCCCCCCCCCCCCGCCACCCCCGCCCGCGACCGCCGCCCCACCCCCCCCCCCCCGAACCCCCTCCCCCCCCCCCTCCCACCCCGCCTCCCCTCCCCCCCTCCCCCCACCCACCCCCCCCACCCCCCCCACCCCACCCCCTCCCGCGACCACGTCCCTCCCCACCCCCCCCGCCCCCGCACCCCACCGCACCCCCCCCGCTTCCCCCCCCCCTAGAGGGGAGGTCCCCCCTCCCCGCCCAAACCCACCCGCCGCTCACACCCCACCCCAGTCCACTCCCCCCCCCCCCACCCGACCCCCCCCACACCCCCCCCCCCCCCCACGCTAGCCCCCCCGCTACGACCCCCCGCCGCCCCCCTCCCCCCTAGCGCGCCGCCTCCCCCCCAGTGCCTCCCCACAACAGCCACCGCACCACCCACGCACCCCTAGCCCACCTCGCCTCCCCCCACCCAGCCCCCCGCCCCCCGCCCCCCCCCCCCCACGCCTTCCTCCCACCGCGACCCCCACACCGCCCCTCCAGCATCCAAGCCGCCTGCCCCCCTCCGCCCGCCCCGCCCCCCCCCCCTGCATCCCCCGCCCCCCCCCCCCCGACCCTCCCCCTCACGACCCCTGCCCTCTCCACCCCGACCCCGCCCCCGACCTCCCACCGCCACCCCAGCCGCCCCCCCCCCACGGTTGAAATGGACCCGCCCCGCCGCTGCGGGCCTACGACACCCCCTCACCGCACTGCGCCCCCCCCTGCGAATCCTCACCCCCTACAAAACCGGCGGCCCCCTACCCCTCCAGCGCCCCCCCCCGCGATCCCCCTACCTGCCCCGCCACCCGAGCCACCCTCCACCCCCCCCCCACCCCCCCCCCACCACCCCGCCAAACTCCGACCTGCGCACGCCCCCCAACCCGGCCGCCCCACCGACCGCCCCGATCCCCCCTCCCCCCCGCCCATCCGCCGCAGCCCCTCCCCCCCCCCCCCCCCCACCCCCCCCCCCCTACCCCGACAGACGCACCCGCCCCCACGCCCCCGCCCCCCCTCTGCCCCTGCCCCCCCCCCCCTCCCATCCCCGCCCGCCCCCCCCCGCCCCCTCATCCCCGCCCCCCCGCCCCTCCCCCCCCAACCACCCCCCGCCACCCCCCCGCCCCCCGCCACCACCCGTTCCCCCCGCCCGCGCCCCCCACCCACCGCCCCCCCCCACCCCTCCCGCACCCCCACACCCGTCCCACCCCCTCCCCCCCCCCCCCCCCCCACCCCCCCCCCCCCCACCCCCCCCAACCTCCCCCCCCATCCGCCCCCCCCCCTAACCCCCCCCCCCCCCCCCCCACCTACCCACCACCCCCACCCCCCCTCCCCCCCCCCCCAACCCCCCACCCCCCCCCCCCCCCACCGCGCCCCCCCCCCACCCCCCCCCTCAACCCCCACCCCCCACAACGACCCCCCCCCAACCCCAACCCCCCCCCCCCCGACCCCCCCCCCCCCACTACCCCCACCCTCCCCCCCCCCCCCCCCAACCCCACACCTCCCCCCCCCCCCCCCACCCCCCCCGCCCCCCCCCCACCCCCCCCCCTCCCTTACCCCCGGACCACCCGGACAGCCCCTCCCCACCACCCCCACCCAACACCCGCCACCCCCCACCCCCCCCCCACACCCCCCAACCTTCACCCCCCCCACGACCGCCCCCCACCCCCCCCACCCCCACCACCACCCCCCCACCCCCCCCCAACCACCCCCCCCCCCCTCCCCCCCCCCCCACCCCCGCCCCCCACCCCCCCCCCCCCCCCCCTCCCTCCCACACCCCCCCCCTCCCCCCCGCCGCCCGCCTCCCCAACCACCCCACCTCCCCCCCACGCCCCCCCTCCTGCCCCCACCCCCCCCCCCCCCTCTCGTACCCCCCCGCCCCAACACCCCCCCCCCCCCCCCCCACGCCGCCCCCCCCCCCCGTCCCCACACCCTCCCCCCCCCCACAACACCCGGCCCCCCCTCCCCTCCCCTCCCACCCCGACCCCCGCCATCCTCCCGCCCCCCAACCCCCACCCCCCCCCTCCCCTCCCCCACCCCACCCCCCCCCCGCGCGCCCCCACCCCGCCCCTCCCGTGCACCACCCCCCCCCCCCCCCCTCCCCCCGACGCCTCCCACCCACCCCCTCCCCCCACGACACCCCGCCGCCCCCCCACCCCACCCCCTCCCTACCCCCCCTCGCCCCAACACCCCCCCCCCCCCCACCCCTCCCCACTCCCCCCACCCCCCAACCACCCCCGCCTCCACCCCACCCCCGCCTCCCCCCCACCCGCCCCTGCCCCCCCCCCGCCCCCCCCCCCCCCCACACCCACCCGCCCCCCCCACCACCGCCCCCTCCCCCCCACCCCCCCACCCCCCCCCCCTCCCAACCCCCCTCCACCGCACCGCGCCTCCCCCACCCACCCGCCACCCACCCCCTCACCCCCGCACCCACCCCTCGCCCCACCACGCCCGACCACCCCCCCCCCCTCCCCCCCCCCCCTCCCCCCTCCCCCCACGCTCCCCCCCCCGCACAGCCCCCCCCCGCCCCCCCCACCCGCACCGACCCCCTAGACCCGACCCCGCACCCCGCCGGACGCCCCCCCCCGCCCCCCCCCCCCACCGCCCCCACCCACGGGCCCCAACCCCCCTGACCCCTCCCCGCCCCCCACCCCCCCCCCTACCCCGCCCCCCACCCATCCCCCCCCCGCTCCCGCCCCCCCACCACGAGAACCACCCCCGCCCCCCCCCGGCCCCCCCCCCCCCCGCCCCCCCCCCCCCCCAACAGCCCCCCCCCCCCCCCCCTCACCCCACCCTCCCCCCCCCGCCCCCCCCCTCCCCACCCCACGCCCCCCACCCTCACACACCCCACCAAACCCCCCGCCCCCCCCTACCCACACCCCACGAGCGCCCCCTCACCTGCCCCCCCCCCCCCACTAGCCCCCCCGCCCCACATCCCCCACAGCCCCCACCCCCCCGTGCGGCCCCTCCCCCCCCTCCCCGCCCGTACCCCCCGCCCCGCCAACAACGCCCCCCCCCCTCAACAACATCCCCCCCCAGACCCGCCCCAGCCCCAACCCCCGCAGCCCCGACCCCACCCGCCCCCCCCGGCCCTCCCCGTCCCACGCGCGCCCCCCGGCCCCCTGCCACCCCCTTCGCCCACCCCCGACCCCCCGCCATACCCCCCCGCGCCCCCCCCCTCCCACCCCCCCCCACCGCCCCCGCGAACCACCCCCGGCACCGGCCCCCCCCACCCCCTGCACGCCCCTCCCACCCCCCCCCAGCTCCCCCCACCCACCCCCCACAGCCGCCCTCCCCCACCCCCCTCCGCTACCCAAGACGGTCACTTCCCTCCTCCACCCCCCCCCTTACTCAACCCCCCACACCAGCAGAACCCCCCTACCCCCCCCCCCCCCCCTCAACCACACCCTCCCACCCCCCACCGCCCCACCCCCTCTCCCCCACACCCAGACCCCCCCCCCCGACCAAGCCCATCCCCTCCAACCCCTCCCCCCCACCCCACCACCCGAGACCCCCCCCCCCCCCCCCCGCCCCGCCACCCAGGCCACCCACCCCCCCCCCCCCCTCCCCGCGCTCCCGCACCCGCCCGCTCCCACCCCCCCCCCCGCATCGGCCTCCCCGCCCTCCAGTGCCCAAAACCCACCGCAGCCCCCCCGTCCACCCCCCTCCAGCCCCGCCCCCAACCCCCCCCCTACCACCGCCCCCCCCCCCCCCCCCCCCCTACCCGAACCCCCCCACCCCCACCGCCCCCCCCCCCGCGAACCCCCAATCTCCTCCCTCACCACCCCCCACCCCCCCCCCCATCGCCCCGTCCAACCCACCAACCCCCTGCCCCGCCCCGCCCCCCCCCACACCACCGCCACCCGCCCCCTCCCCCGCCCCCCCCCCCCCGTACCCCGCACCCCACTCCCCCCGACACGCCCCCCCCACCCGCTCCCACCCGCCGCCGCACCCCCGCCCTCGCCCCGCCGCCACAACGCCCCCCCCACCCCCCGCACAACAACCCCGAACGGCAGCCCCCCCCGCACAGCGCTCCCCCCCCCCCCGCCGCCCCCACGCCGCCGCCCGCCCCCGGAGGCACGCCCTGAACACCACCAAGAAAGCGCCGACCCCACCCCCCCGCCTCACTGCCTCGACCCGCCCACTCCCGCTCGCCCTACCCACCGACCCTTCCCCCCAACCCTACCCCCACCCACCCCCCCTCCGGTGGTGAGGCATCTGTTCTGTGCCTTCACACATGGGACAAATAATGAGACATATGGACATCTTAACTCTCCACTGGTACACTGGTGACCTTCAAATCTGCCGCCTAAGCGCGGCCACACAGTCGCTTTGGTCTCGCTTTGCAACGCAAACAAAGTCGCGCCACCCGGGGTGGCCCTCGGCCCGTCGCATCAGTGTTTCATGGAAACGCCGCGATCGGGAACGGCCGCCGGTGTTTCGCGTTAACGCGAAAAACCGCGGGCTCTTCCCATCGCAAAAAAGCGTTTCCATATACCGCGAAACATCCCGGCGGCCTCCTTCCCGATCGTACAGGCGTTTCCATAGAAACGCGCTGTCGATCGGGATTCCGTCGCCCCCCCGTGGGCGGCGAAGCTATTGTTTGCGTTTGCAAGCGCAGACAAAGCGGCCCTGTGTGGCGCCGGCCTTTAGGGTTAAGACACACGTGGCGTGTTTGGGCCGTTT
Source organism: Engystomops pustulosus (assembly GCA_019512145.1). NCBI lineage: Eukaryota > Metazoa > Chordata > Amphibia > Anura > Leptodactylidae > Engystomops > Engystomops pustulosus. Next base: position 187,447 of record WNYA01000147.1, on the reverse strand, counting down.
TTTAGTTGTGCTTTTCAGATCGTTAAAAACGCATGGCGGTTTTGTCCTTGTTAATTGCGCAAATTCGAAAAAACCAACAAAACACACATCTGTTTTTCATAAAAACCATGCGTTTTTTTAAAAAGGATGCATTGTTTTAACGCATGGTTTTTAACGATCTGAAAACGCCCCCAACTAAAAACTGCCTAAAAACGCCCGTGTGTCTTATCACCCTTGAAGAGGGCACAAAACCAATACCACAACTCTCTAATCCTGAATTTTGCCCCCATTTACTCTACTAACTACTAAACCGTATAAAGGGATATCTCATCATTACTGGGTGGTGAGCTCCTCTCTCCTCTCACCCAATAATACCTGTACCTGAAGTCAATGGGAACAAATAGGCCATCCCCTTAAAGTTAAATCTACCACCAGGATGATGATTGGTAATCAGCTCACTTACATGCTGGTCTTACCCCTCTGGAAGGATCCCTCTTCTTTTGTTTCCTATGACCAGTTTTTGTTTGGTTGTTTTTTTATTCTACAAAAAAAAAATCGGCTTTTCCTAAGTGATGCAAATGAGCATGGGGGGCTTTGGGGTACATAGGTGTTAATGTCCTTGAGCCGCCTCAGATAGAGTTTGCAATAATTTTTTAAAGCATTTTTTTGTACATACAAGGGCAAATCTAGCTTAAGAAGAGCAGAGTATCTCCTGCCAAAGGGCACACCATCCATGTCTGTGTGCTTGTTTTGCATTCCTTGGTCCAATAATAATTTCCTTTAATTTCCTGTGATCATATTGTGCTCAGTTTCTCTGCTCTATACTATTCCTGCCTGCAAAGTTTAAATACTGTGTGCAAGCTGCGCTGCTTGCTCCTCCTGCTCTAAAACATGCTACCTGCCGATGATTAACGCTAAACAAGGTGTCAATCTCCTTATTCCTTTATAAACATTTTTGCCTGCGTTAGGAAGCATCTAGTACAATCGTCTTCTCCTTCTGCCATAACCTGCTGCCCGCATTATTTGTTGGAGCGGTTTGCAGTCCTGTCCCAATAAATACCTGTAATTGTTGGTAAAATGTCTTGTGAATATATGGTAAAAGGCTTTCTCATTTGGCAACAAGTGAGTGTTATCTCAGTAAATCACAAGAAGCCCAGGCCCCGGTAATTACAACACCGATTGCTGTGTTATGTTGCTTGGCCGCTTTGTTTCCTGAGAGACACTTGATTTTCCAAACGAGAATATTTCGGCCCGGATGATGCTTTGATATCACATTACTTGGAATACAAAGCAGTGCTGGCTTTGGCACTTGCCCAGTTAATGTATTACTAAATATTTTCCCTATATCCAAAGTCGATTGCCACAAATATGTTCATTTAAGCCTGTCATTGGTGTAGGGAGGATTCTGGACAGTGCCAATGGACCATTCACCACAATTCATCTCCTCTGTCCTCAGCTTCAGCACTATTTTACTTAGTTTACCTCTTTTAATACAACAACAAATAAATGAACCATTGTATATGACGGATTCTGAACAGTTATCCAGACGTGGTCACTTTTGTGTTTCCATTAGTAAGTAATTATACCGGTTAATCACTTAGTTGTCACTCCTTTAAAGGAATTACCATCAGGATGAAGGACATACTGGTGAGTGCCCCCTCTGGCAGGGATCTGCCTCTACTTTTAGGTTCTTATGCATGTTTTAAAATAAAGGCTTTTATGAAAGTAAAAGGATGAAGAAGGAGCAGTCCTGCCAGAGCGGCCACACACCAGTATGTCATGTGCTTGTTTACAATACTTTATTCCGGTTGAGATTCCTTTAATATGATGTCCCCTACTGTCTTGTCCACGTGCACCAAGTAGTACTGGGATTATTGCTGACCACTCACCTACACAACTAACACAAAAGTTTGCGACAGTTTCTGTGTAACCGCAAGCAAGCACGTGCCTTCTACTGCAGGACTAGGGACTTTTTTCCTGGTCCTGCTTGACTTCCATGGATGGTGAAATGCTGCAACAGCCTACTTTCATCTGCCCGAAGCCAGAGGACACATAATAGTAGTCTTAAATCATTTTGTACAAATCTTTGACTCGGTTAGTAATCTGTGTCTTTTGTCGCTTATTTATTTCCCCTTTGGTCCCTACAGAAACTCCGGTGAGAGAATCCCCTCCTCCTGTCAGTCCCCATCCCTGTTAGACAGCGGCTCAGTACCTCTGAGATGGACGATTACTCCCGTAGGGTCGGGTTACAAGCTAAATGATTCACAATGTCCAATGACCTTTCCGCACCGGATGCAAGAGGAAAGTGAGTATATATTAGAAAACATCCTATGTATTGTTGTAAATACGTTTCTAATAGTCGGTGTATTACGGGGCCTGGTGTACGCCTGTCCCACTGCTGGTATTGGCATAAAAAGAAAATTGTCATACACATGAAACTCCATTTTCTCCTGTTCTGTGGCTAAATGCCCTTGCTTAATTTGGCGCTTTATTACTGTGGATATGATGACTTCCTTAAAGATAACCTTTCACCCCCAAAATTTATTAACTTTAATACCCAAATGTGCTACACTGTGTCGATGTGCTGAAACATTGCAGCAAACCGCGCACCTGGCGTACCAATCATCCCTGTGGCAGAAGCGACGCCTGGGGAGCGAGCATCAGCATGCAGAGTGTGTCTCCGCTAGCTGTCAGTAGAACAGCAAACCACCTGCAAGTTCACAGTGCCTAAGGAAATGTGATCTGGAGACCGTCCACCGCTGATTGACGACATCAAGCATTCATCAGTCTCCAAAACACACGCCCCCCCCACCCCTTCTGCCAACCAACCCTCCTCTCTGACGATCGTACATTGAGTAGTCCAGAGAACGGGGCTCATTCTAGTGTAACCGTGGGGGCTAGGACTACATACCAAAAAGCAAGTCCCTACCTACATTACTTTAATAAGTTTGGGGTGGTGAAGGTCCCTTAAAAGATGACTTCACACCAGCACACTCCCTCTCTTAGAATACATTAAAGGGACTGTAGCCAAGTTTTGCATGTTTCTCCTCTGTCCTGATTCTTCATTATTTTGATACCGAACAGCATGCTCCTGTAGCCTCTATTCATATTGTGAGGGGCTACGGAAATTGCTCAATCAGACAGCACAGCGCTCTACTATCCTCCAACTCCCCCCATAGAGAGTGAATAGAGAGCGAGCCCGAGTGCCTTTGCTTGTGAATGTCTGAGGCTCCCCATTGTATTGAAGGAGACACTGCTCCAACCGCTCCATCGTTATAAGAACGAACAACCATTGCTGTGACCAGTGGGGTCCCATTCTTGTTATTAGAAGAATCCCCAGCATTTAGACTCCCTAGGTCCCTGATCATGATTGGTATCTGACTTGTACAACGTTTTTAAGTGGTTGTCTCTCTTCTCCGCTGATTTTAAGGCTGCTGTTTAAGAATCTTCATGTCCTGTAGATCTTAGGGCATATGGGATCCAAAAGATGCACTGATTATTCAAGGTCACATTCAACAACCCCGCTCGACAGACTTTATATGGTGCCAAGTATAATTTCATCAAACGCCCCCCCTGTACGGATAAAGGTCAACCTGAAGATCCGTCTCCGTACACCCCAATGAGCGCGCCGCTTTTTTAAAGATGCGGTGCATTTCATCAAGGGGTTCAAAAATGCAACTACAATAGTGATCAAGATCCATTTAAAGCCTTGGTCCTGTAAATTGTAAATCTTACTCATTTGTGTCATCATCTGGGTTTCTCTGTGTGAAAACCTAAAGCAATTCTTTCTGTCTTGAACCACTGCTAGGTCTTTTACGGCGAATCTGCAGCCAAATCCAAACCGCTCCCGGCGCAGCTCCCGGCTCTCATGTCACTCCATGAGTGAGAGGACAATAGTGACCAGAACTTGACCTCAAAGCTTAGAAGATGATGGAGGATGGCGGTCCACCCCTCGCCATTTGTTGTCCGTGAGAGAATTCTCACCATCTCCACGGCAACTCTCCCTCGCCTTCTCCATGACACTTCGTCCGAGATTCCCCCCGCTCCAGGTCTCCTGCCTCGCAATTTTTGAGTACCAGGGATCTTCTCTCCCAGCCATACTCATCCGCCTCCAGCAGCCTCGGCTCTCCTTCCTGACACGCCACTGACATGCAAACAACGTGGTGGTCAAAAATGAAGGTACTTAACTTGGAATATTTTGTATATTCCACAATGTGATTGGATGTGGGGGGGCTCTGACATTATGACTATCACACCTGGAATCTACTATGGCAAAGTGGACCAGACACATATTCCCTATGCCAGAGTCATCCATGGTGTGTCTGTTGTTTTTTGGGACAACAGGTCATAAAACCATTTTTTTCTGTCTTTTATATATAGTTATAGCCTGGACCACATCTACTTGGATTCTCCTACCTCTGCAGAGTTTCAAGGTGTGGTTTGTAAGGCCTTAAATCCCCCCGCAGCGTCCACAATACTGTTAAAGTTGCTGAGATAGCCTGCGCATGTGCAGCGGCTTCCTGATTGCGCGGAGCTCCCTTGAGTACACACAGCTTCCGTAAACCGCAAGGGGCCAGGAGGTACTCTGCACGACGCAGAGACACCACCAGTTGTAGCCTTTCCTTCTTATTGCCATATTTTCTAAAGGACTACTTTGTGTTAACATCAAGGCAACTTCACATGTGAATGCTGTCTTCTGTGGAATCGCTGTACTCGTCTCATTGTCCTACGTATAGTATCTGTCCATGCATCGACGCGGTGCACAGGCCCTTATATAACACTGACCTCTGATACTCAACTGTGATAATAAACGGCTTTGAAATAGACGAACATGATCGTTCTATCGCATGACAGCAAGCCATAGATCAAAAACTGTGAGAAATTGATACAATAGCATAGACTAAAGCTCTTGTGCGCATGGCGCTTCATCCTATTGTTTCATATTACTGTTACTACCTAACTCTCTGAAATGGCTTCTTTAAATCGATATGTTCCCAGAATCTGTAATGCTCTAAGCAATCTTGATGGCGCGTTTTAAATAAAATTATATAACTTTTTTAATAAATAATAATTTTTTAATGCACAAACAAGTATCAATTATTTACTGAAAACCTTATATTTCTGATCAGTGGTTAAGACGTCCTTAAACAAAGCAAAAATGCAAAAATTATTTCTGTGTTCAAAGTGCTTTGTCTGCTCTAAAAACAGTTTATCATTTTGTTTTCTACTCCGTATTCGCCCCTAGAGAGCCTGAGACGGAGTCTTTTCCAAATCTTTCTTCAGGGTCACTGGTGCACAGACATTGGAGGCTGTGAAGAACACAGAAGTTTGGAGTCAAATTTTGTCAAGTGCCAAAAATGGTGTGAGCATCTCGAGTAACTATCTTCTTTCCAGTTATAGTGGAGTCCCTAGTATGAGATTTTCTCAAGTAACATATATTATGTAAAAGAAACAGATGGTATCCATTTCTCTCTCCTGATCAGGTGGGGTCCAACAGTTGGCCCCCCACCGATGAGGAAGTTGTCCCCCATCCTGTGCATAGGGGAAAACTTTCATGATGGTATAAACCCCTTAAAAACTTTTCAATATGATGGTTATGGAAAAGTTCCCCAGAAATAGAGTGATATAAAGTTATATTATATGTAATTTCATAGTTGCACAGGTTTCTTTTAAATGCATAGTTTGGGTCACTTTTGTGGTTCCGCAATGGTTCACGTAAGCTGGATTTACAAACTTTGGCTACACTGTCATGCCCAGTCCAGACATTACTAATTCTGGGGTGTACTGTCTGAGAAATTTCGTGAAGGCGTTAGCCCCCTGGATAGTGTTCATATATGGGACACACACTACAATATGTTGAGTGACTTTTGGGGTTTTTTGTCTCCTCTCGAATATTCCTGCCGTGTTTAAGGGAGAAATAAATGTTCTGGATGTGCTATAGTCTTCCTCTGGTATGAAATGGTTATATTTTGGTAAAATGCTTGATTTGCTTGTACATGTGCATGGCCCCCCCGGTGCAACATCACATTTAGACTAACTTTTGTTGCAGATCTTCCATGTTTGTTCCGATTTGTATGTTTATATTGTCGCTTTGGGTGCAGTTTCGCTGGTGCGGTGTGAGAAACCTGCACAAATAATTGAGCATTTTGTATAAAAGCCGATTTTACTTTTTATGTTATGACCCCTTTTATGTGCTGAGCTTTGAACTTTGGTCTCCTAGGAAAAGATTAAAAACTCGACTGGAGATCTGGGAATTGTTTCTTTCCATCCAGACAAAGCGCAAACAAAACCTCACAGCCCATGAGAGTCACACGTTTATTATGCAGTTTTTATCCGTATATTAAAAGAAAATTATAAACCATGAGCACTTGTCATAATATCCAGTACCCATGACATTGGTAATCTTCCTTTTTATCCCTTGCCTTTTCCCTTCTAAAATCACAACCACAAATTATGCTAATGAGCCCAAGGGCTCTGGGCATTTTTGCAGGGGAGCAACTCCTCTGTGCTGCGTCTTCAGATGTTACACTGTGTCGCCCCTCCGCTCTGCTCCCTCAGTACTTTCCCCCCCTGTTCCCCTTTGCCTGTTAATCTTACTGCATCAAGCAATTTCACCACACAGTGAGGTGGGGGGTCTCCTTGTACACTGTAACATCCTGTCAATCTCAACAAGCTGAAGGTAACGTGCACTTGGCCTTCTGTCTCTTAGTTATAATTATAAAAGTTGATTTTTATAATGGAAGGAGGCCATGGATACAAAAATAATCATACCAAGTCATGTGAACCCTTGGCTCTATGAGGATGTCCCGGGTTTATCATGATGGATTCTTGAGAATGAATAATTTAGTGTTTTTTATTTATTTATTTTTTTCAAGGGGTTTTTTTCCCACAAAGGAAATTAGGCCCTATCCTATTCTGACACTATGGAGTCTCGCATCGTGGAAAACGAGGGTGCAACCGACCTCAGACTAATGGAGCAGACGGCCGCGCAATGACAGTTCTGCTCATCATCGACTGATGGGCCTTAACTTGCCTTTCGGGGAAACCCCAAGTACACCGTTAGGGTAGATTGGTACAACACCATAAAATGGAACATGGGGAGTTGCATGTTTCATATGAACAAGACTTATGCCCGACATGCGGGAATCATATACAGATTACGTGTCAGGCATAACTAAATTTTATGACTAATGTTCATCAAACCTTGTATAATTTCCCATTGGGAATAAAACAATAGAGGGTAGGAAGTTTCAAGACTGGTGTCCTAGTATATGGGTTAGCGCACACTGATTAATTCTACAAACCATGATCCTCCTAGGATTGCACTTACCTTGTGCCAAACCGGCCTGCTCCTAAAACGACTTGGCAGTGAGGGGCTGTGATGTGGGGAAAATGTCACTTGATTCCAGGTCTTATGAAAGGAATTGTAGTTTGTTTGTGTCTTGAATGCCGTAATCTGCCACACAACGCCATAAGTACCCCCCACCCCCCCCCCCAACAAACCCCCCCCCCCCCCCCCCCCCCCCCCCCCCAGAAAATATACGCACATAGACAATGGGAATGATGGTCCAGTTGGAGGAAAGAATAAGTTGAGGGTGGGGAGGGGGGTGGGGGGTGCGGTTGACGATGACTTAGCCATGGCCACAGCAGATGTTTTCACCTATCTAAGACTCGGTGGAAGACTCTAGTGCAGTTTTGTGTAAAACCCTGTTAAACATTCGGCAGATAAGTATTTGCAGGCTTTAGCTAGTGCAAAGGCACAAGGCAGGAGCATCGGTTACGCTGTGTCCACTCCAGCGGCCATGGCGTGTAGGTGGCGTATTTCAAGAGTAAACTTCAATTCCTGTGTCATTCGCAAATTTGCAATTAATTTCAATTGAACTCTAGGCCAGAAACTGCCATAATCGCTGATAAATCCTGTCCCATATGTTTTCGTATCTCTTTATTCTTCTTACCCTAGGAATAAATTACTGTTTAAAAAAAAACAGGGGCAAGGGGGAGTTAATTCTACAGTAGTCACAATCCAGCAATTCACCACAAGTCCAGATTATGTTTGTGTGTTTTTTAGAATTGGTCGAAATCTGTAGGGGAATTCTCACCCGCTTTATTCTAATAGCTGGCATAAATGTCACATATAGGCAGAGCCTTTCATTTCACTCCTCTAACCACGGCCCCGACCCTTGGCCACAACACAAACCTCTGCACGATCCTTTTTTTCCCAGCTGTTTTTTTTCAGCCACCATGAAATTTATATGGGTCCGTGTCTGTATCTTGCACTTAGTCCCGCAGTCAGCTTGTTTTTCTGATTAATTACATATTTCAGTCTGTTTCAACAGCTTTCAAAAAGGCATATAAGTATTCACGCAACATCCCCAGAAAACAAAACGGGTTTGCGGTCCGCCAAAGTAGGTATTCCACACCACCACCAGTTTAGATAAACCTGCTGTTGTCTGTGTGCTTCTCTGCCAAACCGATCGCCTGCTTTATTACCAGGACCTCTACGTCACATGCAAAGTACACATCATTGGCTCCATATGCGCCATGCTGAAATCCTTGGGGCTGCTAGACTCAGCTCCTAAATTATATCATGTCCATTCTTGTCTTTTTTTTTGTTCCAATTCCCGGGCTCAATCCTTTGCATACTGGCATGAATCCCGTATTTAATATTATTAGAATACTAGACGTAGAACTAGAATTTTAATTATTAGAACATTTATTAAAGGGAACCTGTCCCAACAGAACCTCATTTTTTAACTAAAGACGGTTGCAGAAGCTCGACTCCTGCCTGTGACAGGTTTCCCTTAAAAATTTTTTTTTTTTTAAATAATCTAATGGGAACTTGTAAATTGCACCGCCGCCCCCCCCCCCCAAGTCTAATGTCACTAATGTGTAGCTAATCTTGTAGCGCGACATACCTTTTGCCTGATCTTGGGGGATTATAGAGTTTTAAAGGGTATTTTTTTTTTTTTCCTTTTTCCCCAACTAAAGAAAATTGTCAAATTTTAAAAACCCTAGTGCGCGTTACACAATACAGATCCATTTTAAAACCCTTAACACCAACCCCTACGGGACCACAGCAGCTTTTGGCTAAAGGACGCGGCCCCAATTTTTTTTCAAACTGGCCTGTGTCACTAAAGTGGTTATATAGCTTGGAACGACTGTGAGATATCCAGGGGCTTTTTTGAGATTGTTTTCCTCGGGACACATTGTCCTTCAAATTATTTTTAAAATTTGGATGAAATCTTCTTTGCGTTTAGTTTATGAAAAAAAACCAAATTTGGCAAAAAGGGTTGACAACATTTCTTTATTTTCAACGTTCTAAATATTCTCTATTTGATCAGAAAGTCATAGCAACACCCAAATAAATTCATAACTTACATTTCCCAATGCCTGCCTTGTTATGTTGCATGGTTTTTTTTTTTTTCAGATTCGCACACATATTTTAACGAGAAGTTTATGAAGCTCAGAATTTGGGAGCCATTTTTCACATTTTTTTGTAAATCGCCAAACCTTAATTTGAATGGACCTGCAAACAGTTTCTAATTGACACTGAGAGGCCTAAAAATAGCGATAACTCGTAAATTGCCCCCTTGTGGAAACTACAAAAACATCAAAACAACAAAAACAAAACACCCCTCAACGTTGAAAACCACTTTTGAAGAAGTTTGTTAACCCCTTTACTTGTTTTATGAGGGGTTAACACAAAATGGAGGTGGATCTTTGCAAATTGGATATTTTTTTCACAATACACTCATTTGGGTGGAAAATTAAACATTTGTAATGATAAATGAAAAATGCTCCACAAAGTTTGAATACGACAATTTCCCTCCCTATTACACCGATACCTCATGTGGTGTAAACCTGCTGATGGGCGCACGGCCGTGCAGAGAAGGGCAGGAGTCCGCCTCCGGAGCAGATTTTGCTGTCCATTGTACAGGCTATCATTTTTGTTCTTTTTTTTCTTCTTTTTTATGATGACCTATAGGGGCTTATTCTTTTGCCACATGAGATGCACTTTTCTATCCATATTTGGGCATCTAAGCTAATTGTTGAGATTTAATTTAACTCTTTGTTGGTGGAGGAATGAAATCATCACTTTTTAGGCAATTTTATTGGTTTTTTTTTTTGGGGCCGTTAACCATACCATACATAGTATATTATTTTTTATTCTTTGGGTCGCCACATTTATGAAAATACTTCATTTATCTATATTTTTTTTTTTAATTTTTTTTTTTTCTTTTTTTTCCCTTTTTACTGAATAAAAGTATTTGGCAAAATTGTGTTAATTTAGCATCACACACCGACTACTAGGCAATAACTGTTTTAATTTTTTTCCCCCTCAAATCTGTTTTAGGGGCTTATTTTTTGCAAGATGATAGCTCTTTTAGTGGTCTTATTTTTAGATTGCGTAACTTTTTAAAATCCTTTTTAGAGCATTTTAAAGGGCCATTAATAAACAATCATCTTTCTTTCTCAAGAGAGAGTGTTTTTTAGTTGTTTTTTTACGGGGTTCACTTTGCGGATCTAATAACGATTCTGTTTTATTATAAACAGATTGTTACGGACGCATGGATCCAAATATGTGGGGGTTTTGTGTATTTTTATTCATTGTACTGATAAAACTATTTGGGAGAACACGATCTTTATTCAATTTTTAGCATCACCGATCTTTTTATTATGCATAAAAACTTTTTTTATTTTCTATTTTTTGGCAGTATAAATCTTGTTATGAGGTTGGGCTTATTTTTTTGCGAGAACAGTTGTTCTTTTTTGTGGGCTTTATTTTGGAGTGCATCACATTCTTTTAAATCACTTTTTAGAGTCATTTTTTAATAGGGGTCTAATTCGAAAAATTATTCTTTTTTTCGAACTTTTTTTGCGTTTTTTTTCCTCCTGCGTTTTACCCGTGCGTTTCCATTAACAATTCTGTTTTATTATGCAGATTGTTACGGACGCGCAAACCAAATATGCGGGGTTTTTTTTTGTGTTTTTTATTTTTTATACTTTATTAAAGTTTGTTTATGGGAAGTGTACTTTTAGGGGCTTATTTTATGTATTAATTTTTTATTTTGATACTGTGGTAGTTTAACTGTTTTTTTTTGCATATTTTTACTTATACATACCTGACGTAAACCAGTGTGCTTCTGATCACTGGTTTAAGTTCAATACCAAACTGCTCTAACATACTATTTTATTGTAAGACGTGTACACTGTCTGAGCAGCTTTGCGCATCTCAGACATTTTACATTAACCCGCCAGACCCGGAAGGGGTCTGGCTGCCATGGAGACCGGGCGCTCCGTTTCACATGCCAGTCCTCGGAGCTGCCCCGGCAGAGGATCGGATTCCCCCCTGTTTAACGGCACTGGGGATTCCGATCCACAGCGCTTACACACAAGAACCCTTACCACGCCGCGGTCACATGTTGACCGCGGCGGTAAGGGGTGTAACACCCCCGCGATCGGAGCCGTCTCCGATCATCGGTTTTAGCGGGCTGTCCAGCTGGACTAGACAGCTGACGCCGTGCTTCTGGTATCCGTCTCCGTTCGTGAGCGTTGGCCAGAAGCATGGACGTTATAGAACGTCCCGTGCCTAAGCATCTAGCCCGGGGACGTACTATCGTCCTGGTGGGTGCGCCCTAGGGGGTTAATTTAAACTCATTTTAAGTGCTGTTTTTAAGCTTCCTACACTCCCTAGGGCTGGTCGTGTAAAATCCTAGTTGTGGTGGGCGGGGCCTTTCTAAGCAGACACATCCTGTATTATCCATCTAGTTCTATGGGGTGAAATGTGGTTGGATTAATCATGGTAAACTGGATTTATATAACCCCTACCCTTTCAATCATAAATTTCATCCGAAGACTTCGACATTGTAACTCACACTGACACAGAGAGAGAACAGACCGAGTGCATGGGGGTGATTACAACAGAGTTGATAGACCATAATATCACTGTTCCAACAAAAACGTGGGGCTTTGCTATATCTCATGCTCCCACGACAGTTTTCCCCTCCTCCTTCTTTCCCCCTATCACTTATCCTCCTTTATCTTGTAGTTTTGCCAAAGCGCCTCTCTGTCCTGCTCACATGGCTGAAGTAATCATTAATGTCTCTGAGCTCCGTGCCGCGGGGGCTTGGCTAAGGCAATGATACTGAATGGATCATAGAATGATCTCTACAAAAGGAAGCTTCAATCTACTGAGTGGTAACTCCCTGTTTCCGTGATACCACGGTAAACCCCTATTTATATTGGTAAATTGTATTGAAAAATCGTTTTGATCACACAGCTACGAGTACCTACAAGGTTTAGTAAGCAATAGCAATGGCTGTAAATTTATTCTTACCATATTTTTTTTTGCTAACCAAATATAATACCTTGTCATAAAACACCTTATGTCTGGATTGTGTGTAGATTGAGGGGATTGGGATTGGCCGAGACCGCTGACATTCCTGTACGCGATGTTCTGCAGGCTTGATCATATCCAGCTTGTTCTCTTACAATCCATCTAACTATGGCTTGTGTCCAGCCTATTGTCTCCGGATTTGTTAGAGGGATTCTAGTTATATTTTTTTCTTTTTTTTTTTTTCCCCCTTAATTACCCATCTCCAATGCAAGTTTTCCGGTCACCCGGCAAGCCCATCAAAATCAAAAACCTTGCACTTACACGCAGCCGATGAATTCTCTCCAACCCAGGCTCTCAGCTTACACCAAAGCCGTTGTGCTTAACAGAACGAAACCTACCTACGTCGGTCCCACCATCTAACCACAATCCGCTCTGGCAAGTCCAGTGCCCTCGAGCTAGCACAACCAGTAAGGGGATGGTCTATAGCCCAGACTAGCACACCATCTGGAGTGGTATAACCAGTGCCTCGCATCAATCTTGCAACAACCTGTTTTTTCGACGGTATGTATTTCAGAATTTCTCACTCTCTCCCCAGAGTGGTATGTATTTACCACCTGATTCCATATTCTAAAATCTATGATGGTTCCTTAATAACCCTTAGTTGACCAAGTCATTGGTGCCGTGAATGTCCCCCTGCAGATTTTTGCAGTTCTGTTCTGCTCCTTCTTTAAAAGGGGGTTCTCGTAAACAATTCCACCGATGGCAGCACCACAGCTGCCAGTGTCCTGGGGATTCGCATGCATTCTGCATGCTCATTGTGTTACATTAAAAAGGGTATACAGATGTATCACTGTTTTAAGTACAACTGTAAACGTTAAAAAACTTTTTTGCCTAACTCGGCAATTCTTCTTCTCGAATTAAGCCTAATTCTGCAGGTTTTTATGAGCTAGCATAGGTTTTTAACATTTGCCAAGCTTTGTGGGTTGCCTGGGAAAACCGTAGATAGTACAGTTGATACATTACAGTAGGCTTGTCGAGATGCTGTAGTATGTCAAAGCAAGCAGAAGATGGCAACATTTTTTTTTTCTTTTTTGTACACATTCGTTTAATTTTTGAAAATGTATTAAAACACAATAAAACCTGTATAAATTTGGTATCACCGCGATCGCACCGAACCAAAGAATAAAGTAGGCATGTTATTTGGAGCGAAGAGTGAAAGTCGTAAAACTGAGTCCATAAGAACGATTTTTCCACATTTGGAATTTTTTTTCAGCTTTTTTTCAGCTACGACATGTTAAAATAAATAACATTACAGGAAAGTAAAATTTGTTACGCACAAAATAAGCCCTCACACAGGTCTGAAAAAGTCAAGGATTTTTCAAGGTGGAGAGCGAGAAATGAGCGAAAAAACCCTGCGTCCTTAAGGGGTTAATCCCTGATCTGAGTGGTAGTTCTAAAAACACAAGAATAAAATTATGGTAATGAGGCTCTGTCCCTCCTGTGGCTGCCCCTGCGCTTCTCTTCACCCTAAATATGCACTGCTTCAGCCTTGTCTTGCCTAACATAAGTCAAAAACACTGTATTCACTTTGTTGTCCCTGACGGGCAGAAGTAATCAATCACTGCATTATCCCCAGCTGCTTTGCAGGTGTCATCCAGCTCAGGTTGATTATTCTTGTCTGGACAGTTCAGGCAGCTCTTTTATGTACGGAAGCCAGTCTGCACCCAGTTTTCCCATGGTCCTAAATTTTATAATGGTTTTTTTGTACAAAATCACTCGATTAAGCAAGATATGTTTCTACATCAGTGTAGCTACAGCATTCCTAAGGTATGTTTGCTTCATAATGCATCAAATGGTAGGTTTCCTTTAATACAACTTATTGTATATAAAACACATTACTTACGGTCATTTCAGTCTTCACCTTCTAAAATCTGACTGTAATTGTGCATAAATGTGTGAATCTACCATTTGTTTTAATGCATTATGAACCAAACATACCTTGAGAATGCTGTATCTACACTGACGCAGAGACATATCTTGTTTAATCCCTGATCTGAGTGGTAGTTCTAAAAACACAAGAATAAAATTATGATAAGGAGGCTCTGTCCCTCCTGTGGCTGCCCCTGCGCTTCTCCTCACCCTAAATATGCACTGCTTCAGCCTTGTCTTGCCTAACATAAGTCAAAAACATTGTATTCACTTTGTTGTCCCTGACAGGCAGAAGTAATCAATCACTGCACTATCCCCAGCTGCTTTTCAGGAGTCATCCAGCTCAGGTTGATTATTCTTGTCTGGACAGTTCATGCAGCTCTTTTATGTACGGAAGCCAGTCTGCACCCAGCTTTCCCATGGTCCTAAATTTTATAAAGTTTTTTTTGTACAAAATCACTCGATTAAGCACGATATGTTTCTACAATGCAGCTACAGCATTCTCAAGGTATGTTTGCTTCATAATGCATCAAATGGTAGGTTTCCTTTAATACAACTTATTGTATATAAAACACATTACTTACGGTCATTTCAGTCTTCACCTTCTAAAATCTGACTGTAATTGTGCATAAATGTGTGGTCATATATATAAAATTCAACATAGGCAGGGATAGGTTCTTAAAGGTATGGCCCACCATACACTGAAGTTTCCAATGTTCCACCGTGTTCCGTGTGTTTCTCTCACCTGCTATTTTTGTTGCAAACAGTTTAAATCTTCCTTCAGTGACATATTTTCCCTTCTTCCTCAGCATTGAGTCTATGGTGTTTTTTTTGTATTAGATGTGTTATAACGATTCCATAGATTGTGCCATGAATAGAGTAACAGAAGTCCACTAGTCAAGAGGGAAACATTGCCTTAAAATTTAATTTGCGCTCAATGATCATTTAACAATGGGTTATTTTACATTTCTGTATATGTTCATTTTATTTCTGTATGTAAGCCATATCCTCCTTTTTCTCTTCCCGTTTTCTAAAACTTAACATGGACAAAACAGAACTCATAATCTTTCCTCCCTTTAACACATCCCTCCCACCAGACCTAACCATCACAATTAATGGTTCCACACTCTCTCCTGTGCCTAGTTGCTGTCTGCTGCCTCGGAGTCATCTATTACTCTGCCTTATCTCTCACATCCGCCCCTTCCTCACTCCAGAGTCTACAAAAATTACTAGGCCATGCCCTTATCATTTCCTGCTTGGACTAATGCAACAGTAGTTCTTCTATATGGTCAGTGTTCTTGTCTGAGGTATCCCAGCTAACTCTCTAACATTTCTCCAATCCATCCTAAACTCTGCTGCCCAGCTAATCCATCTGTCTCCTTGATTCTCTTCTGCCTCTCCTCTGTGTTAGTTTTCCACTGGTTACCCATTTCACAGCAAATTCAGTTTAAAATACTAACCATGACCTACAAAGCCATCCACAACCTGTCCCCTCCATATGTCTCTGAACTCATCAACCAATACTGTTCCATACGTAATCTCCGTTCCTCACAGGCCTTCAGCCTCACTCTACTACCATCCGCTCTTCTCACAACTGTCTTAAGGACTTCTTCTGTGCATCTCCCATACTCTGGAACTCTCTACCCAAATGTGTCTGGCTGTCCCACACTTTCCAAACCTGCAGACAAAACCTAAAAACCCACCTGTTCAGGATGGCCTACAACACACAATAACTGCACTGCTCTGCTCCCTTACCTCATGTCTCCATCTATCCTCCCATGTAGATTGAGCCCTCATGGGCAGGGTTCTTCTCCCACTTGACTCCTGACCACTGTAGATTTGTATATTGTAGTTGTATATTGTAATTGTTCTTGTTTTAATGTAATGTATGTGAACCATGGAATTAAGTGCCTAGTGCACAAGATAGTCCCATTTCCAAGGCATCTGGTGATACTCTGCTAGTAATGAGTAATAAATCCAAAAGCTGAGTGGCAACTTCAGTGTACAGTCATGGCCATAAGTTTTGAGAATTATACAAATGTTAATTTTTACAAAATCTACTGCATCAGCTTTTATAATGGCAATTTGCATATATTCCAGAATGTTATAAAGAGTGATCAGCAATTAATTGCAAAGTTAATATTTGCTTAGAAAATGAACTTTTTCCCCAAAACACATTTCAACTTCATTGCAGGCCTGCATTAAAAGGAGCAGCTAACATCGCTTCAGTGATTGCTCCAGTAACACAGGTGTGGGTGTTGATGAGGACAGGGCTGGAGATCAATCTGTCATGATTAAGTAAGAATCCCACCACTGGACATTTAAAAGGAGGCTGGTGCTTGGCATCATTGTTTCACTTCTGTTAACCATGGTTATCTCTAAAATAACACATGCAGTCATCATTGCACTGCACAAGACTGGCCTAACAGGGAAGAGTATCGCAGCTAGAAAGATTGCACCACAGTCAACAATGTATCGCATAATCAAGGAATTCGAGGAGAGAGGTTCCATTGTTGCCAAAAAGGCTCCAGGGCACTCAAGAAGCACCAGCAAGCGCCATGTCTTAAAAGTGTTTCAGCTTCAGGATCAGGCTACCAGCAGTGCAGAGTTTGTTCAGGAATGGCAGCAGGCAGAGACTCTTGGAGCAAGGCCTGGAGTCAAGTAGGACAGCAAAGAAGCCATTTTACTCCAGAAAAAAAACATCAGGGACAGACTGATATTCTGGAAAAGGTACAGGGAGTGGACTGCTGAGGACTGGGGTCAAGTCATTTTCTCTGATGAATCCCCTTTCCGATTGTTTGGAACATCTGGAAAACAGCTTGTTCGGAGAAGACAAGGTAAGCGATACCACCAGTCTTGTCTCATGCCAACTGTAAAGCATCCTGCAACCATTCATGTGTGGGGTTGCTTCTTAGCCAAGGGAATCGGCTCTCTCACAGTCTTGCCTAAAAACACATCAATGAATAAAGAATGGTACCAGAATGTCCTCCAACAGCAATAATGCCTTTTCTAGCATGATGGAGCACCTTGCAATAAAGCAAAGGTGATAATAAATGGCTCAGGGAAAAAAAAAACATAGAGATTTTGGGTCCATGGCCTGGAAACTCCCCAGATCTTAATCCCATTGAGAATTTGTGGTCAATCATCAAGATGGGTGGACAAACAAAAACCAACAAATTGTGACAAAATGCAAGCATTGACTGTGCAAGAATGGACTGCTATCAGTCAGGATTTGGTCCAGAAGTTGATTAAAAGCTGCCAGGGAGAATTGCAGAGGTCCTGAAGAAGAAGGGTCAACACTGCAAATATTGACTTGCTGCATTAACTCATTCTAACTGTCAATAAAAGCTTTTGTTACTCATAATATGATTGCACTTGTATTTCTGTATGTGATAGTGTGTGACAGATTCATCAAATGTGTTGCATGTCCTTCATGAATATGCTTCCCCCCTGCACTGCTTTGGCTGAATGCACCAACTTTTTTGGTGCACCCTTAACATGGGGCGTGTGACACACTTCTTTCGGTCTGTTCATGATAAAAGTGGTGCACGATCCAACTGTGCACCAGAACGCCCCTTTCAGTGCAAAATTTTGTGACGGGTATGCTGCAGCCGTGGTACAAATGTGTCGGGGACACTTTATAAATATATGTACAAGCAGTTTGCACTAAAAACATTGTGTAAAGTCAGACAGAAAAGCTTTAATAAATGTGGGCCTGGGGGTGCATAAAAAATAACTGATGCATCCCACTGCGGACAGTTTTTCCTGTCCAAGTTTCCAGGAAGTATAGGTGAAAGACAATTTGTGCGCCCCCCCAAAAAAATAAGACGCATTATTGCATCACACTCAAACTAAACACTGAATGAACTTTGAAAAACTCTGATCACACTCTGCCCAAAATCTGATCAAACTCACACAATTTTAAAAGGAGTCTGTCATCAGAAATCAACCTAATAAACCAGTACCAGTATGTTGTCTAGAAGTTTTACATCTTCCGGATCATGTTTCTTTCATGGCCCAGCATGGTTCCATCATTCAAAAAAACTACTTTAAAGTGAAATGTAAATTGGTTGTATAAAGTCAAGGAGGCGGAGTTTACCACTGAAGTGAATCTCTCCCTGATTCTGAATGCCTCCTAACCTGGGATTGGTATCTTGCACTGGGCTTCCGGAGATCTGTTTATTGATGTCTCCAGGTGCAGGATCATCAATTACAGTGATGGAGGCTTTCTGAGGAAGAGAGAGCTTGAATTCAGTGTTAAGTAGTCTCTGCCTACTTGACTTTATAAAAATAATTTACATCTCACTTCAATGTTGATTTTCTGGATGATGCCACCACACTCGGTCATAAAAGAAACATGTGCTGGAAGGTGTTCAGCTCTTGACAACATTCTGGTAGGGGTTTAATAGGTCAGGTTCTCTTTAAATGAGCAAAGTTGTACGATTTTGAACATTGTTTGTGGGCAAGAGGCCTAAGGTTTTTATCTATTTTTTGTTTATAAAATATATAGAAATGCAATATCACACTCTGCTGTAAAGAAAAATCTAATAATCCCACTCCATCAATGTACAAAATTCTGATTTCTAAATTCTCCAATTCTGATTTCGGCTTCCAAATACTAATGCAAAAGACTCTAAAGAAAACATCTGCATGTAACTATCTTTGAGGATGTGTGCTTGCTCTGGCTGCTAAACTTTTTAGGTTAATTACTTAGAAATAAAATATGTTGTCTTTGATTTCTCTTGGGGATTTTTTTTCTCACCACTTGCTGTATAAATGATGATTGGAGAGCTGGGGCTGTTACAGCCTCTGAACTTGGTACACACAACTGCCTTGTGTATTCTTAGCTTTCTGCACTAGTACAGGTAAGCCTTATTCTGCAAATGTTTTACATGCATACAGAATATTACCTTGATCCAGTCCAATAGCTATTGTTATATCATAAAAAAACTTTTGAAATTTGGACATAAAATAAGTAATATACGGCACATGGAATTTGACACAGTTCTATGCAACAGGATATTTTCATCTTTAGCCAAGGACACAGGGGCCAACATCATTACGTCATTACAAGAAAGTGGTTATGACACTTGTTGTAAGTTAAGGAAATATCCACACAGGTGAATTTTTTGCTTAAGTATTTGGGACCTACAGGAGAAAATTGTAATAGAAAGACTACTTTTAGGAGCCATTACTGAATTTGTGTTGCAAAGAGTCTGATATAAGTGTGTCACACAAAAAAAAGTTGGTGCACACTGTCGGAGCAGTGCAGGGGGTGCCGGATTCATGAAGAACAGGTGTCAGAAATCCTGAATCTGACACCCTCTGCACTTAGTACAGACTGCACTGTTATTAATAAATGTAGGACAATGTCTCCAGTATTCAAATTTCTCCCAGAATACCTTGTTAGCCATGGATATTCCACATTAATTCTGCAATGTACATCTCATCTTAAAACACTTGAGGGGAGGATTTAATATTTTTCTTGGCACCCGATTTTAGCTCAGCCTTATTGTATTTGGTGCATCATAAAAAACACAAATGAGAGTCAGAAATGACAATCTACATTCATAAAGGGGCTTTAAGTTGGTAGACTTTTTGTTGGTCTTATTGTGTGCCAAAAATTCTGTCAGAAAAAGGGTCTGGAAAGAACAGACTGTAATTATATGTGCTTTTTTTTTGCGGATTTCTATTGTTTGTTGAGCTTTTTTGAAGCATCGGACTTGATGTTAGGTCTGATGCCATTTCAAGGAAAAATATGTATCAAATCCCCATTACGATGAAGATTCCATGAAGATTTCATGCAGATTTTCAGAGGACTATGGACTCCAATCTAAAATATCACACACAAAACACACAAAACCTCAGAAGTAAAGTCACTTGATCATTACTTTATTTTATGCTTCGCACAATTTTCACAGTGAAACAAAAATGGCCTTTATTACTTTTGCCAAATCCCATTAATGTGTCTTTATTACGCTGCAGATTTTCAACAACAAGATCCACCCATAAAATCTACAGGTAACCTTTAATGTGTACAGTTATACTGCAGGTTTCTTACATGTGGATATGTAGAGTATATGCTGTATAAATGCAACTAGAAATTTAAAGATTACCATCATGTAAAAATGCGTATCAGAAAACTATATTTTATTTCATGGAAAACCATTACTTTAATCATTTTAGTAAATCATCTCGGTAGTCTTCCTATGCTGGGTAGGATTCTACTTATTATCATCTTTAAAATGAAACGAGAAGCTCAACACAATGTTTCGGAATTCTCCATCCTTGGTTTGTCGGAAAAAATGGAACTTCATTTGCCAATTTTTGTAACAATTCTGCTTTTATATATTCTCATTATTTTTGGGAATTTGACCATCATTGCGGTCATCTGGGGTAACTCTCATTTACACTCTCCTATGTATATATTGTTGCTGAATCTCTCTCTTATTGACATTGCTTACACATCCAATATTCTGCCGAAGCTGTTGAATATACTTCTCACTGAGAAAAAGATGATTTCATTTGTGGGGTGTATGACTCAGTTGTACTTCTTCATTGCCTTGGCTAGCATAGAGGTGATCTTACTTGCAGCCATGGCATATGATCGCTATGTGGCGATCTGTCAGCCCCTTCGATATTCCTCTCTAATGAGCCTGAAATATTGTATCAGACTTGCAATATCTGCATGGACCATTGGTCTTCTGGATCCAACAGGACACATTTCCCTTGTATCTAAATTATCTTTCTGTTCCTCTCATCGTATTGATCATTTTTTCTGTGACCTCTCACCTCTTCTTAAGATTTCATGCAGTGACACCTATAACGTCGAGATGATGAATTATATTGTTGGAAGTCTTTTAACCCTTTCTACATTCTTGCTTACATTGATCTCTTATGCTTTCATTATTTTTACTATAATAAAGATTAAATCTGCGGAAGGACGATATAAAGCCTTTTCTACTTGTTCTTCCCATCTTACATGTATAAGTATTTTTTATGGGACCATAATTTGCTTGTACATGAGACCAGCATCTAGTTATTACCCAGAACAAGATAAGTTTTTTTCCCTTTTATATATTGTTTTGGTTCCATTGTTGAATCCTATAATCTACAGCCTAAAAAATCATGATTTTAAAGATGGGGTTAGCAAAATAATACACAAGTTGACTTTATAATCTGTTAATCTAAGGCTTAGTATGTATACTCAGATGTGGCCATCCATAAAGAAGACCTTTCATCTCCTCCACCAACTCGGGCTCTTTGCATTCTTTATTTATTGTTCTTCACTGATTTTGGCACTGTTTGACTTTTTGCATTCACCTCAATCCATCCGTACTATTAGTTTTAGCATCAAATATATCAATTAGGGTCCCTTCTGTGAAAATAGTGATGCCAGGCTGCCTTGTCAAACCATGAACTGTCCACCTGATAGTGGAGATGTGAGTGCTCAAGAATGTTTAAAGTGAGTAGCACTTCTGCCTTACAGCGCTGGGGTCCTGGGTTCAAATCCCACCCAGGTCAACATCTGCAAAGAGTTTGTAAATTCTCTCCGTGTTTGCGTGGGTATTCTCCGGGTACTCCGGCTTCCTCCCACATTCCAAAACATACTGTTAGGTTGTTTAGATTGTGACCCCCATGGGGGCAGGGACCAATTTGACATGCTTTGTGCAGCACTGTGTAATCTGTGTGTGCTATATAAATAAGAAGAATTATTATGTATAATATATGTATTTTCTCAAATAATACATTTCAATGAATATAAATGGATAAATACCCTAAATGTGCATCTCTATCTCATGGACTTCCTTGTGGCAAAAGCTGCAAACATTCCTGCCTATCAAACTTGCTATCAATTTTAGGTCACCTTTCAAGACCTCTAGCACATGTATTATCAATAAAGTTTAATGATGTTGCCTGAGTTTTGCTATCTTGTTAGTTCCCGTTTCAAATAGAGGCTAGGAATCGCCACTACAACTAATCAATGCCCATGCAAGGCATTTCAGTGGTCACTTACTATTTACGTACCAGACTGGAGACAATCACACAGCTTGTAGTGGATACATCATTGCCTGTAGCCATCTCTATTAAGGTTTTTAAACCTTTTTTCAACACTTTTCTGACATACCTGATTAAAGGGGTTGCCCACTTTTAGCAAATATGATAATTTATATTGTTTGTGTGTAAGTAAAAGTTATACTGTTGGGGTAGGATTCAAGACATCCTATTTTAGTGTGTGTTGGCTGCGTGTTTCTAATTAATGAGCATGTGTGCACATCATAAGCAATAATTCAGACAAATTGCTGATTTAAATCTCACTCATGCTCCGAGCAAGTTGGCACTGCGTGAGCTTTATCTTAAAAAAGTAGAAATGGCAGGATTTGATCCATCAGCTAGGTTTACCTTAACAATACAATTTTCCAATATACTTTCTGTATCAGTTCCTCACCATTTTCTAGATCTCTGCTTGCTGTACTTCTATAGAAAGCTTCCAGTAAATATAATGGGGCTCATTTTACTAAGGGTCCGATTTGCACATTTTCGTTGGGTTTCCCGAATATTTCCGATATGGGCCGAATTGCCCCGGGATTTTGGTGCACGCGATCGGATTGTGGCGCATCGGCGCCGGCTTTCACGCAACAGAAATCGGGGGCGTGGCCATCGGAGAACCCGACGGATTCGGAATTTTTTTTTTTTTTAAATTGTGTCGCAAGAATAGCACTCACATACACCGGGACAAAGAAGGTGAACTCCGGCGGTCTTCAGCGCAGCAGCGACACCTGTTGGATATCGGGCGCGCGACCTTAGTGAATCCCGGCAAGCTTTGAATCAACACCAGAGAACGCACCTTAAAATCGCGAATGGACCGGGTAAGTAAATGTGCCCCAATCTGTCCATGGTGATGTGATGGACATGCAGGGGCACAAGCCATTAGTATCACACAACTCATATTACTCTCAGTTATAATAACAGTTCATGCACCTGCATGTCCATCACATCAGCATAGACAGATTCTATCCACTGGAGGTAAATAGAGAGTAGTGAGTAGTGAGCTGCAATGTCTCTATGAGCATCTAAAGGCTATGTTCACACACATTCTAATATTCTGTTGACATTATCTTTACACCACACCAAAAATACAATGTTATACGCAAATGGAAATGCCAACGTAATGTAAGTAAGTGCAAACGAGACATCAACGTATACACCAAATAAGCGTAAATAAGTGTAAAACAAGTCATAAACACAAACAGCATGTAAATGAAAGTGTAAACACAAACGTGATGGCACGGAAGTGTAAATGCGCCGTAAACGCAAATGCCTTTTACGTAAACACGAGTCAAACTCGACATAAACGTGACACAAAGGCAAATACAACGTAAGCTTAAACACGACGCATATTTGTTTACGCTTACGGCCGTTGCATAGTGTTTGCACTCCTGGGCCGTTTGTGTAGCGTTTCCCCTTACGGGCCTTTTGCATTTCAATTCTGGTTACATGGCGTTTGCGTCGTGCTTCTGCCTACGTGGCGTTTGTCTCACATTTACATTGAGTTTATGCGTGCACATCATTTGTGCGCACCGCTTATGCAGATCTTGAAATGCGTTTACACATACGTACATTTTCTATTTAAACTACGAAAATCTACGGATGCGTAAACGCACCTCAAGCACTGCATAAGCGTAAATGTCCCAAAAGAGTAAGAGCGGTGCAAAAGCCACATAAACATAAACGCTACACAAACGGGCCGTAAGCATAAATGTGCTGCAAATGCTGCGTAAGCGTGCCGCATATGTAGCAAAGCGTAAACGTGACACAAACACAGTGTGAGCTTTACTGTGATGCAAAAGGCACATAAACAGAACTGTGATGCAAACACTGCATAACAGTAACACATACGGTGCGTAAATGTGACATAAATGTTGTGTAAGCGCAAACATAACGCAACGCCTCTTAAGCGTAAAAATGCTGCAAACGTGGCGGTGTGTAAGTGTAACCATGCTGGTGCGTAAGCGTAACGCGACGCAAATGCCGCGTAAGCACAAGCGTAGCTAAAGCGCAAACACTGCACAAGTGTAAAAGTGTTGCAAACACTACATAATAAGAAACGTAACGCAAACTGCGCAATAGTGCAACCGTGTCGCAAACGCTGCGTAAGTGTAACCGTGATGCAAGCGCCGTGCAACCATGGCGTAAGCGTAATCGTGATACAACCGCTGATAAAGTGTAAACGTGCCGTAAACGTGCCGCAAACGGCATGTAAGCGGAACTGTGACATACACGCCACGTAAGTGGAACTGTGACGCAAAAGGCGCATAAGTGAAACCGTAACGCAAGTGCTGTGTAAATGCAAACGACATGCAAACACAGCAGAAGAGTAAACATGACGCGAACGCAAACACAAGCACAACATAAGTGTAACCGTGATGCCAACGCCGGTTAAGCATAACGTGACACAAACGGCACGCAAACATGACGCAAACAATGCATAAACGTAACCGTGGCACAAATGCCACCGCCAGCGAATCTGGTGAAACATGATTCTTTATACGCGATGCAAACAGAATATTAGTGGAATATGTGTGAACACAGCCTTTAGATGAACATAGAAAAAACTCACAGCTCAATATTCATAAAAGATCTCTGAGCTTGCCTGCCTCTATTTGGACAGAATGAGAGAAGATTAGCATAACACACGCCTCCAGCCCGAGCTCCTCCTTTCTGACCAAACACAGATTACAATTGTCAGAAACTTTGAAAGTTATCTCCGCAACCGCAGGGGCTAGAAGGAAAATTCAAAGTGCCCCTGAATCTGTGTAACAGCCCCTATGGGATGGTATGCTAAACAACATATGTGCAATGTGGTGAAAGGTCCTCTTTAAATTATCAGCTATTACATCTGGCAGAGAGTTCCACAGTCTCACTGCTCTTACAGTAAAGAACCTTTGTCTATGTTGATGGTAGAATAGCCTCTCCTCTAGGCGTAGAGGATGCCTCCTTGTCCTGGTTACAGGCCTAGGTATAAAAAGATATTTGGAGAGATTCTTGTACTGCCATGCAGGTTTTTGTACATTGTAAAGAGGTCTCCCTTCAGCCGTGTTTTTTTGAAGATGAATGCTACCAAATTTTGTAATCTGTCATTGTATTATAGTCTCCCATTGTATTATAATCACCCTAATAATATTGGCTGCTCTCCTCTGCACCCATTCTAGTTTTACTATGTCCTTTTTATACACTGGCGCCTAAAGCTATCCACAATATTCCATGTGTGGTCTGACCAGTGATCTGTAAAAGGGCAAAACTATGTCCTTATTGTGAGAATCTATTTCTCTTGGCACATTTCATAATTTAATTTGGTTTAGCAAACAAAAATAAATGTCCCCAATACTGACCCCTGTGGTACCCCACTGGTCATTTCAACCCAATCTGATAATGTGCCATTAATGATGACCCTCTGTTTTCTACCACTAAGCCAATTGCTTACCTAAATACACAGATTTTCCCATAGTCCCAGCAGTCTCAATTTACATACCAATAGAGATGAGCGAACACACTCGTCCGAGCTTGATGCTCGTTCGAGCATTAGCGTACTCGAAACTGCTCGTTGCTCGGACGAATACTTCGCCAGCTCGAGAAAATGGCATCTCCCGCCGTTGTGATTTTTGGCGGCCAGAAACAGGGTGCACTCCACCCAGCATGACAAGGTACCATTACACGTCGATAGCAGTGGTTGGCTGGCCTGATCAGGTGACCCTGGAATAGACTAGCCCCTGCCCGTACTGCTCGGATCATTCTCTGTCTGGATGCCATAAGCAGCTGCTGCTGCTACAGGGATAGCGTTAGGGTGTTATATTAGCTTACTGTTAGGCAGGAGTAAGTCTACAAAAACCCAACAGCCCTTGTTAGGGCAAGAATAGCGTTATATATTTTTTTTTGTTTGCTTGTGGCTGGGCTTGCTGGCACTAGTAGTGCAGCTAGTACCATATTGTGAGGAATTTGCAGGGAGACTTGCGAACGTTATAATTAGCTCTTAGTGACACACATATCCATCTCAAACACCTAAGTGGGACAATTTATTAGGGGTTTGATTGAATTAGGCACAGTCTGCTTTTTCTTTTCTTTTTTTTTCAAAACTAAAAGTCATCAGGCACAGCACAAAATCCAGTTGTGTGCTGTCAGTGTAGGTTAGAAACTAGCCATAGCAATAGAATAGCATAGTTTTCTTAAAAAAACAAAAACACAAAAAAACACAAAAAATTTTACAGTTTACACTTTAATTTTGAAAATGTTGAATCCGAGGGCTAGGGGTAGAGGACGAGGGCATAGGCGTCCCACTACTGCAGGGGTCAGAGGCCGTGGTCCTGGGTGGGGTGAGACACCACCTGCTGATAAGGGAGCAGGGGAACACCGCAGAGCTACACTCCCTAGGTTCATGTCTCAAGTTACTGGGACCCGTGGTAGAGCACTGTTGAGGCCAGAACAGTGCGAACAGGTGATGTTGTGGATTGCGGACAATACTTCTAGCCATTTGTCCACCGCTCAGTCTTCCACGCAGTCCACCCATGTCACCGAAATCAGCACTTCTCCACCTCAGCCCCCTTCCCCCCAGTCTGCCCCCTCCCAGGAAAATTTGGCATTTGAACCGGCATACTCTGAGGAACTGTTTTCTGGACCCTTCCCAGAGTCACAAACCACTTGTCCAGTTGCTGAGCTCTTTTCCGATGCCCAGGTTTTCCACCGGTCGCAGTCTGTGGGTGATGATGACATTGTTGATGTAGTGGAAGAAGTGTGTAAAGAGGTGTCGGACGATGAGGAGACACGGTTGTCAGACAGTGGTGAAGTTGTTGTCAGGGCAGGAAGTCCGAGGGTGGAGCAGACTGAGGAATTGGAGGATGATGAGGTGACACACCCAAGCTGGGTTGATAGGCCAGGTGAACACAGTGCTTCTGAGATGGAGGCGAGTCCTCGACGAGAACAGGTTGGAAGAGGCAGTGGTGGGGCAAGATGGAGAGGCAGGACCAGAGCTAGTGCATCAGCGCCAAATGTTTCACGTAGTGAAGCTGCCGTGGCGAGGGCTAGATTTTCGGAAGTCTGGAGGTTCTTTAAAGAAACACCGGATGACCGACAGACTGTGGTGTGCAACCTGTGCCACACCAGGATCAGCAGGGGTTCCACCACTACCAGCTTAACCACCACCAGTATGCGCAGGCATATGAATGCTAAACATCTCACTCAATGGAACCAAGGCCGTTCACCTCCGGCCGGGAACACCACTGCTCCTTCCCCTGTGTCACCTTCTGCCGCTGCTAGTCAGCCCCCTGCCCAGGACCCCGGCCCAAACACCTCTCGTGCGAAAACCACACCTTCGCCTCCACGATCCTCCACAGCATCCACCAATGTCTCCATACGCAGCGCTCAGCTCTCCATACCCCAGATGCTGGAGCACAAGAGGAAGTACAGTGCAACCCACCCACATGCCCAAGCCCTCAATGTCCACATCTCCAAACTGCTTAGCCTGGAGATGCTGCCTTATAGGCTGGTAGAGACCGAGGCCTTTCGCACCCTCATGGCGGCGGCCGCCCCTCGGTATTCGGTCCCCAGCCGCCACTACTTTTCCCGATGTGTCGACCCAGCCCTGCACCAGCACGTGTCAGACAACATCCGTGCCCTGACCAACGCCGTTTCTAACAAGGTCCACCTGGACACGTGGATGAGTGCTGCCGGGCAGGGCCACTATATATCGCTGTCGGCACATTGGATTAACTTGGTGGAGGCTGGGACCGAGTCTGACCCTAGGGCTGGTCATATACTGCCGATGCCGAGGATTGGGAGGGCCGTCACCTCAAGTCCACCCTGTCTCCTCGCCTACTATGCCCCGATGTGGGCCTTCCTTCTCCTCCCACGCCTCCTCCACCTCCTTTTTCTCCCTATACTCCTCGCACAAATTACCATCCGGGGCATGGCCAGCCATCAAGTAACGATCTCAGGCATAGCAGCATGCCGTCGTTAAGCACACGCCACGGGCGCCTCTTAAACTTGCTTGAGCCTAGCATAAAAGGCACACCACCCAGGGCTATTTACTTAGGCACCATCATAGGCGACAGACTGATCTGTGGCTGGCACCTACCGACTGAACTGGTAAGCCATTTTGTGTGCATGACAACGGCCGATAACCTGGTGGCGTCTCTTCACCTCTGCGACTTTATCCTCAATGTGCCATGACATGTGCCACTGGCCCATGTGTTTTAAATCTCAAGTTCGCAGCTTTTGTGTTCTCAAGAACATATCGACCCCCCAACTGTCTGATCTGCTCACGAAGGGGCCGCTCGCATCTGTCGCATTTCAGTGAAGTCCAGCACAGATGGCTCCACTCTCAGGGGCAGCTACAGCGCGCCCCAACTGCCCACTCAACACGCTGTTGTGCATTCGTTGCCCACGAGGTGGAATTTATATATATTATTACATGTTATCCAGAGTTTACCAGGTCAGCGCAGAGCGATGTAGCTAGCCAGATGGGAAGCTATCCACCAGAACTGGAGCCGGGCAGTCAGCTTCCCAGGCTACTTGAAAGATGATCTGTGGTGTATTTTGTCTGAATCTGTAGGTATGCTTGAGTACATTTGGATTTAATGGAAGTCAACATACAGATGGTGCAGCGGCGATAAGCATTGTCATCAGCCTCACCAATCTACCGCTGCTGTTCTATATCCTGTTGAAAAACTCTCGGTCAAGCATATGAAGTCAGAAGCTGAGGCTCGTGCCACAAAGAGCTGGGGACTAAAGATTCCCAATGATTGATAGCCAAAAGCACCCTCAGGTTGTTTCTTAGCGCATTATCGGAGGATTCGGTGGAGGAGAGGTATGAGGAGGAAGCGGAGAAATTTATTGTTGGACGAAGACAGAAGGGAGCATGCCTCAGCATCTACTTCCACTGTTCAGCGTGTTTTTTTGGGCAGAAGAAGAGAAGAATTTTTTTTGATGAGGAGGAGAAGGGTGGAGGAGGAAGGAAAGTGGACAGGTCAGGCCATTGAGGGAGGATAATGAGAGTGAATTCTTGCCAGCGTGGGGACACTGGTGGCAATTATGGCAGATTCACGCTAGGCTGCTACCTTATCCTAGTCGACCTCAAGCTGTTCAAAAGAATTTGATTCCAGCACGATTACTACTGGGTATCACTCACATCTCTGGACCAACGGACCAAGCAAATCTATTTCACACTCCCATTCCCTGGAGAGAAAGGATGTTGAGTAATGCACTTGAACTACCAGAGCCCTGTGCACAAGCTGAAACAGTATTTTCCTTCTGACAGTCGTAGCCAGGCACGAGGCGTTGCTTTCTCGCGGGCACAAAAGGACGACGGGAGAGTAGGCGAGCAGGCAGCTTGTCCAAAACGGTGAGAGGGTGACGCTTACAAGGCCCTTTGATCAGTTTTATGTCACCACCCCAGCAAGATTACTGTCCACCTCGTCCCCATCGTTATTTTCTGAGCAGAGTAGGGTGGCTGATCTTTACAGAAAGATGTGTGAGGGAGACTGTAGTCTAGCCTACCATGTCCTAAATGATAAACACTAGCTCCTACAACTACTGGTTCAAAGATCGGAACAATGTGGCACGAAACTGGGCGGCGTACGCCTTGGAGGTTTCCTTGTCCTGCCCATGCCCTAGCGTGTTGATCTTAGAGCTGGAGACATTTTCGTTCAGACTGGTGGCCATCATCACCTTATAAGCGGTACACGCTATTTCTACTGACAAGAAGCGCTGACATCACTGACAGCATTTATCAAGATGAATAAACAACCGGATTTACTCCTCAGGTTTCCATTACTCCCCAAGTTAAATTGAAAGAGTTAGCGGGTCAACCTAAATAATGTTACATTCCCTCCCTCTCCTAACTTTCCTTTCACCATCCTACCCATTTTTTCCTCCTTGTTTCCTCCTTCACATCTCACACCTCCTCTTTGTACAACTAAGCAGAGGAAACCAATGGCTATTTTGATTTTTTGCCCAGGTGGCCAACTGGCTTCTTAGCTATAGTACTAATATTATTTAATACTTTTTCTGAGTCCACCTACCCTGCAGATTCAAAATCCCTGTGTAAAAACAATTTTTGGGATTGGACCCACATTACAGGACACTCCAATCTATGAATTTTCTTTCTGGAGGACCACTCATACCTTTCCTCCTCTGGTTTGGAGAAACGTTTTTTGGAGAAATTGGACTTATTGCCACACACGGGCCCATTATCCAACTAACTGACTTGTCTACATAGCACCCATAAGGCACGTCTGTTTTCTTTTAAAAGCTGCTACCTCAAGGATCCACATGTTGTCTCCATTGTTACCCGGTACGAAAAATACCACAATATTCATCTCCATAGCTGCCTCCCAAAGTGGTGCCTATCAGCTGCCCTAAATTCATACTCGTTCCACCTTAGCAAAGCCGCGCCTGATGTCAGGCAGAATTTTGGGTTGTTTTTCCTGGCTTACCACATCAAACTTGTGAACATTGTCGCACCGCTGCTGTGTTAGCCACAAAGATACATTGGCACCTTTTATCATATTTACCGATATTATTATCAAGCAGTGCTTCTACTGCGCAATTCCTTTTTACTTCCCGTCACCCCTCCAGAACCAAACCTTAGAAAACCCTACTACACTTGATCACTTTATAACAAAAAGGTTCTAAAGCTGCCTGTTTGGGAGTAGCACGGAGACGGGCTTGACAGGCCGAACTGCTCGCCTTATTGGCAGCGAACCGCCCGCTCCTCAAAGATCCAACTAACTACGTTTGAAAACCCTGCAGCGACCCGTTAATCTTACTACTACTTTACTGCCTCCATACATATCGTGCACATTATCACAAACGCCGCTCTGTCAGCATTAAGAATTTTTCTGGTGTATCACCAGAGACATAAGAACTCGCGCATCTGGTCCGCCGCCATTCTGTGAGACCCAAATTTGTATCAAATAGCCGCGCATATGGATGGCCCCCTAACTGTCGCTCTTTAATCATTGGAACCAAAAAAAATTTCCGAAAAAATATTCAACACAATAGAACCACTTTGCTATTCCATTAATTTCTCTAGAGAGAATAATTTCAATAGACGACCTCCCGGCACCATGCATTTGAAATAATATAATTTTTTACAAACGTAAGACAAACGCTCTGGCCCTCTAGCCCCATTTTGGGTGGGGACGAGCCGAGAGACAGGGGCTTTATCGCCAGGCGAAAGCTCGCCTAGCATCGGACCGCACAGCCCCCTCCATCCCAAGCAGTTACGGAGGCCTCAGAGAATCCAGATCTCCAAGGCACCTCATAGGGGGTTCGGGGTCCTTATCAACACGCTGTGTCAGCAGAATGTCTCAGAGTGGTGTTTCACACAGATACAACACAATGGAACTCGGCGCATCTGTCGCCAAGCCACATATGCGAAGACTGCAGTTTTACAATCATAGAAGCAATCGGCAGTGCTGGCTCATAATCTTTCACAACTTGAATATCAATGTGGGAAAGGTCGCTCTCCATGGCTTGCCTACACTCCGCTGTCGCTCCCGGAGCAACGATGCTGTGTCGGCTCATTTTTCCGGTTGAGGTTCTCACTCAGATTACCCGTTGTATGGAACTTGGTCACTTTGTCCGCCACACAACACCTAATGAGGTGTTATCCGACCTAATACTACCGCAACACTTTGGTTGACATAGGGAAATACTTTCACAGCGCTTTCTTGCTCACCTTCCTTTCGGTTCCCCTCTCACCCATTGGGTCTGAAGACCTGGAGTTCCTTTATGTATGTTCGCCATGACACTCTCCTTAGCACTGCCGTCTGCCTACTGCATGCCGTCTACTATCTTCCGGTCCACCTTCTTTCGGCCCTGTTTTGCGCAATGGCGATCTACGCCGCCTTCGGCTCACTCTGTCATCGCGCCCTCTGACTGGTTGCCCAATACTTTTTGTGGCATACAATTCATTTGGGTGCGCATTAAGCACCTAGAGGCATCCATGCATGTGCTGTTGCCTGCTTTGCATTTCCTGTCCCATTTATCGTGGATGTTTTCCATCATTGTCGGAGAATGGCCCTCATGGGGGTGCCAGCGGCCCGGTGCCAGGATACCACGTGCGGTGGGGCACTTCTATTAACGCAGTAGACCTTGGTCCTCAATCCTCCCTGAAAACTTGCTCGAGTCTCCACATTAATCCCATTGACTTCAATGGGGTCTTCTTAGCGACTGACGGAGGCCGATCGGAGTCAGAGCTGGCACTGTTCGTCTCCGCTCATCAACGAGCACACTGAGCATTTTTATTGCATCGCACTATCTCTAACATACCAACCCTTTTATTCAACACTGTATCAAATGCCTTGGAAATCCCAATACACAACAGCCCACTGCCCTCCTCTCCTGTCTAAGAACTTAACCGCCTATAGAAACCCTTAGATCAGATAAGATCTGACAGAAAGAAAGTCCTTCAATAACAACGTGCCATAAATACTGCTGGGTTTCTGAGGTTTATTAGAAAAAAGTAAATCGAGAGATATTCCAGCGACACATGCATCCTCTAATAAACCGCCTTAAAGATTGTCCAAACAACTGATATAGACTCACAGGTCGGTCGTTTCCGTTTTCCAGGACTCCGATTTTTTGACCATTGTTTAAATATGGGCACCGACATTTGCTATGCGCCAGTCCTGCTGGGAACTGAACCATTCCCTAAATGAATCTTCAAATATTAGAAATATAGGTCTCTCTATCACACGACTTAATTCATGGGGATGCCCACCATGGAAGAGCTCTTCGTAGGGCCCATGGTAAATTTTGTTTCCTATTTTTAGTTGGATTATTTGGGCAGGTGCTCGTACATTCTTGCTTGGGGGTTAAATATTTACATTGGCCATTTAATGGGAGGATTTAGACAATATCTCTCTCATCCCATCATTTGCCCTGAACTTGTTCCAATCACTCGCTGAGTAAAAGACAGTAGGAATAGCAGCGTGTGTCAATAGATTGCCGTCCCTGATCCAAAACAAAATTAGATATCCCCGCGCCTATTAGCCCCCAAGTTATTCTTCCTAAAGGTGCAACACAATCTAACGCATTTTTGTCTGATGATTTTACCTGGCTGTTTAATATATTGTTACTAATCCACTGCTAATGGTGGTTTTATCACTTTTCTCTGTATACTAGGTAGAGGCATCATCATTTACACTTCCATTTTAGTTTTGGTGCTTATTACTTTGAGAACATTGTTAACAGATTGTTATTCTCTTAACCCCTTCGCAAACCATGAGTGTATAACTCCTACTCAATAGCGGTGTTTGGTACTCATTCGGCTTCAGCAAACTATATACGTAGACTATTACAATGCATCGAGTACATCACAGCATCAGCTATCAGAAGCTGACGCATATTGCAATACCCGCACACTTACTCCGGCAATGACTTCAGCAATTTTTGGCACTACATTGCAATCCGACTGTTTCAACCCTATGATGCCGCGTTCCGCACACTAGAGGTGCATTGTTGCCGTGGACAATCGGCAAACCCTCCGTTACGCAGGGCTCCTCACTCCTCGAACACGACTGTTCAAGGCATATGTAGATTTCAAAACATAGCACTTGGGTCTAGCCTGTCCGCATCAAGTGTCGACCATCAAAGTGGGGAACTGAACAACAATGATAGTCCCCATACACTATCAAACCCATAGGGGCTTATTCTACTAAGGGTCCTGCGGACCGAATTTTGTTGGTTGTCCCCAAATAAAACACTTTTCATGGAACAGCGTCAGGGATCGTCTCGCACTAAATCGGCGATCATTTTTTTCTGTACTAAGTTCAAACGACCGCCTTTCACTCCCCGTTCACTCAAGACTACAAATCTAAGTGGAGCCATTAGAACGATCCTCGGGCCTTCGGACTACGCGCCGTGATTTAACTTTAAATTTGTGTCACATCCATCACCTACATGCACCGGAAGAATGTGAACGCCAGCGGATCTGATACGAGAAGAGCACACGTGAATGAGAATCAAACGCAACAGATCACAATCATGAATCGCTGCGATTCACCCTCGTCGGACTCAGTCCGGATCGGAGTATCACTCTATAGCCGAGATGAATCACTGTCATAAAGTGCCACATAGTACAATTACAGACAATTAATGGACACTTTTTTTATCCTAAACTATGTTTTTCTTTATACAAAAAACTTACACATCAGATGTAGGTATTGGGCAATAGTAAATGATGCATGAAATGTTACCGCTCTAGGGCATAACGCATAGTCTCTCTTCTGATGGTACCCATGACACTCTCTATAACACAATCAATATACGCCTGTCCCGCAATTAAAAAAACAAAATTATGGGAAATCAACAAAGATTTGTACAACACAATAGT
Organism: Engystomops pustulosus; assembly: GCA_019512145.1. Classification (NCBI taxonomy): domain Eukaryota; kingdom Metazoa; phylum Chordata; class Amphibia; order Anura; family Leptodactylidae; genus Engystomops; species Engystomops pustulosus. The sequence goes on along the minus strand of WNYA01000147.1, from coordinate 152,810 downwards.
ATTCCCTGTGTACCCAAAATTCCAATATAAAAAATTATTTAAATTCAATAAAACACCCCTAACACCTCAATAGAAAAAGAGATTCATTGTTAATCGCGGCAGGCTCCCCTCTCGTTCTCCTCCAATATGTAGCAGGAATATATTGAGAGGAGAGCTCAATCGCTTATTGACCAAACCCCACACCCAATTTGTATAATCTCTAAGTTTTCACAGTTAACAACATCCCCTGGACCTCACGCTGCTGTACCGAAAAACCCCAAGGCTCTGTTTGCTAGCAAAAATGCTAAAAAATGCTATTGTGTTCTTAAATACAATTCCATGTATTTTCTGATCTAGGTTTCGGAGCGGCAAGTTGCATGCCCAGGACCCCCGGCCTCGTACCAGCCACTACCTGTTGGAGTGCGGGGAAAAGCGTAAACCCATCGCGGGGCGCAATGAGGCCTCTACAAACAGTACTAAGTGTCCTCACTCCAACCGTCTGGAGCAAAAAGCTAATCCCAGGCGTGGGGCATCGGGGCAGGCTCTAGTAAATACCGGGAATGGTCCGTGGTACCTCCCCCCCCAAAACACTATAAAATTGCTAATGTGAAGGCTACACAGTGGAAGCTATGGTGGCTGCCGAGGACTGGTTGGATCGAGGGTTCACATAGATCAAGAGTAGCTTGCTCGTAATATCCTGGCCCCCTCGCATCAGCATAGATTCGCTTGATCCGGACCTTCGCGGCATGATGGTGACTTTACTTAGACACTAGTGACATAGTTCACATGGCATATTGGACCCGAACCTAAACCACGACCAGCTCTAGAACCCATGTGAGCAGGACAAGATTTTGGTCAAAAAGCTAAAACCTATGTGGGTCCCGCTAAAGCTACATTCTAACACTTACGGTCCTAATGTAGCAACTGCACTGACAATCCTACTGGCCAAGTGAGATACCAATTATAACAAAAATCCTCTAACACAAGATCACACGGTCCTCGAGATTCTGTCCTACTCTACGGTGCGCCCATAACCAAATACATGGAGGCTCAAAAAAAACAAACAACTTAAAACGACACTGTTGGTACAAAGCGCTAACGGACGAGCCACCTAAATGGCTGACAAGCTGACCCACAAACTACTGATGATATATGAGTATACAGCATATATCGTATGGAGGAGTAGTCCCGTCATTAGTGAGTATTTAGATTCACCACAATGAATTTATCTCTAATATAATTGGGAAAACCATGGTCAACAATTTAGGGATAGGCCTAGATAACACCCAAAAGGCAACACAAGACCCCATCGCATCAGGCCAAGACCACATAGAACCCTCACCCAGCAGCTAATTACACCTGTATGCCTACCAGGAGCACGTACGGGAAAGGCCCACGGTCCCTCAATCAGAGAGGATGAAGAACTACATGACGCACTACCAAACACAGGAACCAGAGTTCTGGTTAGAGGTCATGTTTGTTAACACGTTCACATTTGTTATTTTAAGCACGACTAGCTGTTCCTTCCCCAACTCCTCTACCCCAACCCTCTACCCCACCCTCTCTGAACATTAAGACATTTATAGCCTCGGCTCTGTACGCATCAGGAGAATAGTACACATAGTAAGTAGAAGAACAGTTTTAAAATACAGATAATCATATCTTCCATATATGAAACGATTTATGGCAAGTAGTGCTGTCTTTCCTTTGAGTTATGATATAATGGGGCAATTTAACTCAACAGAATCTCCGTACAATAGTCAGAATATTTCCAATTGCCCATAAGCAACGCGACAATTCACAGCTCCTCCCCCCCCTTTTTTAAAATATTCATGAGCCCTGGGTCAAATGAAAGCTGATCTGTGATGGTTACCAGTGGGCAACTGGAATATTCTGACTTCAGACTGGCGTATGAAGAAACATCATGTACGCCCCCAAGTAGTGTGTTGGTTGTTTATATGAGCCTACCGTGCCTTTAGGCAAAAAAACAAAAATAAACAAATAAGACCAGCATTTCTTCCTCCCTCACTTTTTACATATACAGCGAGAGGGCCTTCTCAGAATCATTATAATTAAGAGTAGATTAGGTTAGGTGTGTTCATAACGAAAGAGAATTGTAACACTACTGGTACTGGATGTCTTGCAGCCGTCAATTCTAACAGTGTCGCAGACAATGAACACTTATTAATGGGTGAAGACATCATACATGGTAGGGCAGAAAACGATAGTTAGAAACACTTGCTCGTGCTTTTATGTTGCCAGTGTAAGACACAAGTGTTTCTCCAGAAATTTAGATAGATGCTTTGCTGATGTGTAAAATCTCTGTGACACCAGGGAGTGTTACCCTCCATGGCATCAATTAGTCACTTAAAACTCTAACTATTTAAGTGATGTAAATCTACAGTACTCACATAAATCCAAACATGAACAAAATTTAAAAAATTACGCAAGGTGTTTGTTTCAAATCCGTTGTGTGTTCATTTCTCATTTACCGCAGAACAGAATCTTTTTATTTCTTCCTTAGAATTTCAATTTCCTCCAATTCGCATTATATCTTTTATCTCCTTTTGTGAAAGTTTTATAATAACGGAATTCCTAACGTAGGTACAACTTTAAAGCCTCTTCCACCTATTCCCTGATAAAACCCTCGCAAACTTTAACAAACCAACAGAAATGCGTAAGCGTCTTATTTGCTGAATGAAAAATCACTAGCATCATATTTTATTAATTACACTTTCATATTTGAGCATATATAAAAGTGGAACATTGATCAAATAATTATGAATTTTGCAACTCATATTCCTACTTGTAATGACTTTAAGAAGTTTCAGTAAACACCCATTTGGAAGGCCAAAGAGAATCATGTATATTCAACTGAAAGCTAAAACTATGTGAGAAGTAAAATTTATGATATAAATTAAATTCAGAGTCGTGCGGTCCTCTAATTAAGGCACTATCACTTATGATGACCCCCCTAGTTCTCATGACGGACCTCTCTGTGACCTCTGGGAAAGCTCTCTGGAAGCTTCCAGTTAGGTCCCATAGATGCGAATGATCGCTGTAAAGTGGTCTAATGAAGTCTGTATTGGATTCACTCTTTAGGTCCATTTACAGCAAAAAATTTTAAAACTCCAATTGTAACTCGGGCAAAAAATGTTTTGTCTGGATCTACAATTATAAAATATACAGTTTTGACTTACATACAAAATTAACTTACCTATGAAACCTATCTAGTGTAAATGTATCTTAGTGGTTACCCTTTTTTACAGTAAATTTCATATCTATTAATTTTAATACTTCTTTAGGGAAAGAAAACCAATTTATTGACAATGGTTCTCTTCATAGAATCTGTGCATATTACAACCTTCTGTGGGGAATTTCTCTGGTAGATGCTTTGTAGCAGTGCAGGAAGCAGGGACGCACACAGTTAAAGTCCAAAAATCAAGTGTTTATTCACACTTCTTTGTCGAAACACAAATTCAGCCTTGGCTTAGGCACATACAAAATACAAAATAAACTGTACCCGGCTGGGCATTGCCTAATACAATAACAGCACCCCACTATACATGTACCAGGCTGCCTGGCACACACTCTTGGCCAACAGAATATCAAGAGGCACTCAGTTACCTTTGCTTTGTGAACACGGACCAGCCTTCAGCTCTCCAGGTAGGGCCTCACCTACTGCTTCTGGCCTGCAGTCTAAATCAGGTTCTAACAAGGTCTGTGCCCGCACCTGTGGGCTATACAGAAACCCAGGACCGAAGCCCTGATGGAGTAGGAGTCCCACTACCAGCCTACCCCTACTCCATAATAAGCAGGCCCAGTAGGGAAATACAAAGGTATCTATGCTAGCTAGGCCAATATAGACCAAACAGACTTCTCCTGCTTACCACATGTCTGTACTAAACCTTGGGTTACTGCAGACAAAGCCAGGGCTTTTACCATGTACTTTTTATCTGCCTGTAGGGCAGATAGCGGTTCTCCCACACAACACCTTTCACTTTCTCACACTTCCATCACAATCAACTGTGAATTAAGCCCCTTCCATACTGGCGTTTTTCACGCGCGAGTTCTGCGCGTGCATTTGACGCGCAGAACTTGCATTGCACTCTGTCCCATTGTATTCAATGGGTCTTTCTTCATTAGCGTTGGTTTTGACGCGCGTGAAAACGAACGCAAGCACGCGCGTTAAAACCACAGCATTCTCTCCTTTTGCGTGTCACTGCACGTTTTTTCACCCCCCATTCAAGTCTATGAAGTGCACAACAGAAACGTCATTGCACTTCGGCAATACATTTGCAAGCAATGCGAGTGCAATGCGCTTTCAAACGTAAGGGTTGCTAGGTGACCAGAATAACAGTATTTCCCCTGCTCGCGATCGATCATTTAATTAAAAAAACACAATGAAGAACAGTTGAGAATAGAATAAAAAACCTTGACAACAGTAGACACAATAGGATCATTTAAGAGAAAACCACATGCAGAACACAGTGAATAGATATATACAGATTTCGGCCCATCTGCTTACTGTCGGAGAGTACGCGCGGAACGGTGCGGCCAAAATAGCATGTGAGAACAATATATATGTGTGAAGACACGATTGCAGATGTATTTAAGACGTCTGCAATGTGTTCTTCACACACATATATATTGTTCTTCCATGCTATTTTGGGCGCACCGTTCCGCGCGTATGGTCCCGACAAGTAGCAGATGTGCCGAACATCTGTAATCTATTCTGCACTGTGTTCTGCACGTGTTTTACTCTTAAATGATCCTGTGTTCACTGTGTTCACTGTGTGTTCATGATTTTATTCTATTCTTCACTGTTCTTCACATCTGCTACTTGTCGGTGAGATAATATCGCGCGAAGCATGGAAGAATAGAATCGCAGATGTTTGCAACTTTCAGAGACATTATTTTTCAATTAAATAACACAATTTTAAATCCCAAGCCATGGTCCCCTTTGAAAAATGCTCGATCTCCCGATTGAATCGCGCGTGAAAAAAATGGCTGATGAAAACGCAAAAAAAACGCTACAACACGCGCAAGGAGAAAAAAAAGAAATAAAAACGCAAAAACGCTAATTACTACTCCAAGGTAAAAATGGAACAAAAATGCAGACTCAAAAAAAACGTCAGTTTTTCACGCATTGCACCCTGACGTGAAATGCAACGCTAGTGTGGAAGGGGCCTTATTTTGTGACCTAAAATGGGGTAAATGAGGTTAACACAAGCATAATTTATTGATACATATTAAGTGTGAACTGATTATTAACCTATTGCCGCCAAAGCCACTTTTTGTACTTTATCAATTATGTAAGTTTACTTCCAGTAGATGTATTCTGTCCATGGTGATGTGATAGACATGCAGGTGCACAATCCGATATTATTACACAACTTCTATTACTCTCAGTGATAATCATGGCTCATTCACCTGCATGTCCATCACATCAGCATAGACAGATTCTTAATACTGGAATTAAATAGAGAAGTTTTCTATAGGAGGACAGCAAGGAGAGATCTAGAAAATGGCGAGGAACTGATACAGAAAGTATATTGAAAAATTCTGTAACTTTTTTTACATCACGCAGCCACGGGCACTGGTCCAACCCTGATCCAATTTAGAAGCCCCTTTAATGCTGAGGTCATGCGTGACCACGAGGTGTAAGGGTTAAGACACATGTGACGTTTTTAGGCCGTTTTTGGGCCGTTTTAGTTAGTGCATTTTCAGATCGGAAAAAACGCATGCGTTTTTTAACGCATGCGTTTCTTACAATCTGAAAACACACTAAGTAAAAACGGCCCAAAAACGGCTTAAAATGACATGTGTGTTTTCACCCTAAGGCTTTAGAGTCTGCAATTGAAAAAATGTTCAATCACGGTTGTTAGAGACGGGTGTCAGCTGTAACATGCCAGAAGCTTGACGTAATAGTACTGCATAATGCGGGAACTTTTTTTTGTTTATTTTTGTGACTTTTAGGCGCAAATCTGCACCTGGTCCAGGGCAGGTGCAAAGAAAGGGGGTTTTTTTCATGGACCCTGTTTTAATATGGGAATTGGAATTATTTCACCTGCTTTAAATGTTTAAAATATTGCACATAGACCTCCTGGGGATTGAAAGTTTGGGCAGTTTTTTATAAATTCATAAATGCTTTGCAATTACATTTTATTGAAATATATTGGTTATTTCTAAAGGTGCGGTCACACGTGGCGTTAACACATGCGTTTTCTCACAACAGTTGAGAAGAGTAGATTTGCCTAATTACCTGGTAATGTAATGGTATGGTAGATTATATGTTAACATCTTGTTAACACATGCATTTTGACAGTAATGTTATTAGGCAAATTTCCTCTTCTCAACTGATGTGATGCATGTTGTGAAACGCTGGTGTTAACACCATGTGTGACCGCAGCCTCATATGTCGTCATCTCCCTGGGGTGTGAAAAATGGGGGGGTTATATACTGGAGTGGACACTACTGTAAATTTTGGATTTGAGGCAATGTGGATTTGAGACATTTACAACTAAAACTCTCAAAAAAGCCAAAAATTGCACCTGCCAGGACAGGAAAAAATGAACATGTATCACAAGAAAAAGACATGATCATACATAAGGCATAAAAAAGACCTTTCCAATGTCTCAAATATACACCAGAGATACGAAGAAAGAAACATGTCCCCCATTGTTTCTAAAAATTAAAGCACAATGGGCTTACAGGCTGAGCCCTCTCAATAGCCGTTAAGTCTTTGCTGCATATTGCAGGTGTTAACCCGTCCATCACTGCCGGCTGAGCTGCTGCCGGCTTCAAAAAGGCATGAGCGTTGCCGAGAAAAACCCTAAAAATTTTAATCACCCCCCTTTCCCTATAAATCATATAAATATTAATAATCAGTAAAAATCATAAACACATTAGGTATCACCACCTCTGAAATTGTCCGATATGTATGATAACAGTTTTTAAGGGCTTTAATTCCATAACTTTCCGTAACTTTATAGGTCCCAAAGTCAAAATGGCACATTTTTGCCATTTTGAAAAATATTAAAAATTCAATAAAAAGTGATCAAAAGGCAGTACAGTCCTAAAAAATGGTAGCATTGAAAACTTCATCAAAAATCACAAACATTTACACTCCCCAAAGCACCATACACCAAAGTATGAAAAAGTTATTAGCGCCAGAATATTGCAAAATATATATATTTTTGTATAGAAGGTTTTAATTCTTGTAAATGTATGAAAACATTATAAAACCTATACAAATTTGGCATCCCCGTGATCTTACCGACCCAAATATTCAAGTAGACGTGTCATTTGGGTTGCAGAGTGAAAGTTGTAAAATCCAAACCCACAAGAAAACGGCGCAAATTCATTTTTTCACCAATTTCACTGCATTTGGATTTTTTTCCCACTTCCCAGTACAGGTCATGGAATATTAAATACCGTTACTATGAAGTGCAATTTGTTATGCAAAAAACAAGCCCTCACACCGCTCTGTACATTGAAAAATTTAAAAGTTATAGATTTTTGGAGGTGGGGAGTGAAAAATTAAAACGCTAAAATGAAAAAGGGCCTCGGCATTAAGGGGTTAAAGAAGAGCAGATCCTGCCAGAGGGGGCATATACAAGTATGTCACTGTGCTTGGTTTATAATATCAAGGTTGTTTGACCCAGCAAACAGGACACATTCACCCGATATTTTTCAAAGGTAATTCTTCATGCTTTATTCGTAGACCATAGTCGTATAATAAAATACAATGTATAACATCTTAAAAAGCAGATTTCTAATCTGCTTTTTAAACTGTTTTACATTGGATTTTATGATTCGACTATGGTCTACGAATAAAGCATGAAGAATTACCTTTGAAAATTATCAGGTGAATGTGTCCTGCCTACTGGGTGAACCTGCTCTCAGGGACCTGCTAGCAGACCCTAAGAGATCCTATAAGGTGACATCGAAGACCTATTTTTTTATGTGGCAGCTGCTGCCACAGTTGGACAAACAACAGATAGACAGACAGAGTTGAAAAGAACTAGGTTCAATCCAATGGTACAAAATTGAATAGCAAATGGCCGTAAGGGAAGCAGAATTCAAATTCACAGAATAGCAAAGAAGACAATGGGGGTCATTTACTAAGGGCCCGATTCGCGTTTTCCCGACGTGTTACCCGAATATTTCCGATTTGCGCCGATTTCCCCTGAATTGTGGCGCATCGGCGCCGGCATGCGCGCAACGGAAATCGGGGTGCGTGGCCGAACGAAAACCCGACGTATTCGGAAAAACCGCCGCATTTAAGAATGGAAAATGTGTCGCTCGGGGCGCACTTACCTGCACTCAGCCAGCCTCGGTGAATTCCGGCGCGTTCAGATGCTTTTCAGCGCAGCAGCGCCACCTGGTGGACGGCGGAGGAACTACCTTATTAAATCCCAGCCGGACCCGAATCTAGCGCAGAGAACGCGCCGCTGGATCGCGAATGGACCGGGTAAGTAAATCTGCCCCAATAGGTCTAGATAGAAAGAAGACTGAAAAACAAGCACCCTCAAAAGGGACTAGGCAGAATATGAGTGGAGCAATGGACACTGCCTCCAGCACTGACTAGTTCAGGCGTCCATCAATCAACAACTAGAGACAAAACAATGTCAAACACACACCCATCTTTCCAAAGGAAAGATTAGAAAGTAGAAAGAGAGTTGTCAATCGCAGGCATCTCTGATTGACATTTTTTACGCACAGAATCCTTAAAGGGGTTTGTCTATGAAAGAAAAGTTTGAAATCTCAATCCCCTAGTTATGTTTACACCATAAAGATCATTTTAACCCCTTACTTTACAATTTTGCTCAATTTTATTGCTATTATAACTCCTATCATTCCAGAGTGTGGGTGGGGACTCTCTAAGCAGACACTTCATGATCCGTCTGTGCTATGAGATGCTGTGTGCTGACAATGTGCTTAGGTTATCAGGGTACAATGTTTATATACACTTTCATTTACCTCCTCAACATTGTACTAGTATCTGACACATAGAAAGAGAGATGATAGATGATGAGATCCATGAGATCGATATAACACACAATGGGGACATATTTCTTTATTTCTGCTAGTTCAATTGTCTCAATTTACCACTTTTATCGTTTTGGGTGGGGGGAGGAGGCTTATTGGATCATGATATTGTGATTCTGAAAAATTGCTGAACCTAGCATGTCTTTTAATGATTGTTTTGCTTATTAACGAAATAAAAATACTTATTAAATAAAAGATTGCCATTGAATAAAATCATATATATTTTTTATTTTTTAAGACATTATTTATGTTTCTGCTATTAAAGGGCAAACAGGACACATTCACCTGATAATTTTCAAAGGTAATTCTTCATGCTTTATTTGTAGACCATAGTCGTATAATAAAATACAATGTATAACATCTTAAAAAGCAGATTTCTAAACTGTTTTACATTGGATTTTATGATTCGACTATGGTCTACGAATAAAGCATGAAGAATTACCTTTGAAAATTATCAGGTGAATGTGTCCTGTGTGCTGGGTCAAACAACCTTGATATTGGAAGTACATTTTTCTCCAGTCCAGGCGGAATCTTCAGCAGGGACCAATCTGCAAGCTACAGATCGGTGAGAAGACTTCACATATTGACAATGTTTTACATAGTTTATAATCCTTTATCCTGGTGGTAGATGTCCTTTAATAGCAGAAACATAAATAATGTCTTAAAAAATAAAAAATATATATGATTTTATTCAATGGCAATCTTTTATTTAATAAGTATTTTTATTTCGTTAATAAGCAAAATAATCATTAAAAGACATTATAGGTTCAACAATTTTTCAGAATCACAATATCATGATCCAATAAGCCTCCTCCCCCCACCCAAAATCCCACCTGCTGTAAATAAATGTAAAAACAAAAAAAAAACAAAAAATATTAAAATCTGTTTTTGTGTAGCCTATCCTTACCTAATTTAATGACGGCATCTTTTACATCCTTATTTCTCAGGCTGTAAATAAATGGATTTAACATAGGAATAACATTGACATAGAGAACGGATAACATTTTCCCCACATCCAATGAGTAGGAAGATGTTGGCTTCATATATACACCTACAACTAAGATGTAGAAAAGTGTGACAACTGTAAGATGGGAACCACAAGTCGAAAACGCTTTGTGCCTCCCTTCGGTAGACTGGATCTTGAATATGGCAGAAATTATATAGACATAGGACATTACTGTTAGAAGGAAGCAGCTAAAAAGCAACACAACACCTTCAGTGAACATTGTCATTTCTACAGCCGAGGTGTCGTCACATGATAATTTCAGTAAAGGAGTCACGTCACAGAAGAAATGGTTGATCACATTTGATGCACAGAAGGTCAAAGCTGAAGAAAGTAGATGCACAGAAGGTCAAAGCTGAAGAAAGTATGGTTACCGGAAGAGCGGCAATGAAGCCTGAGATCCATGCCGTAAGTGATAACCAGAAGCAAACTTTGGGGCTCATAACTTGGTTATATAGAAATGGCTTACAAATTGCCATGTAGCGGTCATAAGCCATTGTCGTCAACAGCAGATATTCAACACTTGCAAAAGAGTTAAAGAAGTAAAGTTGGGTCATGCATCTTTTTATAGACAGTTTCTTATGTCCAGTGATTAAAACATACAACATGTAAGGAGCTGTGACCGTGCTATAAGAAAAGTCTAAGAATGACATGTTACAAAGAAAACAATACATGGGCTTTTGCAGGCGATTGTCCCAGAAAATCACAGTTATGATGACTATGTTACCAAACACAGTGAGGGCATAGATCAATAGGAATATCAAGAACAGAACCGGCTGTAACCTTGGAGTATCAGAAAATCCCCAAATGATAAATTCAGTAGCGCTACAGTTACTACTGTTGAAAATGTCTAGTCCTTTGGTATATGTGGTGGACATTACTCTAAAATACACAAAAATAGATATTATGTATCAAGATTATACAATTCAACATTTAAAAGATTGTAACGATTTTGCTTGATGGTCAAGTATGTACTTAACCTCTTCAGGACCAGACCGATTTCTATGCTCAGAACCACTGCAGATTTTATAGTTTTGCATTAGCACATTCTTAGAACCATAACTTTGTTATCTTTGTTATCTTTCAGTCACTGCAGCTGTATTAAGGTTGTATTTAGTTAAGGTACCATTTTAGGGTACATATCACTTATTCATCCACTTTTATCAACACTTTCTAAATTAAAAATTTAAAGAAAAATTAGCATCAGTAACATGTTACTTTTTTCTATTGGTCAGAATGATTATGGCCATACCAAACTTGTAGTCTTTTCCCCACATCTAAACACATTAACACATTTTTATTTTTGTGTCAGTATGGTCCTCTTATTGCTTGTTTTTTCACAGAATGGGGGTCTTTTTGGCACACTTGATATATTTGGGACGTAATGTGTGACTTTTTCACTTAGCTATGCAAGAATTTTTCATTGTTATTCAATATATATTTTAAAATCCAGATGTAAACATATGAAAAAGTTGCAAATAAACTCCAGTCTTGACCAGGTGTAGGAAAAACCTGCTGAAGATTTTAAGACTTTGGTGTGACTTTTTGATAGAAAGTGGCAAAAACCCCAAAACTGATATATCAACCTGTAAGATAAATCTAACAAGTCTAAAACCTGAGAAAAAAACAAGAAAAGACACACACAAATGTCTTGACTAAAGAAAAATGACCCCAATGGGTTCAGTATTTCACAATAATAATTTTTGGATACTTATACGTAAATTATTACTTCATTAACTTTTCTTGAATGGGGAAAGGTTGGAGGAAAGTCAACATTAATTCTGGCTCCTTGCTCTAAAGAAGTTCTGCAGCTTCAATGGTGTGGGCTTTGAACAAAGAGTTTTATTTTTATGTACACGCTTTTGCAACCTCTTACAGTGATTTATTATAACACTTGTGTGCAACAGATCACAATATCCAATGTCATGGCTGTAGAGAGTTAATACATTCCAGCAGTTAACCCCTTCTGCCCTGGATTCTGTTATCAGGAGACTTTCATCCATACTTAACCCCTTGCCCAAGCAGTGACTTGAGGATCACTGGAGTACAAAAAAATTATGCTAAATGTAATCCTATGGTACTATAATTTCATTTTTCCCAAATTCCTACTGAAATGTATTTTGATCAAAAAGTGTAGACTTTTCTCAATGACTTGGGATATCAATTTGTCACCATATCCCTTTGTGATGGTATAATCTATAAAGTTGTATGTAATGAGAGAACAAGATACAGGACCACAGACAAGACAGTAAGCCCCCACACTAAAGCCATCAAAACCCTACCTGCTTGCCTTACATACTGGAGGCGGTACTGTACTACTGTATGGCAATTCCTACCTATGTCAACATAAGAAATATGGACATAACAACCAAACAATACAAACATATAAAAGAAGTCAACAGAGCTAGGTTCCAAAAGGGCAGCATAGTGTAAAAACACTAGAAAGAGAAGGTCGGAATAACAAGCTAAAGTCAGGATACCAGAAATCAAAGATACAAATAAAAATTGTTGAGCTGAAAATAGAAGTAAAACTTCTATAATTAGCAGTAAGGAAGGACATATTTATTGATGTCTACACCATATATTTCTTTCACTGGCTAAGAATTCTCAACTTAATGAAAATTATTCAATAAAACATTACAAAATGCTTGCATAGCCCTTTACAGCAACACATAAGTCACGTTGCACTATATATCACAGGATTTTTGAGACAAGATATGTGTAGGTTATGAGCCACATGCAGTGTTCTCCTTCTGATGGTCAGTTCAGTCTAGTTTTTGTCTTTTATACTTCTATTTGTTTTAATCTTTATACAATGTATGTGAATCCCCTATTAAATGAACAACACCATAGATTTTAAGGAGTTGTCCACTTTTGGCAAATAATATATCACACAGCTCTTATTACTCTCTATGATACTAACAAGCCATGCACCTGTGTGACAGCATATGACCATGGAGAGCAAGCAGAGATCTAGAAAATCGTGAGGTATTGATACAAAAAGTATGTTTCCAAAAATGTATAACTTTCCCTAACACAAAAAATATCAATTATTTGATGAATGTGGACAAACAGATAAATAAATTATAACAACAAGATAAAAGCTAAGGAAGGAATCATTGGTAGAGGACAGATTGATGGCAATAGTGCAGGTTCAAACTATCCATGTTTGTAGATTATTTGTAGACTTAAATTATCTTTCAATATTATTCTCAAATAATAATTAAAACAATTTCATTTAAGAATGTCTAATTTTTTACCTGTTAGGATTGGTACACAAAAGACAGGGGATAGTGTGCCCTGAGCTTGCCCCAACCTCTGTCCCTTCCTATAGCCCCCCCACGCTAAACCGTGGGGCGACTACTTGAAGACTCGAAATATTCTGGGTAAGTGTGGGAAGGGGAACACAAACAGACTGACAAACATAAAACATAAAAGAATCGTAAACAAGCCGGAGTCACAACTAGAGGGTACGTCAAAAGCAGAATCAGTAAGCAAGAGTCAAAGTCCAAAACTAGCCGAGTTAGCAACAATATAGATACAGATACAGAGCAATACAAACTAGCAGCAACCAGGTGGAGAAAGGGATTTTCAAACACTGGCACTGGTGACTAGTGAAGCTGCAATTTATGCAGCCAGAACTCCACCTCCAGAACCTGATAGGTGCTGGACAGCATCTGGGAATTAACCCCTCATGGTGCAGAAACAACCAAGCACCAAGCAGAGGTTCAAAGTCCCAGCCACTCCTAGACAGCGCGAGATCTTAGCAGCCGCTGCCCACTGGGAAGAATGCAAATAAGTTTTCCAAGGTGTTAAATGGAAAACAATACCTCCTTTTGCTACCTTGAAAGGCAGCCCCCTTAACATCAAGTATGACTTACAAGAAGTCTAAAAATATGATGTGGGATTACGCTGCCTTTCAAGGTAGCAAAAGGAGGTATTGTTTTCCATTTAACACCTTGGAAAACTTATTTGCATTCTTCCCAGTGATTTATTATAACACTTGTGTGCAACAGATCACAATATCCAATATCCTGGCTGTAGAGAGTTAAGACATTCCAGCAGTTAACCCCTTCTGCCCTGGATTCTGTTATCAGGAGATCAGAGGCTGTTACTTTCATCCATACTTAGCATACCATACCTAGCAGTTAACCCCTTGCCCAAGCAGTGACCCGAGGATCACTGGAGTACAAAAAAATTATGCTAAATGTAATCCTATGGTACTATAATTAAATTTTTCCCAAATTCCTAATCAAATGTATTTGATCACTTATCAAAAAGTGTAGACATTTCTCAATGACTTGGGATATCAATTTGTCACCATGTCCCTTTTTAATGGTATAATCTATAAAGTTGTATGTAATGAGAGAACAAAATACAGGAACACAGACAAGACAGTAAGCCCTCACACTAAAGGCATCAAAAGCCCTACCTGCTTGCCTTACATACCGTAGGCGGTACTGTACTACTGTATGAAAATTCCTACCTATGTCAATGTAAAAAATATCGACATAATAACCAAACAATACAAACATATAAAAGAAGTCAACAGAGCCAGGTTCTAGTGTAAAAACACTAGAAAGAGGAGATCAGAATAACAAGCTGAAGTCAGGATACCAGAAATCAAAGATAAAAATCACAAGAAAAATGTTGAGCTGAAAACAGAAGACAAACTTGTATAACTAGCAGTAAGAAAGGACATATTTATGGATGTATACACCAAACATCTCTTTCACTAGCTAAGAATTCTCAACTTAATGAAAATTATTCAATACAACATTACAAAATGGAAATAGAAGAAAGCTAAATTCAGCTCACCACTCCCAGCTTGTCCTCCACCTGTCGTGCACGGACGATCCCGAGACTCCGGACTTCGACCAAGGAAGGAAAAAACTTTAGTCCAGCACAGGTTCCGGTGGAGTTAAAAGTTGATTTTCCTTTATTTAAACAAAGTAAAAAGCTTAATAGGGCATACACAACATGATATCCCAAGTTACACGTGAAAAAGATCTTAATCATGATCATGACTAAGGCCGTCTAGGCAGAAACGCGTAGATCTTTTCACGTGTAACTTGGGATATCATGTTGTGTATGCCCTATTCAGCTTTTTACTTTGTTTAAATAAAGGAAAATCAATTTTTAACTCCACCTGAACCTGTGCTGGACTAAAGTTTTTTCCTTCCTTAACATTACAAAATGCTTGCATAGCCCTTTCCAGCAACACATAAAAGTCACCTTGGACTATATATCACAGGATGTTTGAGACAAGATATGTGTAGGTTATGAGCCACATGCAGTGTCCACCTTCTGATGGTCAGTTCAGTCTAGTTTTTGTCTTTTATACTTCTAATTTTTTTTAATCTTTATACAATGTATGTGAATCCCCTATTAAATGCACAGCACCCTGGAATTAAAGGGGTTGTCCACTTTCAGCAAATAATATATCACACAGCTCTTATTACTCTCTATGATACTAACAAGCCATGCGCACCTGTGTGACAGCACATGACCATGGAGAGCAAGCAGAGATCTAGAAAATCGTGAGGTATTGATACAAAAAAGTATGTTTCCAAAAATGTATAACTTTCCCTAACACAAACAATATCAATTATTTGATGAATGTGGACAAACAGATAAATACATTATAACAACAAGATAAAAGCTAAGGATGGACACATTGGTAGAGGACAGATGGATGGCAATAATGCAGGTTCAAACTATCCATGTTTGTAGATTATTTGTATACTTAAATTATCTTTCAATGTTATTCTCAAATAAAAATTAAAACAATTTCATTTAAGAATGTCTCATTTTTTACCTGTTTCAAGATGTTAAATAATGAAAAGATAAGAAAAGATTGCTTAAACCAATGTTAAATATTAAGCTTCAGTCTTTAATCTTTCATTCATACAGTGCATAGGGCAAAACTGACGCTAATTTAGACAATCTCCGCGTTTAGTGAGAATTTCAAGTAATATTATCTGCCTTGAAGGCAACGCGGGAATTTATCATGTAGCATATTTTCTCCCTTAGTTGTTATATAAAAACAAAACATATTTAGAACGAATTAATAATTGTTCCCTTCAGGGTTTTATCCCAATTGTTACTAAGTATATCCATTAATAGGGGTGTTCTAGAAATAAAAGCATAGTAATATTCACATGGGTCATTAAATCTAAGTAATATGTATTAAGTTCTTATTTAAACTTTTGCTCCCTTAGTAGAAAAAAATGTGAGGACATACACTATGTGGAGATTAATTGCTATGACCCTAATCAGTCAGATTGATTTGTCCCAGCAGAGGCAAGGACACCGAACTGCACTTGCCAGTGCTTCAGTGGGTTTGATGTCATGAAGGTGCTGGGTCAATCACAGTTACGGGGGTGGCGCCAGCATGAAGGAGCAGAGAAGCTTCACCATATCTGCACTGAGGGTCTGTTCATAGAGGATAGGGAGAGAGGTAAGGTGTAAGGAGGCAGGACGGAGCAGAGAAATGAAGTGTGTGGGACAGCAGTAATGGACAACTAGTGATATCATTTATCAGGGGAGAAAGGGCAAGAGGGGTTTATTTACATTGGGGTTTTGAGGGATTGTAGTGCATGGACAGAAGTCGGAAAGTAAGAGGACAAGAGGATGAATCTACTTTGTGGGTCACTGAGGCTATTGGGGCAGTATTTACATTGGACTAGGTTGGAAAGGATTCATGCTGATATGTTGCACTGTATGGTGGGCAAGAGATTTTATTTATTGATTGTGGTGCATTTTAAAGGGTTGACTCAAGTTTGATAAAACAGGTCTGCCTATTCAATAAAGAGTAATGCATTGGTATAGCAGCTCTTGAACATTAAGTTTCTAAAGGGGGGCATGTTGTGGCAGCCATCAAATGGCGAAACAGGATTTCACATGGGACTGTAGTTGAAGGTGGATAGTTTATTCATTCTCAGACAGGGACTTTCAGTCCCCCAAATGCACTTCTGAATGGAAATACCCCTTAGGCTGAGACCACCTACAATAATAGGTCTGAGGTTGTAAGCGATCTTGGTATGTACTTTGGAGATTCTGCGGAGGACCCTGAATTGCTAGAGGCCATTTGTGAAACCCTCTATAACCTACAGAAAGACAGATGCTTAAAGGACAGATTCACAATCATGTGAATGAGAGGTCTTAAATCCAACATGAGTGGAAGGCAGTGTAGTGATAGGATTTAATTGAGACAAAGAGTCGCGTTGGTGTGGGAGCGGCCAGCAGAAAAAAAGCAAAACAAAAAAAAAGCAAAGGAGCAAAGTAGCAGTCAGCCGATGTCACAAGACCAAGGCAATCCCCATAGCAAAGCTCTGAAATCTAGTGGTTTCCAGCACAGTGCTGACTGGATACGGAGGTGGTGGAAAAAGGATTCGGAGCAAAAGGTACGGAGGCAAGAGTTGAAATTGGAATACTGGGGGGAGGTGGTAGAAGCTGAGCCAGTGCGCCTCCTGCCTGAGGATCCAGTTCCACTACTTAGCCTGTAGAGTTAAGTATATTAACGATTCTGCCCTGTTTGTTTTACCCATATTCAGGTGTATGTGAGCGATGACTAAGACATTGCCTAGTGACACCTATTTCTCCATAAACTGGTTTGGTGCAGGGTGGGGATAACCTCCTAGAAAAGTAGTAGAGGCTCGAATGTTATTGTTGGAAAACCCACACTGTAAGAGTTTCAAAGCGTTAGGATGGTCCTTTTCAAAGTGCCAGCAATTTTGCACGGTCCAGTCAAGACCAGACTGTAGGTGGATAAGTCAATGTCTCTATATTTGGGGGCAAGAAAGTTAATAGGTTCCCTTGGATGATTGTGGACAGGCGTGTTAATGGTGATGGTGTCACTCAGGAGGCAGTTGTTCATGAGCTTAGACAACCAGCGAAGCAGGGAGAGCTCAGGGTGCTTTCACTATGTTGCATCCAGGCAGCTCATGTTTTGTTTAAATGCAGGATATACACATGGGATTTTGAAAAAATTCCACACCAGGTAAATCCTTTGGGGCTGGCTTTCATGGGTGGGTAGTGAAGGTACATATGGCTATGGGCTTTTAGGTACCCATTATACACCTTATGCGGCTACAGGGTTGGGACCACTGCCCTCTAAATCTCTGAGCTATAATTGCCTTGACCCAGGGTCATAGGGACATAATCATCCCTTAGATTTCTTACACCAAACACTTACCACTACCCAGACTTGTTAGTCTCTATATTGCAGAAAGCCAGGGAAACTTGGTTTATGACATGGAAGGCTCTGCGATGGTCCATCGTTCACATCCAATCCTCCAAACACAAGTTATTTGGGCATCTGGGAACTCTATGTATGCAATGGAGCAGCGTCATGGAAGACACTTAATCCATCTACGAAGCTATGTCAGAGGCATAGTTATGCTCTATGACCTGTGGCTGAGATGTCCTTGCGTTGGAATTTGGAGTGGAGGACTTGCCCACAAAGATGGGTTGAAGGGGGTGAAAACAATTCTATGAAACTTAAGGGGTTTGCCCATAAAGAACATTGCAGATTAATCCCCGGATGTGTTCACAACAGAGATGATTAACCCTTATTTACAATTTTACTAGTTTTATTGATTTTAGCTCAGTAATGGTCAGTGTTGGGGGGACACTCTCTATCATTTCCCCCCCCCCCCCCCCCCCCCCCGACATTCGATTTCCAATCGGGCTAACAGAGCGGTGTGCGACATGTGCTTAGATCATCAGGGGACAGGATTTATTTAATCCTTTTTATCTAGCTTCTGAACCATTATACTAGTATCTGAAAAAAGAGAAAATGAGACAGATCATAGATGAAGATGAAGAGATCCATGAGATGGGTATAACACACAAGAAAAACAATACAGGCATGCTATATCACTATACCACACACAGATCAGTGTTAATTGCCTAGGATAAAGTCTGATCTGTCTGTAGCTTGAAGAGTAAGTCTCTGCACATTGCTGCTTTATGGATGAAGTGCCTGAGCAGGGTCTTGTAATACAGTGGGAGGAGCAGAATACAGAGGGCACGCATAATGCGACAAAGAGAAGCAATTTCAGTATGATATCCAGGGGACAACCAAAGTTGTAAACATCAGGTTACTGATAGAAAAGGTTGGGTGGACAGCATCTGTGAATCCTGATTTGGTAATAAAACGATAGAGAATGTGTATTATTAGAGATTGAGCGAACATGGCTGTCCGAGCTTGATGCGTTCGAGCATTAGCGATACTCGAAACTTGCTCGTGCTTCGGACGAATACTCGCCCGCTCGAGAAGGAAGAAATGCCAGCTCCCGCCGTTTGCTTTTGGCGGCCAGAAACAGAGACCCAATCACAAGGCCAGGAGGATGCACTACACACAGATGACGTGGTACCCTTTTAACGCGATAAGCAGTTGGTGGCTGGCCAGATCAGGTGACCTGGGAAGACTAGCGCCGCCCGCGCTGATCGGATCATCCTGTGTCTGGATGCCGTAGGGAGAGAGTGTGGCTGGGTCAGGGAAAGCGTTAGGTGTTCTATTAGTACTGTTAGGCAGGATGAATACTCAAGAACCAACACCATCTTAGGTACAATACGTTTATCGTTTTTTATTTTTATTGCATCTAGTCACCATTTTGGAGGAAGTTAGACGGGGGACTGCTACCGTCGTTGTGTAGCTCTTAGTGGCACACATATCACCGCAAACACCAAGTGGAGAAAATTTAGTAGGGGTGATTTCAATTAGCACAGTCTGCCATTTTCCGTTTTTATTTTACGGTTATTTGTAATAACTCAGCGTCATATCATCCTGGATAGTAGTGTGCTTTCAACTGGCTAGAAAATAGCCATAGGAGAATCCAAAAACGGCTCACGCCTACCGTAGACGGGTATTATTGATTCTGGTGATCTCTAGCTGGTGGCTGTACTTGCTGCAGTTGCATCTACTAGCCAATATTGTGAGCAATTTAGTGGACCCTTGCGACCGCGTGTTTGCGCTTGGGCGGGCACATATCCATTGCAAAGAAAGAAGTGGGGAAAATTAGTAGGGGTCGGAGTGCAATTAGGAACGTCTGCCCAGTCCTTTTTTATTTAGTTTATTTTGTTTAATAATCAGCGTCATTCAATTTGCATAGAGTGGCTTCATAACCGGGCTAGAAAACTATGCATAGGAGAATCCAAACGGCTACGCCTACAGTAGCGTATATATGATTTTGGTTGATTGCTGGTGGCTGTACTGCTGCAGTGATCGACTAGCCAATGTGGAGCAATTTGTAGTGAGACTTGCGACCGCGGTTTGCGCTTAGTTGACGCACATAACCAGCAAAGACCGAGTCGTGCAAAAATTTTAGTCGGGGTTGGATTCATAGGCACAGTATGCATTGTCCTTTATTTTTTTTTTGTATATCTTTTATGAACAGATTATGTACTACGCAAGATCAGCATTAAGGCAAATATATGTAATGATACATAAGAAAATACAAGCGCTTTTTCGAGCCACTCAGGCGCAGGTGGGCTATGACTAACCATAAAGTGTAATTCAAGTAACATTTTTAAGCAATCTGTGTAGTTAACAGATAATATAAATACATAACAATTGAACGTAGTTAATGTAGTCTTGTCAAGAATATGTTATGTCCGTGAAATCAGAGCTTCGTCTTTGATGGCTTTTATTGTAAAGAATATAACAACTATCATAGCGATTATAAATGTCTAAAACTGTATATATTCCTATAGATCCTTTGGTGTGGGGAGGGAAGGAAAGCCCCATTCTAAGGATGGGAGGGAGGAAAGGTCTAGGGAGAAAGGGATTCTAGTGTGCTATAGAAATCTTTTTAGCCAGTGAAATGAGAGGAAGAAAAGTCCGTGAGTTCAAAGTCGATCCATGGTCACCAGGTTTTATTTGCTGTGCGGTCCGTGTGATATGTGTACTGCTGTAGCTTCCATCCTATGTAGGAGCGATATCTCTGAAGAAGGGCAGAGCAAGTGAGGGACCTAGTTGGATTTCATAGGGTGTGTACAGAAGCCATAGCGCTATTAACAACACAACCCCACTAGCGATTTGTGGCTTTTCGCAACGGGGAATCGGGAGGATGATTTAGTAGTAGGGTGGTGGATTCGTCATCAATTTGACCATGTTAGCTTTCATTATTGAGTCTAACAACTCTGGTCCAGTGTGGCCTTACAAGGGGCATCCCCACCAGATATGTGCATATTTCCTGACGCCTGCCTACATCGCAGCACTAAAGAGCACGAGGGATATGATTTATTCAGTTCGCAGGGTCCAGTACAATCGTGACAATATTTTAAAGTTTGCTTCATGAGCTTTACCCAAAGCGGGAAGCCTGTGGCCAAGCTCAAATGTGTTTAGCCCAATCGTCTTCTGGTAATGGTTGCCAGCTCAAGCTCCCACGTCTTAACACATGGTAAGTCATAAGCGCCCATTTGGTCTAGTAAACAAATCTAGATGCAGAGATGCGTGTGGGAGGGAGTCGTGATATACATAAAACTCAAACGAGGTGGTCATAGACCTGGTAGCTTCAGGCTACTTTTATTGGCATTATGAAATTGTCTCAGTTGAGTGTATTCCCATCTCAGTCTGTCTGTACAGGGGTACGCCATATACCCGATAATGGGTCGGAAATCGGAGACTCGTGTGTCGTTACATTCTAGCAAAAGTCAGGGGTTTATCGCTCTAAGGGGACGGAGAAAAAAAGTGACTGAGGACAGGCCTGCGGAAAGTCAGGGATGTCAACCACTGCGTCATAGGTCCATCAGTAGAGAATAATTCCATTGTTGTTACTCATTCTTTTACTAGTCTAGGAACCTGAGAGATTAAATATGGTGCTTTTGCGAGGTGGAAAGTTCTGGTGTATATCTGTCGCTGTCCAAGGCCCCCCCCAGTAGGTCAGAGGGGTACTGGGGAAAGGTGTTTTCAAGTGTACCACAGAGCTGGTTTTCATAGAGGGAACCAGTCGTAGCGTGCCCAATGCGTGCTGTGTAATAGCCTTAAGTTGGTAAACCAAGCCTCCCTGTGATTCCTCCGATCAGAGTAATCTGATATTCTGGGAGGAGGAGGACATAGGAATTGGTTTATAATTTTCTGTAGCTTCCCGAAAGAAAAAAACCGGAAACATGGTAAGTGCACGCGGAGGATAGTTTGGATAAGTACAGAAGCCTTGGTAAGACCGTCATTTTGATTACAACTGAGTCGTCCCATCCATCTGTAGCTGTTTCGCAGACCAGGTTGAGGTAAACCTGTAGATCCGAGAATCGTCACGTAACTGCTGTGTGTACGTCGTGTCCAGGTCAGCGGAATGCACACCAGGTTACTTGTCATTCGTATAGACAAGAAAAAGGTATTTTTTTCAATTCAGTGATAGTGGTTATGAGGTAGCCCTATTCCATAGCGACGCGCTAGTGATATTTTACTTTGTGGTTTGCCAAAAAAACCAAAGGTGTTGAGGGTTTCCACAGGGGGGGAAGAGATGTTCGGGATTAGTAACATAAAGAGGACACCGTCCGCGAACGCGAGCATTTAGATATTTGCTCCTACTTTAATTCCCGGACGCCTTCATTTGTCGTTATACGCCTTCAATAAATGTTCGAGTAACAAGCGATATAGGAGAGGGAGAGGGGGCAGCACTGACGCGTGCCGTTGCGGATGGAAGGTGGGGAGAGAGGGAACCATTATTCGATTTGCGCCTGGGGGAGGGCCATACAGGGCTTTGATTCGTGCCAAGCGTATGTCGTCTCAGTCCTATTTGTTGTAGTGTCGCATCTAGGAAGCCCCAGTCACCCTGTCGAATGTATTTCTCTGCATCTAGTGAGAGAAGTAAAGAGGGTCTGTGGAGCTGATTTTCGCAGGGGGTGTAGTAAGGAAAAGGACTCAGGGTGTCATCCTTGCCTTCCCGCGTTGGTATAAAACCTACTGATCAGGGGGACTAGTGTACCCATGAGCGAAGCTAGTGCAAGATACGAAGTTTGGCGTAAATTTTGCGTCAACATGATAAAAGAGATCGGCCTGAGCTTGGGCAGAGTTGAGGGTCTTTGCCCTCTTCGGTATCAGTATATGAGCATTATAGGAAGGAGGGGGGAAAAAGGTTGTATCGATATGAGTTAAATGTACGCAAGTATGTTGGGGAAAGGTCTTTCCAGTAGGGTTTTGTAAACGCGCTGTGTAGCAGTCGGGCCCCGGGCTTTTACCTGTGGGAGAAGTTTAAGACTTGTTGAGCTCCTCGTGGAGGAAAGAGGGTCGAGGGTTCTGCCTCTTCCGTTGGTATGGTGCAGTGCTGTTTTGATGTACGGGGTCAGGGAGAGGGCGGGGCTGAGGGTGGTGGAAGGTTGATCTCGGGTTGCGTGGTAGATTGTTAAGGACTTATAGTACTCAGTAAAGGCTCCGCAATGCCTCAGTTTTGTGTACTGGGCTCATTATGTGATTTGATGGAGGAAGGTATGTTGAACCCTGGCATTCCCTGAGAGCTCTCGCCAGAGTCTACAGGATATTAACCCATTCGATAACGAGGGGGCTATATAGTTTACGTCTCTTCTGGCCCTATTCCAGCCAAAGGAAGTGAGTTCTTTGGGTGGCAGAAGCTCTTCAGAGTAGCTTCCTGTAGTGTCTTTTATGCTGAGCTCAGTTCTGAAGAGTGGCACGAAGAGAAGAGATCTTGGCTCCCCTATCCCGCTTTAACCTACCCCAGGCCTCATGATACCCCCTCAATTCACCTCAAGGCCCCATTAAGAGCATTCCGAGGAAAAGGTATGGTCTCTGATCTGGAATTAAAGAATCGTTTGGTTAAGATGAAAAAATAGGCTGTCTGTCAGAAGGATCGTCAGTTCAACTAACATGGGCGTCTGTTCTGGTGAGTGAACCTATGTCATGATACGGGTGAATGATCAGATAGGTAGATCGACCCTATTTCAGGTAGTGTGGACCTGCGAAGGAGTGGTGCGCTGCCCAAAGTATGTAATCTATTCACGTAGGTATTACGTACCATAGATGGAACGAAATAGTCTCTGTCCGTCGGGGTTAATCTCCATACGTCACAGAGCTGTAGGGAGGTAGGGCTTCCTGACTTATTCAGTTGTTTGTAGGATCATAGAAGCTTCCATAAGGATGGAACAAGAGTGGGTGCGAGCACGTTTGATTCCACACAATACAGGACCCCCATTAGCAAAGTACATGAAGTCTCAAAGCGTCCTCACCAGAAAGGCTGGTCTGCTCTGAGTGAGGGCGTAGATTGCTATTGTGTACAATGTTCCCGTATCTGCATTGAGAATAAAATTGGCATTGGGTCTAGCTTAGTTTCTAGCCTTTGATTGGGAGATTTATGGAAAAGAATACTGACCCCCCTTTGATTCCCTTGAGGGTTAGGCTGCGTTGAGATACAGGGTAGATCGGTTTTTGCATGTGGGGGTTGGTCGAGGTGAAAAAAAAATGGGTCTCCTGGATGATAAGATGTGAGCTCGTGTTGTGAAAAGTTATACAACACCCGACCTCTTTAAGGGATATTGAGGCCTTCGCGTTCACGAGGCGATCTTAGGGTACCGCCATGCAAAAGAATTATGACCAGGCCAAGAAGTATAGGAGGGGGAGTTGTGGGGAAGGCAGAGGGTAAGAGGGGAAGGGATGTCCCTAGTGAAATGAGGTCTATATACAAATGCTAAGACTCGATATCAAGCTATATAGTGGATAGCAACTGTATTAATGTAGCAGAAATCTGAGATGTGCGATCAGGCACAAATAAAACCTAGGTTACCATACCAAGGTTGCAAGATTGGGGTGAGTGACCAGCATAATATAGGTCTTCGTTCCAGGGGTTGACGTATTACAAGCCAATGCGAATCGGTCAATCTAAGCAAAGAGTACCTGCAGGCCGAAAATGTGAATCGAAATAAAGTGTTGAACATGTTAGGGAAACGAACCATTTTGTCGTCACGAAATGATGGACAATCATGGAAGTAAACATTTAAAAATATAAACCTCTGCTCCGGTTTCCACTCAGCAGAAGGCGTGTGTGTTCTCAGTCTCCTGGGATTCGGGTGTGGAACGGCGCCTTGCCTCTGCTGCTGGGGGTCTAGGTGAATATCTCGCCTGGTTTCGGGTATTCCCCATGTTGGAGGCTCCTGGATTGGTCGACTGCTGCTAGTTTGAGTCATCCAGTCCGCGGAGGGATAATGGGAAGTTGAAGTCCCGCAGACAGCCGAAGGAAGATCTATAGGGAGTACCAGAGAGTCGACTTTGATCCCTTGAACGAGCGTTAGGGCAAGGGGAAACCCCATCTGTATGAAAACCTCTTTCTGAGCGGCGATAGAGGGTCTCAGGATAGCACTCTGCCGAGGGTGGCAGATAAGATATGGAAAACCGGGATTATCTTAGCTCCACCAAAATACCAGTTCTCCCTATGCCCTTGCTCGTTGCACATCTGTTCCTTGTAGACCAGTGAGGGCGAAACCTTATGAGGACAGAGTGCCCCAAAAACAACAAAGACCCACGATTTATCGCAAAGTGCCAACACAGAAAGTAATTTGTGGATTTTATACTCCTGCGCAGTCACCAGTTTCATTGATACCAGCAAATGAGGACACCTAAAGCAGGAAAAATAGCCCAGGTAGCCGTACTTTAAAATAGCTCCCGTGCACTAGCAACAGTACTGGTCTGTCTGGGGAAGCAGAAGTACCGGACTCATCTATGGTGATGGCCTGAGTGCCCACAGAAAGAAAGGGCTCTGAGGCCACCCGGCACCAGTTGCCATAGGTTAGCCATCACCTTAGCTGTAGAAAGGGTATCCTGCTATCACATCTTTTTGGCTCGAGTTGGTTGATTATCGCAATTCTGCCATCAGCGCTCTATGTTGCCCGGGTCCTTTCAATGGGCGTATCAACGGAGTTTCTAGGAGCATCGTTAAAATTCTATGTAATGTAGCACTAGATCGGTGAGTGACATCAGGAGACCCCTGATCCTTATATTATTGCGGCGGTGGGGTTCCTGTTTTCGATGCATCAATAAGTGCCACTAGATGTACGGTTGAGCTGTGATCTTCCAGCTTCTTTGTAGCACAGTGACGGCAGAAGTGATTTCCGACTAAACGTTTCCAAAGCTGCCACACTTTCATGTTAAATAGTTTATGTCTTCTTCACACTTGTAAGTCCCTGTCCAGGCTCACGAGTTCCCCAGTAGATTGTCCATATCCCTCTAGAGGGGGAGCAGTTGCATTCAAGTAGGGCTGTAATCAGGAGGCATCTCAAAGCTGGAGGACAGCAGCTTCCTCTGGTAGGTGGAAGGTATGCAGCCATGATGGCTTGAGACAGACCAAGGGGAGCTAGTGCTGGATGACCCAGGAGGGATGGCAGCCAGGAGAAGAACGTGGGGCGAAAAAGCCCGCGTTTAGAGGTGCATCCTCCCTCCACTCTGCTTATCGTGGGCTATTTTATCACTGGGCATGATGGCCCTCGGAGGGGATGGCATGGGCTTGGTGATGCAGGGAGAACCAGTTCTGTGCCTAGGCGCCCGTGACCGGAAGTAGTGAGTCTCTTCCGGTGTTGTAAGCGGGGATCAGGAGGGGATGTCCGCGGTGCTGTGGTCAGGCAATTGTGCCGGTTGAGCAGCTTTGGGGATCTAGCGATGGGAGAGGAAACACTGTCCTGCTTCTCCTACCCCTCCGCTTCGTTGGTGGGAGCGGCGGTGCCGCGAGTAGCGGGCAAGCACGTGGCAAAGATAGCGGGGCTCTTCTGACCGCGGGTCCTCTACGGAGAGAGGACTCGGCTGTAGCGGAGAGAAGTAATTGCGGACGTGTTGCAGACACGATCTGATCTGGAGCGCTTAGAAGGGCAGGGGCTCCCGCTTCACCATAGATGGGCTTAGCTATTATGTCCCTGTGCGCTCGCTCTGCACTGAGCCCAGCTAGACGGTACTCTCGCAATCTGCGGGTGGCCCGCCCCCCGCATTCCTTTATTTTATGTATTTTGTTAATAACTCAGCGTCATCATCGGCATAGTAGTGTGCTTTCAACTGGCTGAAAATAGCAATAGAGAATCCAAACGGCTTACGCCTACAGTAGCGTTATATATTTGATTTGGTGATCTTGATGGTGGCTGTACCTTGCTGAATGAATCTAAGAGCCAATGTCCGCAATGTAGTGGACTTGACGAACGCTGTGTTTGCGCTAGTGACGCACATATCCATTGCAAAGACCGAAGTGGGAAAATTTAGTAGGGGGTGGGAGTTCAATTAGGCACAGTCTGACACATTGGTCTTTTTATTTACGTTTATTTGTTTAATAAATCAGCGCATCTCATCTGGCATTAGTAGTGTGCTTTTATACTTGGCTAGAAAATAGCCATAGGAGAATCCAAACGGCTACGCCACAGAGAGGTACTATATTTGATTCTGGTGATTGCGGTGCTGTACTTTGCGCAGGCATCTACTAGCCAATGTGAGACAATTGTAGTGAGGGACTTGCCGACAGCGGTGTTTGCGCTTAGGGACGCCACCATATCATTGCAAAGGACGAAAGGGGGAAAATTTAGAGGGTGGATTTCAATTAGGCCGTCGCCATTTTCCTTTTATTTGACGTATTTGTTTAATAACTCAGCGTCATCTATCTTGGATAGTAGTGTGCTTTCATACTGGCTAGGAAAATAGCCATAGGAAATCAAAAGGCTTACGTACAGTAGCGTTAATTTGATTTTCCGTTGATCTGCTGGTGGCGTGTGACTTGCTGCAGCGAATCTATAGCCAATTCGTGAGCATTTGTAGTGAGACTTGCGACGCTTGTTTGTGTTTGCGACTTAGTGACGCACATATCCATTGCAAATACCGAAGGGGAAAATTGAATAGGGGTTGGATTTCAATTAGGCACAGTCTGCCATTGTCCTTTTTATTTACGCTTATGTGTTACATAAACGCCGCGTTCATCTCTCTGGCATAGCAGTGGGGAGTTCATATGGCTAGAAAATCGTCCATAGCAATAGGATAGCATTTGTTTGGTTTTAAAACAACTCAAAAAACACAAAAAAAAAAAAAAAAACACAAAAAGTTTTAAAAAAAAATTAAAGCATAACTCTATTTTAAAAATGGACAACCGAGGGCTAGGGTTAGGAGGACGAGTGCGCGGGGACGTGGGCGTTCCAACTACTGCAGGGGCAGAGCGGGTCCGGCCGGGGGAGACACCACCTGCTCTGAGGGAGCGGGGGAACGCGCGGAGCTACACTACCTGGTTATGTTTTGAAGTTAATGGGACTCGTGTTTTTAGTTTGGTTAAGTAGAGGCACTGTTGAGCCAGAACGGCAGTGCGAAAGGAGGAAGCGTGGATGATGACAACTCTGCTTCGAGCAATGGTCCTACCAGGTCAGTCTGTTCACGCAAAAGTCCACCCACTGTTCCCCACCGAAATCGCCACTCCCCAGCCCGCACCTCAGCCTCCTCCCCCCAAGGCTGACCCCTCCCCAGGAAAATTGGCATTGAACCGGCATTACTCTGAGGAATGTTTTCTGGACCCTTCCACAGTCACAAACACTTGTCCGGTTGCTGGCTGAGGCAATTATTTTCCGATGCCCAGGTTTCCCAGTCACAGTCTGGGGGGATGTGACCTTCTTGACGTAGTGAAGGTGTAAAGAGGTGTCCGACGATGAGGAGGACAAGGTTGGTCAGAACAGTGGGGAAGTTGTTGTCAGGGCAGGAAGTCGAGGGGGGGAGCAGAAATGATGAGGGATCGGAGGAGGATGAGGGGGACGACCCAAGCTGGGTTGAGAGGGCCGGGTGAACACAGTGCTCTGAGACGGAGGAGAAGTCCGACCAGAAAACAGTCTTGGAAAGAGGCAAGTTGTGGGCCAGACGGAGCAGGCAGGGCCGAGCTGGATGCATCGCGCCAAAGGTTGTCAACTAGTGACGCTCCCGTGGCGAGGGCTCTTGCGGCGGAGGGCTAAGATCTCAGAAGTATGGAGGTTCTTTAAAGGAAAACCACCCGGTGATGGACCCGAGGACGTGGTGTTGCAACATTTGCCAAAACAGGCTCACCGCAGGGGTTCCAACCAAGACTGCTATTAACTACAACAGTATGCGCAGGGCATAGAATGCTAAACACCCCATCAGTGGCAAACAAGCGTTCCAACCTACGGACTGCACACCACTGCTCTTCCCTGGTCAGCTGTAGTTCAGCCCCATGCCAGGACCCTGCCAAAATAACCCCATCGTCGGCCTCCACGATCCTCCAACAGCATCCCACCAGCGCTCAGCTCTCATACACAGCGCTGGAGCCGGAACGCAATATAGTGCAACCCCACCCGCACGCACACACAGCCCTTAATTGCACATCGACAGGATTGTCTTAGCTGGGAGATGCTGCCTATAGGATAGTAGAGACCGAGGCCTTTCGCACCTATGGCTGCGGCCGCCCCTCGGAACTTCAGGTCCCCAAAGTCCGCCAATACTTTGAACGAACCGTGCCGTCCCCAGCCCTGCACAGCACGTTGTCAGAAACATCACCTGCCCGACCAACGACGTTCTGAACAGGTCTCCACGTGACCACGGACCCGCGGACGAGTGCCTGCCGGGCAGGGACAGCCAATAGATATCGTGACGGCACATTGGGTTAACTTGGTGGAGCTGGACCGAGTCGACCCTGGGGCTGCGTCACTATACGACGTACGCCGAGGAAGGATGCGGGCCTACCGCGGGTCCGGTGTTCAGGCCCACTATGCTACTCTCCTCCCACCCTCTACACCTCCTCCTCGACACTACATCGAGGGCACGGCGCCATCAGTCCGGTGGGTAGGCTTAGGCACAGCAGCAGTAGCAGTTTGTAAGCGACAGCAGCGGCTGCCCAAACTGCATGAAGCCTAGCAGATATAAAAAGGGCACACCGCCCATAGCGCATTACAGGGGCATCTACGGCGCAGCTGATCCGTGGCTGGCACCACTGAACCCTGGAAGCAGGCCATGGTTGTGTGTGATGTGACAACGGCGTAACCTGGTGGCGCTCTGACAACTCGGAGATGGACACATGTGCCATGCCAGCCCCTGTGTTTAAATCTGATAGTCAGGCGTTTCCTCACAAGACATACCCCAGATCTGTCAGACCTGATCACGAAGGAGTGGCCGCATCTGTGCGCATTCAGGGAAGTCCAGCAAAGATGCGACACTTCAGGGCAGCGCAGCGCCGCCTCCAAATATGCCGCCCTAACCGATGTGTGCGACGTGCCCCGAGGTGGAATCAACCACTGACATGTATCCGAGTTACCAGCGCGCCGAGCCTGTGTAGACTGCCAGATGTCCAACTTCCACCAGAACTGGAGTCAGGTCAGTCAGCTTCTCAAGTCTACAAGAGGAGGGGACGGGGATTGTCTGAATCGTCAGGCGATGAGTAAATTTGAGGATATGGTCAACCACAGATGAGTCAGTGGCGGATGCCGCAGCAGCCGCTGCCCAGGACGAGAGGTGGAGTTTGCGCGGATACGCGCCGGGGTTCGGAGAACGCTGCTGGTACCACCAGAAGAACCAGAAGTCCCAGCAATCTCCCTAGCGAACCTGACATTACCTGTTTCAAGATTTTTAGATAAGAAAAAAAAAAGATGCTTAACGTATGTTAAATATTAAGTTGAGTTCTAAAATTTTTTTTAATATATGAAAACCAAGTCTTTAATATTTCTTCATACAGTGCATCAGGGCAAACTGACGCTAATTTTAGCAATCTGCGTTTTAGTGAGAATTTCCAGTAATATTTATATGCTTGAAGGCAACGCTGGGATTTATCATGTAGCATATTTTCTCCTCCTTAGTGTTATTCTAATTAAACTAAACCATAGAACGAATAATAATTGTCCTTCAGGGTTTTTATCCCAATTGTTACTAATTTATATTCCCTTAAAGGGGTGTTCTAGAAATAAGCATAGTTAATATTCACATGGGTCATTAAAATCTAAGTTAATATGTAATTAGTTGTTATTTAAAATTTTGCTCCCCTTAGTAGAAAAAATGTTGAGGACATACACTATGATGGAGAATTAAAATGCTACTGACCCTTTAATCAGTCCGATGATTTTGTCCCAGCGAGGCAGACACCGAACTGCACTTGCCAGTTGCTTTCAGTGGGTTTGATGTCACTGAAGGGGCTGGGTCAATCACAGTTAGGGGGTGGAGCCATCATGAAGGAGCAGAGAAGCTTCAGATATCTGCACTGAGGGGTCTGTTCATAGAGGAGAGAAGTTAATGTGTGTAAGGCAGGCAGGATTGGAGCAGAAATGAAGGTGTGTGAGGACAGGCAGTAATGGACAATAGTGATATCATTTTATCAGGGAGAAAGGGGCAAGAGGGGTTTATTTACATGGGGTTTGAGGGATGTAGTTGCATGGCACAGAGGTCGGAAAGTAAGAGGGACAAGAGGGATGCATTTACTTTGTGTGTCATGAGGCTATTTGGGGCAGGTATTTACATTGGACTAGGTTGGAAGGATTCAGTGCTTATATGTTGCACTGTATGTTGGGCAAGAGATTTTATTTTATTTGCTTGTTGGTGCATTTAAAGGGGTTGACTCAAGTTTGAAAAAACATGTCTGCCTATTTCCATAAAAGAGTAATGCATGGTATTGCAGCTCTGTAACATTAAGTTTTCTAAAGGTGTGGCACTGTTGTGGCAGCCATACAAATGCGAAACAGATTTTCACATGGGACTGTATGTTGAAGGTGAGATATGTTTTTTATTCATTCTCAGACATGACTTCAGTTCCCCCAAAATGCACTTCTGAATGGAAATACCCCATTAGGCTGATTACCACCTACAATAATAGGTCTGAGGTTGTTAAGCAGATCTTGGTTATGTACTTGGAGATTCTGAGGATGGACCCTGATATTGTAGAGGCCATTTGTGATGAACCCTCTATAACCTACAGAAAGGACAGATTGCTTAAAGACAGATTAATTCACAATCATTGTGAATTGATGAGGTCTTAAATCCAACATGAGTGGAAGGCAGTGATAATTGAGACAAAGAGGTGGTGGTGAGCGGCCAGCAGAAAAAAGCAAAAAAAAAAAATGAAAGGGAGCAAAGGTGTAGCAGTCAGCCGATGTCAAGACCAAGGCAATCCCCATAGCAAAGCTGAATCTAGTGGTTCCAGCACAGTGCTGACTGGATACGGAGGTAGGAAAAATGGATTCGGAGCAAAAGGCTACTGAAGGCAAGAGTGAAATCTGGCATTCCTGGGTGGAGGCAGAATGTGAGCCAGTGTGCCTCCTGCCTGAGGACCAGCTTCCACTACATTAGCCCTGTCAGAAGTTAAGTATATGTAACGTTCCTGCCCATGTTTAGTTTTACCCATATCAGTTGTTATGTGCAGGTCATGACTAATGACATTGCATAGTGCACACCTAATTTTCTCCATAACCTGTTGGTGCAGGGTGGGGATAACCTTCCTAGAAAAGTAGTAGAGGCTACGAATGTTTTATTGTGGAAAACCCACCACTGTAAGATTTTCAAAGCTGTTAGGAATGGTCACTTTTCAAAGGCCAGCAATTTGCAACTGCCCCAGTCAAGACCAGGACTTGTAGGTGAGATAAGTCAATTTCTCTATTATTTGGGGGCCAAGAAAGTTAATAGGTTCCCTTGGATGTTGTGGACAGGCGTGGTAATGGTTGGAGTGGTGTCACTCAGGAGGCAGTTGTTGAAGCTTAGACAACCAGAGCAGCAGGGAGAGGCTCAGGTGCTTTCACTTATGTTGCATCCACTGCAGCTCATGTTTTGTTTAAATGCAGGATATACACATGGGATTTCTTGAAAAAATTCCACACCAGGTAAATCTTTGGGGCTGGCTCTTTCATGGGTGGGTAGTATCAGGCTACATCATGGCTATGGGCTTTTAGACCCTTCTACACCTTATGCTTGCTACCTAGGGTTTTGTGACCACTGCCTCTTCCTCTGAGCTATAATTGCCTAGGACATCATCATCCCTAAGATCTTCTTACACCAAACACTTACCACTACCCTCCTTGTTAGTCTCTATATTGCAGAAAGCCAGAACTTTGGTTTTATGATCATGGCAGATGCTCTGCGATGGTCCATCGTTCACATCCTAATCCTCCAACACAAGTTATTTGGCATCTGGGAACTCTATGTATGCAACTGGAGCAGAGTCAGGTGGAAGGCCCACTTAATCCCATCTACGATAGCTATGTCAGAGCGTTAGTGACTGCTCTATGACCTGTGGCTGAGATTTCCTTGCTGTTTTGAATTATGGTGAGTTTGAGGACTTTGCACAAAGGAGGTGAAGGGGGTTGGAAACCATTCTATGAAACTTAAAGGGGTTTGCCCATTAAAGAAAGTTTGCAGATTTCAATTCCCAGTGATGTTTTCACAACAGAGATGATTTTAACCCCTTACTTTACAATTTTACTCAGTTTTATTGCTGTTTTAGCTCAGTAATGGTCAGTGTTGGGGGGACTCTCTATCAGAAACTTGATGATTCCTCTAGTGCTATCAGATGCTGTGTGCTGACATGTGCTTAGATCATCAGGGTACAGGGTTTATTTAATCATTTTTATTTAGCTTCTGAACATTCTACTAGTATCTGAAAAAAGAGAAATGAGACAGATCATAGATGAGAGATGAAGAGATCCATGAGATGGGTATAACACACAAGAACACAATCCAGCCCTGCTATATCTCACCTATAACACACACAGACTCAGTGTTACTATGCCTAGGATAAAGTCCTTATCTTGTTTGTAGCTTGAAGAGTAAGTCTCTGCACATTGCTGCTTTCTGGCATGAAGTGCCTGAGCTGGTCTTGTAATACAGTGGGGAGGAGCAGAATACAGAGAGCACTGCATCCTGCAGACAAGAGAAGCAATTCATATCATATCCAGGGACAACCAAAGTTGTAAACATCAGGACTGATAGACAGGTTGGAATTATATCTGTGAAATCCTGGATTTTTGGTAATAAAACTGAATTAGAGAATGTGTTATTATGTTATCCTGGGTATAGTTAAGAATCATAATAATGAGAGAGTGTTTTTTTCCTTTGAGTTCAGTCCCTATGAAAAAGTAGTACGTGATGCCATTTTGAAAAATTGGAGTATCCTGAAGCAGGACTCACAATTACACAATTTTACTGTTACACGTCCCCATATTGCATTCAGACGCTCGCCCACCATTAGAAAAGCTCTCATCAGTAGTCGCTTCCATACCCCTAAATCTATATGGTTAGATAAAGCCTCGCCCGTGGGTAACTTCAGATGTGGGGGATGTAGCAGTTGTCGTTTTAACAGCCAATTAAAATGGGTTAATTTTGGGGGACAAACACAGAAAGTTACATCTTTCATTTCATGTAAATCCACTTACGTGGTTTATATCATACATTGCCCTTGCAATTTCTTTTATATAGGTAAAACTATACGTAGACTTAATGTACGGTTTCAGGAACATCAACGGTCCATAAAAAAACGGCAATGGTTGCCCACGTTTGATTGAGCACGTGAGGACTCACCACGAGGGCAACCCTAACGTCCTAAAATTTGGAGGCATTGAAGTAGTGACAGCGGATCCTCTAGGAGGTAATAGAAACAAAATCCTTATGCAACACGAAAGTAGATGCATCATTAGGTTCGGTGCTATGGGGCCGCTGGGCATGAATGATAGAAACGATTTTAGCGTTTTCTTATGACGCGGGTGCCCATCCCCCTTCCATTCCGTATTACAGTATGTACTTCTATCAGTTGCTATGTTACCCCGGTAACAATTACGTACTAGCGTTTTCTATTCCCAAGCTGTATAAATATATACTTTTTGTATTTGTTTTTAAACATCACAATGCTGTATTTTAATGTCTATGCACATGTTCCCTATCCCACATTGTTTACACTGTCTCCTTGATGACAGCCGCCGGCGCAGGCGGATGACGTCAACGGCTTGAAGATGCGCTAGTGAGTGCGAAACGGCCCGTTGCCGTATGGCTCCAGTGTTCCCCCTGTACCACACCGTTTGCTGAATAAAAAGAAGTAGTTCCACAGGTCCGGTGAGTGCCGCCTCTTCTTCTCTCTATTTGCAAAGTGAAGAATCATGCATTTGTGGGAATAACCCTTTAGGCACTCTTTGCAATGTAAATGACTAATGTCTTCTTCATCTGGCCTCTCCATTCTGAAAATATACATGCAGTACTTCACACTACCTCAAAAAGTCCAATTATTTTAAATGTCTAACTGCTCCTGTCATAAGTTGGTTCATAAAACCTTGAAAGATCTGATCATATATTTTAATCATGTGATCAAGGTTCACAGTGCATGTATCAAGTGTCATTTATCATGAAATAAAGCACCATCTAGACATAAATAGCATGGTTAAATAGCATCTATGAAAGTGACAAATGTGAAAAAAACTCGCTTAAAGGGAGCCTGTCACCAGGGAGCAGGTTACAGAAGCCCATTGCACATATTACTTTCTGCTTTCTCTAAGGATTTTCATTACAATATAATGTGTATTATAACTTACCTTGCACCCTGACAGAATCCTCTGTGTAGTGCCAGGGGTTGGGCGTTGGCTTGGATGCATTTCAAAAATCAACACGTGACTTGTGTGTGCTTCTCATTCCTTAGCTCTCAGCCCCCACCTTTGTGCTCCTGTACAACTCCTCCTTTTTGCTTCTTCACAGAGCTCACATCCTAGTAAGATGACATAAGTGGGGACGGGAGGAGCTGTACAGGAGCACACACTTGTGTCTGTGTGTTCATAGATTTGGTGTAAATTTGCAAATCTAAATCTTCTCTGCTCTTCTCTACTCTTCTGGTGGCTCAATACTGCAGTTATTCATCAGCTAATGAAATAAAATACAAGCTTTTCATGAAAAAAACTGTTTGTTAGAGGATTAGATAGGGTTACATACCAATTGCCAGGACAATTGGTGCAACATTGGCTCAGACTTATTTGTTTCAGACTTATACCAAATCTTTTTTTAAAAATCTAAAATAATTCAACACTCCGCAAAAGTGTGAAGATTTGAAGGGTAAGATGCAACGTTTCAGTTCCTCAATGGAGCTATTTACAAGCCTAGATGAAACATTGCATCTTGCCCTTGGGTGAATAAATCTTCCCACGTTGAGCTGTTTATTGAAGTCTGCACCCTGTTAGGTGCCCTGATCCCTCTGCTTTCTGTGCTGTTCCACTTTTTGTTTTTTTTAGGTATATTGGCAGATGCACCAGTTATGTAGTTGATAGTAATCTTTTAAAGGCTTCTTTTACATCATTGTTCCTCAAAGAATATATAATAGGATTTAACATTGGAACTAGTATAACATAAAGGATAGAAAGTCCTTTCCCCTCCACTAGAGAATATGAAGATGTTGGCTTCATGTACATACAAGCAATCATGACATAGAAAAGGATGACTATGGTTAAATGCGAAGCACAGGTGGAAAACGCCTTGTATCGTCCAGCACTTGTACCGATCTTGATAATGGCAGAAATTATGTATATGTAAGAAACAAAAGTGAGCAAAAAGCAACTAAAAACAAACAAAGCACCTTCTGTAAATAGGACATATTGAGTAGCTGAAGTGTCGTCGCAAGCTATGGTTAGCAATGGTGTGAGGTCACAAAAGAAGTGGTTGATTTCAATAGATGAGCAGAAACTTAGGGATGAAATGAGGACACTTAAGGGAAGGGCAGCAATGAATCCCATACCCCAGGCAGAAAATGCCAAACTTAAACAAGTCCCCCTATTCATGATGAAGTGATAGGTCAATGGATGACAAATAGCCACATAACGATCATATGCCATTGAGGTGAGTAACATGTATTCCATACTTCCAAAAGAGTTGAAGAAGAAGAGTTGGGTCATACAACCATGGAAGGAAATTTTTTTGATGCCTTTCAAGGCAAGCTGTAAGAGGCTTGGGGTGGTGACTGTGGGGTAACATATATCAATGACAGACATATTACAAATAAAGAAGTACATTGGTTTTTGCAAATGACTGTCCATGAATATAAGACTAATTATTATAAAATTACTCAATACAGTAAAAAGGTATATTACAAGAAAGAGGAGAAAAAGGAGGACCTTCAAGTCTTGATCCTTTGTAAATCCTAACATAATGAATTCATTTTCGGTGCTTCCATTGAAGGACTTCCTGATCAAGGAGTCTATTGATAACATTGTAAAAACAGTATTATAACCAACAACAAAAACTAAAGACAGGAGACAATTGTATGTGCACACAAACAAATACAACTGAAAATAATTTGTGTGGTTCCTAATCCTATCATGACAATCAGCAGTTTGGTTTTAAGTAAGGTAATACAGCCCTACAAGCATAAAAATAAAACCTTGTAAAATATAAAGTAAATAAGAGACACGAGCCAGGGGCGCTCAATGTGCGGATTATCTCAAGGAGGTGACTCTGTGAATTCACTACATAGATGGACACTCGCCTTCTAGTGTTGTGCTAATGGCACAACCCATTTAAGCATATAGGGAGCGGAACTTGATGCTGCTGGGAGGTAGTCTCGGTATGAGTACCGTTCAGGATACGTGAAGAAAGTGGTCTCTATTCCTGGAAAACCTTGTAACTTTCCCATGGATCCAATGGAAGACCCAGCACGATATGTTCCAAATGTAGTTTATTTGCGGGGTTCATAAAAACAATAAATACAAGAAGGACAAGACGTGTTTCGGAACCCCACAAATAAACTACAATTGGAACATATCGTGCTGGGTCTTCCTTTGGATCCATGGGAAAGTCACAAGGTTCTCAAGGAATAGAGACCACTTTCTTCAAAATATGAGTCAGAGGAAACTTGAAAAAAAACAAATCCTTGTGAGTGCAGACAAAAATTCAAGACTTTTATTTAATCTTTAATTAAAAGTACAGCAGACAAACATAAACGAAGAGAGGAGCATCAATCTGATGTGTTCAGAGTCAACACAGACTCTTAATCACTATGGACTTCAAAAAGGTGAGAAGACGCGGCACATCCTCTTAAAATGTTGAAACTTTATTGGGGATTCTTTAAAACATCACGGGTGGTAGTGAAATCGCCTACGCGTTTCGAGCACGTCCGTGCTCTTAGTCATGGCATACACTTCATTACACAGGTAAAATATTTAAAACCATAAACCACCAATCACCGTGGAGGGGGTGTGTGCACATACGTAACAAGTGACATCACCGGAGGTGTGAACTTCCTGCGGTGGTGCCGCACGTGTGTGAATCTCCTAGATGTCAGCATGACAAAGTAGGAGAAATAAACACACACGTGACGAGTGACCTCACCGGAGGTGTGGACTTCCTGCGGCGGTGCCACACGTATGTGATTTCCCTAAATATCGAAAAAATGACAGAATAACAACATTTGCAAATAGACACGTTAGTCTAAAACCTGGGAGATAATAGTTATTAGTGCAGAAAACAAAGGAAGGAATGGCATACAAAAAATGATGTCACAGAATGTTGTGTTGTAATGTCTGCCGAAAATATGTAAGGATATGGAGACCAGCAAAAGAAGAAGGTAAGTAGAAAAAATAAATAATCAAGTTCTCTAATAGAGAAATGAAAGATCTGATCTCAGGTTCAAGCCTCCAGGAGCCCTAGTGCCCAATTTAAAAATCCAGAAGGCCTCTCGTTTCAAAAGGATTTTATGTCTGTCGCCTCCTCTTTTGCCCTTATGAATTTTTTCAAGACCAAAGAAACGAAAAGTAGAAACTGTATATCATGGACTCCATGGTATCTATATCATGTGTATATCATGGATCAAAGATGTCTTTAGAAAAATAGCCTATATTTCTCATGGCAACCAATCAGAACAGCTTTCATATTCTATAGCAGTTGCATGAATATACATTAAACCTTTGCTCTGATTTGTTGATATGGACACAGTTGGTTGCTATGGGCACAGCTGACAACATCACAATGGTTGTAGCGTTCTTCATAGTGAAATTTGGTGAGCACAGCCATCAGACCAGGTCAGGGATAGAAGACCTTCATTAATGCCAGGATAATCCCCCCAGAGCTTGGAGGGACCTCTCCAGATGTGTATCCTCTCCTGTCCGGTAGGGAGCGGCTGGCATCATGTTGTATACACCATATACTGTACATACTGATGGAGGGGGTGTGTCAGAGACCTCGTCCTCCCCATACTGCCGTACTTATAATGTACCTGCCCAGAGAGAAGGACCTGTCGTGATGTCATGAGGAAGAGATAAAGGTCCATGTAGTTACACTGGTGCAGAACACTGTCTACAGGATGTGAACATGTAATGAAGTGTAAACCTACATGAGCTCTGTGTGTGCTTATAGCGTATGTAGCAGAAGTGTATATGTGTACTATGGGAATATATATGCAACGGAGCTG
Organism: Engystomops pustulosus; assembly: GCA_019512145.1. Classification (NCBI taxonomy): domain Eukaryota; kingdom Metazoa; phylum Chordata; class Amphibia; order Anura; family Leptodactylidae; genus Engystomops; species Engystomops pustulosus. Next base: position 113,456 of record WNYA01000147.1, on the reverse strand, counting down.
TACATGTGTAGTGTATGCTTATAGCATATGTAGCAGAAGTGTATATGTGTACTATGGGGTTATAGACTAGTATATACAGCAGGGTTGTACATGTGTGGTTATACTTTATGTAGCAGGGCTGTATATGTGTTATGTGTTGCTATAATGTATGTAGCACAGCTATATATGTGTGCTGCATATTTATAATATATGCAGCAGAGCTGTATATGTGTACTATGTGGTTATAGTATATGCAGCAGACTTGTATAGGTGTACTATGTGGTTATATTATATGCAAAAGATCTGTGTATGTGTGCTGTGTGGTTATAGTATATAGTACTTGGGGAACTTGGCTGGCTATATACTGGGGGACAGACTGGCTGCATACTGGGGGGCTGGCTATATACTGGGGGGCTGACTGGCTGTATACCGAGGGGGCTGGCTATATGTGAATAGTAAAGAAGTTTGTATGCAGCTCACCCACTCGTCACGCTTCTTAAGAACGGTTCACATCGGGAGGTTACATTCAAACACGTATGGCTAGCACGTGTGGGAGTGCAATCGCGTTCGGCCGCTTGGACTGCGGACGAAATTCTTGGACTTCAAAAAGGTGAGTAGACGCGGCACATCCTCTTAAAATGTTGCAATTTTATTGAAGATTCTTTAAAACATCACGGGTGGTAGTGAAATCGCCTACGCGTTTCGAGTGGTGGTGCCGCACGTGTGTGAATCTCCTAGATGTCAGCATGACAAAGTAGGGAGAAAAAAACACTCACGTGACGAGTGACCTCACCGGAGGTGTGGACTTCCTGTGGCGGTGCCACACATATGTGATTTCCCTAAATATTGAAAAAATGACAGAATAACAACATTTGCAAATAGACACGTTGGTCTAAAACCTGGGAGATAATGGTTATTAGTGCAGAAAACAAAAGAAGGAATGGCATACAAAAAATGATGTCACAGAATGTTGTGTTGTAATGTCTGCCGAAAATATGCAAGGATATATGGAGACCAACAAAAGAAGAAGGTAAGTAGAAGAAATAAATAGTCAAGTTCTCTAATAGAGAAATGAAAGATCCGATCTCAGGTTCAAGCCTCCGGGAGCCCTAGTGCCTAATTTAAAAATCCAGAAGGCCTCTCGTTTCAAAAGGATTTTATGTCTGTCGCCTCCTCTCTTGCCCTTATGAATTTTTTCAAGACCAAAGAAACGAAAAGTAGAAACATCCCCCGTATGGATAGTGGCAAAATGCCTGGATGCTCCCGACATGTTACTTTCAATGTTTTTGGAGCAATCCCGGAGGTGTTCTGCAATTCGTGTCTTCAATTTTCTTGTGGTGCATCCTACATAGGACACATCACATATTTCACATCTAATAATGTAGACTACAAATTTAGAATCACAATTAATAAACGTGTGTGGTCTGTCATCACTGTCAAGTGCTAAAGATGTTGTCTGTTTGGCATATGGGCATATGTTGCATCTTGTGGATCCACACCGGTGGAAGCCTTTTGTGCTCAACCAAGTATTTTTGCTGTCACTATTGGCATAATTTTGGAAAAGGCTAGGAGATAATTTAGTGCCCAGAGTGGGGCCTTTTTTGGACACAAAGTTGCAGCCGTTTTTGAGTATAGTGTTCAGTCTATCATCTTGACACAAAATAGATAGATTACTTTTTAGAATACTCACAATGTGGGGGAAGTCCACACTATATTGGGTGGAGAAGGTGACCTTAGGGTTATGAACCTTATGTATGGTAGATCTACTTTTACTTTCTAAAAGACTTTGTCGATCCCTCGATGAGGCTATATTAAATGCCCTATTGATGGACCATTGAGGATAGTCCCTAGACAAAAGTCTCGCACTCAGGGATTTGGCTTGATCTAAGAAATCTTTCTCGTCTGAACAGGCTCTTTTGAGTCTGATAAACTCTCCTACTGGTATAGCTTTTAGAGTGTGGGCTGGATGGTTACTTTTAGCGCTAAGGACCGTATTACCCGCTGTTGCTTTTCTGAACAGAGTTGTCCTGACCCTATGTTCCGATGCACAACCTATTAACATGAGATCCAGAAAGGCCATTTCTTTTGCATTCCAATCAAACGTAAAACGGAGGTTAACCTTATTAGAGTTTAGATGGGCAGCAAAACCTGGCACGGACGACACACCTCCCGACCACACTATGAGTATGTCGTCGATGTATCGCCCGTACCAGGCGATGCTCCCCAAAAATGGATTTTGTTCCGAATAAATGAATTCTTCCTCCCACCAAGACATGAAGAGATTCGCCAATGAGGGTGAGAAACGTGCCCCCATTGGTGCTCCTCTGGTCTGCAAAAAGAAAACGTCATCAAATGAAAAGAAATTGTGTGTGAGTAGATACTTAGTCACATCAATTAAGAACTCACATAGTTCCACCGAATACAGACTAGATTTGTATAAATGATGTGCCAATGCGGTGATTGCCAAGTCATGGGGAATAGCACTATAAAGGGAACTAACGTAACAAGTGACCCATATGTACTGTTCATCCCATACAAATTTATCAAAAGCTCTAAGGACCTCCTTGCTATCCTTCAGGTATCCCGGTAGCCTAAGTACCAGAGGCTGCAATAATCTGTCTAGCCATTCACATAAATGTTCATTAAGTGAGCCTATCCCCGATATTATGGGTCTCAGAGACGGGGGAAAGGTGTTCTTATGTATTTTTGGTAGCCCATGAAATATGGGTGTAACAGGGTGGGGCGGACAGAAAGCATCTACATTATTCTCCGGTATAATACCCAGAGCTACCCCTTCTTGTATAAGATCAAAAATTAATTTCTGAAATATCGGCGTAGGATCTGCATCAATTTTTCTATAAGTTGATTTGTCATCGAGTATGTTCATGGCTAGTTTTTTGTATAGGTTCCTATCCAAAGCAACAACCTTGCCCCCTTTATCCGCCATCCTTATGATAATTTGTTTATTCGATTCTAATTCAGTGAGAGCTCGCCTCAGGCGGGGGGTTAAGTTGTCATTGTAGGATTGTGACTCTTTTTTGTATAGATTTAATAAGTCACGTTCCACTACCTGTTGAAATTGATCCATAGCCCCAACTCTAGCATTGATCGGGTAGAATGAGCTATTTGGGAATGTAACCGGTACTGTGTGAACATGTCTCTCACAATCTGTGGTGACTTTAAGATTATTGAGATCTAGAAGGGTACATTGGTCCCTAAATTAGAGGTTCGTATACTCATTCCCGATCTCAAGATTAAAGTGGTGTATGGTTTCGGGGTTGGGATCGCACTCAAAAAAATGTCGTTTAACTGTTAAAGTTCTCACAAAGCAATTAACATCTAGTAGAGTGTTAAAAATATCAAAACGATTAGTAGGTGTGAAATTTAAGCCTTTTTCAAGAACACAAATCTGGTCAGCCGAAAAAGTACATGCACATAAATTTAAGAAGCTACTGTCCTTCATTCCAATAAAGGACGGGTCAGTTATTAATGTCCCTTCTTTTTGCTCCTTGTCACATAATCGCGATTCGGTTCTGAAGCGGTAGCGCCGGTGCTTGCGGCCTGATCTCCTTGTCCGTTTTTTGAAGGTTTCTGTTTTCTATCTCTGGAATTTGTTTGGGAATTATCTGATTCCCCTATGGAGGTATCTGAGTCCATCTCTGTGATCACTATGATCACAAAAAACAAATGAATCATTATGATTAAGAGTCTGCGTTGACTCGAAATGCGTCAGATGCATGCTCCTCTCTTTGTTTGTGTTGGTCTGCACTTGTGAGGACTGTGTTGGTCTAATGTTTACTCTTTAAATATAATTTTTATGCAATGAATATTTATAAATACATGAGCAAAATAAAAACTGTACAATTAATATATAAATATAGTAATATCTGTATGGTCTAAGTATTTACAGGGCTCCTATCATCAGAAGTCTGACAGAGAATGCTAGGATGTAACCCTGCATCAAACCACAATATGATGTGTAAGCCTTTTACATGACATGGGATGATGGCACCAATTGTATGTTTTGTCTTGACAGCCTTCTTATAGGCCTGGCGTCATCATGGATTGGGAGCAGATTTGTTATGGTTTACAAGGAAGCAGTAAAAAGTATAAAGAGAGCAGCAAGAACTAGGGAAACAGGGAAGGGAAAACTGTTCCTCACTCAATGGTTAAGGGACAGCTTACCTGGACAGCCCCTAACAACTTCTGTCTCTCTGAACACAAAGACCTTTTCAGAAAGTAGAGAAAAGGAATAAAGGATATTAGGGTCTGATGTACTAAATTTGCCCCCCCCCTTTACAAAATAATTGCTGCAAGAAAAACTTGGTGAACTAGCAATCCCAAACACGCAACCAAGGCTGAATACAGGAAGAAGTGCAATAAGGATGACATGAATAACGGGTAACAACCAGAGAAGGTCCACAAAACACTCACTATTAAATAAACACAGACAAAGGGGAACAGACATGAAAGGGGTGAGAGAATTCAAGAGAACAGACAAACTCTCACAAATCTCTCACCACAGCCAAAGAAACAAGCTACTAGAGTGTATAGATGTTCTTACAGAATAGAGCCTGATTTAAGCTGCAGATACAATATCTAGCAAATACTGAATAACAAAACCACCCATAAATGGAGCCCAACCACTCCTGATAGGATAATATAAATTAACACAGCTGAGACCTAAAAACACCAACAGGTAATGCAGAAACAACAACAACAATCTGGCCACATAGCACAATGGTAGAGAACCGACAAGAAAGGCCAAAGGACGTCGATTAAAATCCTGAAAACATTTACAGCTCACCCCAACCTATAGAGTGAGAGAAATCTCACATGTAAGATATATAGTGACATAATGACATTCCCTGTCTCAGCTTATACTTGTGATAATAGTAACACATTATCTACTAAGGTATCATGAAGATGATAGTTTATATTACTTGAGCCATTTTACTCCTCTGAGTTGACAAACATGTAACCAATTGTCATGTACAATTTTGGTGGTATTGTTGATGTTAAAGATTCTAATAGGTCTTTATTGTTCACAGTCTTGCATCTCAGTACCATCATCAGGTTAGTTTCTTTCCATAGTGCCTACCCTAAGTAAACATGCCCATGTATCCCTTCATGTGATGTACAAGAAAATTCAACTCATGAGACCAGGAGAATTTCTCCATTACTCCATGGTCCAGTTCCATGTCCCCATTGTAGAAGCCTTTGGTACTGGACAGGGGACATCATTAACATTCAGCTATGAAGCCGCTTATACAAGTTGTGTTTTACTGTATGTTCTATGTTTGTTTTTTTTAAAGTTAGCATTGTTTTTAACAATTTGTAATATAATAGCTCTATGAACAGCCCTTTACAGGTGGTCCCCTACTTAAGGACACCCGACTAACAGTCGACCCCTAGTTACAGACGGACCCCTCCGTCTACTGTGACCTCTGGTGAAGTTTTTTGGGATACTTTACTTTAGTCCCAGGCTGCAATGATCACCTGTAAGGTGTCTGTAAAGAAATTTGAAAATCCTTTTGTTAATGGGACATAAACAATATTTGTCCGGAGCGAGGGGCATAACTAGGAGCGGCTGGGCCCCATTGCAGATTTCTGAATGAGGCCGCCTTCCCGCGAGGGAATTTGTTAAAACGCATGTCTTTTCCTGTTACTATCTGCATTTCCAGCTTTGAAAGCATTTTCCTTCATTGCTGGAAGTTAAATCAGCTGTGTTCACATTGGGACACAGCTGCTTACACTTAAGCAATGAAGAAAAACGCTTTCAAAGCTGGAAAACGTACAGTAACATCAAAACGTATGTGTCAATGCACCCTTAAAAAAAATATACATTACATATATATATTTGTACACACGTTTATACAATCACACACATTTATACACACCACATAAAGTTATACACTCATACACACACTTTTATGTACTCTTACACATGTACATACAGCATACAGGTAAAAACTCATATGCACACATATATGTACTAGGATATGCATATATACACTAAGGGTGCATTCACACTGGAGAGGAGGAAGAGGAGGTGACCGTAAACAGCAGCGCACGGGCACACACTTGGGAACAGATAGAGCATACTCTATTTATTCCTGGTGTACGGTACACCCTTATACATATGGTATATACAGTACATACACAGCATATACACATCATATACACATATGTACTCATACATCATATACATAACCACACATACAGTATATACACACACATACAGAATTTAATGTATATCCACATAAAGATAGATACATTCATCACATCTAAACATACATATGTAAACTTAACTAAAGATAGTTACATGCATTTTGGAAGATGAGTCCCAAAGATGAGTTGCTTGGTGGGGGAAGATGAGGTATGCTTGCAGGTTGGCCAGCAGCCGGAAGATGAGGTGGGCCCGCAGCCTGAAGACTAGGCTCTCTGGCGGAGGATGACATGTGCCAGCCGGTGGCCCGAGGAAGAGGTGCCCCAGCGGGTGCCCTGGGGATGTGGTATGCTGGCTGGTGGATGAAGCGCTGCGGCGGGCGCCCCGAGGATGAAGCGTGAATCAATCTGCCATATTGCCTGTTCGGCTGCCAATCCTGGAATATGTCTTGGTTGGACGCCTGAAACCGAACGGGAATGTCGGGCTTGCTCATCTCTAGTCAAGGATTCTCATTCGATAAGCTCGAAATTCAGTAAAATGACACAAACCTTTGATAGGTTGCACTTCACAACAGCCGGTAGCTGCACATAGACACATTTACATTAAAATTCCCCCTCTCCTTATGGCAAGCAATTCCTCCACACATGCACATGGTCCACTATGCAACGAGAGAAGGAAAACTGTCTGGGCTGCAGGAAAATATTCAATAGACAAAGAAAGATCATCCACTGATCATTATTATGTCCTTGGATTTATAAAATACAGGGGGTCCCCTACTTAAGAACACTGGACTTACAGATGATCCCTAGTTATAAACGGATCCTTGGATGTTGGTAATTTACTGTACTTTAGCTCTAGGCTACAAAAAACAGCTATATTAGTTATAAAAAGTGTCTACAATTAAGATTTATAGTTAATCCAGGTTCTTATGACAACCCAATATTTTTAAAATCCAATAGTCATAGAGACCTAAACAATTTTGCCCAGAGCTACAATTATAAAATATACAGTTCCCACTTCAACTTAAGAACAAACCTGCAGAACCTGTCCTGTGCATAACGTGGGGACCGCCTGTAATATGAAGTTTTAACAACAGTGTCAAGATGATCTCTCTTCGTCTATTGAACAGTTACGGTAGAATACAATTTTTTTTAGTGCTTTGACAAAATCATATTTTATTTTATAAAGTTGGTTATCTTTTGCATTTCTTGGCATCTTGGGATATAGTAAGTAAAAAAGAAAGATGGATCTTATGTTGAAGATGGATTGCCTTCTGTAATTATATGATATCTTTGTACTTATGTGTATTCTGGAGAAAAAAAAAAACCTTTGAAAATCCTAATAAAAAATATTTAATTAATAAAAAAAAAATTGTGGCGACTTTTTAGGCACAATACAACAAGGAAGAATTGTTTTTGTTCATGGACCCGTTTTAACATGTAAATAAGAATATTTCACATGCTTTAAAAATGTTAAAATTTTGCACATAATCTGTTTTTTTTTTAATTTATGTGTTTACTTCTAAGGGTGAGGTCACATGTGGGGTTTTTTTTGTGTTCTGAAGACATTAACAAACATTGAGGACAGGTGATATTCCCTAATTACATAATTGCTAAACTTGTGTTTACAAAAAGCAATTAAACCTAATGCAACCGGCAAATTTACAGTAGTGTCCTGTTGAGATTGTGGTCTTCACAGCTGATAAAAAAGGTCTTCACTGGGGTGCGTTCACATGTTTGCACTTTGGTTGCATTTTCATTCCGTATTAAACATGCATTACAACAGCTTAGATGAGGTTATTTCCCTAATTACATTACTTTGTAAAATTTGCCATTTACAAAACTACATGTTTAACAACATGCATTAACATCACATTAACAAAAGTAATATAATGTATTAGACAAATCACTGCTCCTCAGCTGTTGTAATGCGTTTTAAACACAATGAAAATGCAATCAAAAGCGCAACATGTAAACCGCCTTGAGGCTTCAGGTTCAAAAGAATTTTTGTATTATATTATATTGAACAAAAAAATAAACAGAACATAACAAGAACAAAAATGCTGATAATTCAGGGTCAGGTTGCAGCTACCTTGGAACAAGCAGCTCCCCTGTGGGTCGGATCAGACACTCTGACCTAGAGACAATCCATGTACACACAGGTGTCATTAAATACACAACTATTTTCCCAGACTCCTAGAGTCTTAAAGGGATACACCTTTGGTTTGCACCTTCAACAACAAACCTCAACAAACCTCACAATAAGAACATTTCTCACATAAATAATGTATAAATCAACACAAACAAAGTCTCAGTTTTTAAATAAAGGGGAGTTTACAATATAACAAAGTAACCCAAATCATAAGACTGTTGAACTAGTTTTGTCTGAAACAATAGTGGACGAGATAAGGTTTGCTTGCCCAGCAGGAGGAGAAAAAGAAGAAAAAGTAGCAAATAACACCAGACAGATAAATAATTACTATTCACCCCTCAACATTTCCACTCCTGCATGTAACCCCCTCACGTGGCTTGTGTCCACTCCTGCATGTAACCCCCTCATGTGGCTTGTGTCCATGTGGATTTGAGACATTTGCAACAAAAAGTCTCAAAAAGAAGCCAAAATTTGTGCCTGCAAGGAAAGGAAAAACTGAACATGTATCACAAGTAAAAAGACAGGATCATACATAAAGACCCGCCAAATGTCTCAATTATATACCAAAGGAAAAGAAAACCATGATACATGCCCCCCCCCCATTGTGTAATAACTGTATGCCCGTATTGTTGGTGTTTTGTAAATTTTTTTGCTGTAGAATAAAAAATAAAGAAAAAAGGGCAGCACGGTGACTCAGTGGTTATCTTTACAGCCATGCGCGCTGGGGTCCTGGGTTAGAGTCCATCCAGGTGAAATCTGCAAAGAGTTTGTATATATTCTCTCCGTGTTTGTGTGAGTTTTTCTCCGTGTCCTCCCGGTTTCCTCCCACACTCCCCAAAACATACTGGTAGTTGATTAGACTGTGAGCCCCATTGGCTACGGGGACTGATTTGCCATGTTTGGTGCAGCGCTGCGGAATCTGTGTGCGCTATATAAATAAAGGAATTATTTAAGATAACAAAGTAGAATATGTATATGCTTTTTTATATAACTCGCATTGACTCTCTGGGTGTTTTTGGTGCTTATGTAGAAAAAAGTATCTTTCATCATAAAAGAATCTACATAATTTCCCCTAATCATTTATTTAATCTGTTGATATATAGAAATTCTTTTCCGAAGTGATTTATTATACAATGTAACATTCTGTGGCTAATGACTCCTAACTCCATAGAGATTAGACCTGAAGCTGGACTGACACAATAAAACCTGAGTGTTAGTATTTATAAACTGACTCAATTCTTGATATAGAGCGTTTAGTATGTCTGATGACTATCTCAGACCTAGTCTCTCTAAAAAAATTAGGGTTAGATTCATGTTTGTCACAAAGAAAGCATGACGCGTATTATGGAGAAAGTAAGTTAAAAGAATTAATTCAATTTTATTTTGATGGATTTTTAACTTCATACTCAGCTCTTGTACATGTGCCACAGAAGAGAGGTGGCCGTCCCATCTCTTCTTCTTGTTTTTTTATTAATTAAATATTTTTTATTAGGATTTTCAAAGGTTTTTTTTTTTCTCCAGAATACACATAAGTACAAAGATTCATATAATTACAGAAGGAATCCATCTTCAACATAAGATCATCTTCTTTTTTACTTACTATATCCCAAGATGCCAAGAAATGCAAAAGATAACCAACTTTATAAAATAAAATATGATTTTGTCAAAGCACTAAAAAAAAATTGTATTCTACCGTAAACGTTTTATATGACGAAGAGAGATCATCTTGACAATGTTGTTAAAACTTCAATTACAGGCGGTCCCACGTTATGCACGGACAGGTTGGCAGGTTTGTTCTTAAGTTGAAGTGGGAACTGTATATTTTATAATTGTAGCTCTGGGCAAAATTGTTTAGGTCTCTATGACTATTGGATTTAAAAATTTGGGTTGTCATAAGAACCGGATTAACTATAATCTTAAGACACTTTTTATAATAATATAGCTGTTTATTGTGCCTAGAGCGAAAGGACAGAACATACCCCAACTCACCAGGATCCGTTTATGAATTAGGATCAGTCTGTAAGACCAGTTCTTAGTAGGCAGGACCCCCCTGTTAGTGTATAAATCCAAGGACATAATAATGATCATGGATGATCTTTCTTGTCTATTGAAATTTTCCTGCAGCACACGACGTTTTCCTTCTTCTCGTGGATAGTGGACCATGTGCAGTGTGGAGAGAAAGTTGACTTGCCATAAGGAGGGCGGAAACTTTTAAGTAAATGTGTTCTATTGCAGCTACCGGCTGTTGTGAGTGCAACATATCAAAGGTTTGTGTCATTATTCGAATTTGTAGCTTATAGAAGAGAATCCTGGACTAGAGATGAGCACAGCCCATCATTCCCGTTCGGTTTCAGCGTGACCAAGACATTATGCCAGGATGGCAGTCCGAACAGCAAATACATATGGCAGATTAAGCCCCTAATCATACTTAGAACGATGATGGCAGCAATAAGTTTCATCCGTGCAATTGAGATCATACTGGTTTAGCTGCCGGACCGAATTTGAACACCAACACCCAAACATTGGGGTTGGTCCATCGCAAATCCTTTGCAACACTATTTACAAAGGTGTGTCACATTATTTCAAAAGTAAGTGAATAACCTATTTGGTGTTTTATTTGGAAAACAGAAATAATGCGCAAGTGTTTGGATCTGAATTGACAAGGGACAAACTAACTAAAATACCAAATATTTTCAAAGTAAGGTTCCGGTAGTCCTATGGGTAATACCAAGATAGGTTACTCTGGTTTGCTTAAGTGTAAATTTGTATGTAAGTCGCCCGACTGATATTGGTACGTAATTGAGCTGCCAGACAGTGACGAACAAAGCCGTAGAGCCGTAGACGGTGCTCACGGGGCCCACCTGCCATGGGGGCCCGATGGATGGCTTGAGTACCAAATTTTGTGTCGGACCGCGCAATCTCGCCGGCTCATGCCTGGGCGCACTTCACGTTCTGGCTGCGTCTCCAGTTCTCCGGCGCTACCCTGCCGGACTCAGCTCTCTTCAAGGGCCCCCACCCGCCGGTGGTCACTCGCATCCCTGCTCAACCACCGGCCGCACGCCGCATCATCTCGTGGCGTCCCGTTGGCCGTGCTTCACCCGTCGTGCGCCCGCCGCACGCGCTTCATCTCGCGGGCGCCGCGCGCAGTCGCTTCATCTTGGGGCGCCCCCGAGAGCGTCATCACTCAGCCATCATACCCACCCCAGGCACCGTTGGGCCACCTCTTGTCGGCCACCGGCTGGCACATGTCATCCTCCGCCAGAGAGCCTGGTCTTCAGGCTGCGGGACCCACCCATTCTCCGGCTGCTGGACCACAACTGCAAGCATACCTCATCTTCCCCCACCAAGCAACTCACTCTTGGACTCATCTTCAAAAGCATGTTAACATCTTTGTTAAGTTTACAATGGTGTTACGATGTGATGATGTATCTATATTTATGTGGTATACATTAAATTCTTGCTGTGATGTGTGTGTATTACGGTTATGTGTGGTTATGTATATGTGTATGAGTACATATGTGTATATGATGTGTGTATATGCTGTGTATTACTGTATATACCATATGTAAGGGTGTACCGTACACCAGGAAATAATAGAGATGCTCTATCTGTTCCCAGTGTGTGCCCGTGCGCGCTGTTTCTGTTAGGGCACCTCCTCCCCTCCTCTCCAGTGTGAATGCACCCTTAGTGTATATATGCATATCCTAGTGCATATATGTGTGCATATGAGTTTTTACCTGTATGCTGTATGTACATGTGTAAGAGTACATAAAAGTGTGGATGAGTGTATAACTTTATGTGGTGTGTATAATGTGTGTGTGGATTGTATAAACGTGTGTACAAATAATATAGTATATATATATTTTTTTTTTTAAGGGTGCATTGACACATTACGTTTTGATGTTACTGTCGTTTTCCAGCTTGAAAGCGTTTTTGTTCATTGCTAAGGTAAGAAGCTGTGTCCCAATGTGAACACAGCTGATTTAACTCCAGCAATAGAAGGAAAACGCTTTCAAAGCTGGAAATGCAGATAGCAACAGGAAAAGACATGCGTTTTAACGAATTCCTCGCGGGAAAGGCGCCTCATTCAGAATCTGCAAGGGGCTCAGCCGCTCCTAGTTATGCCCTCGCTCCGGACAAATATTGTTTGTCCCATTAACAAAGGATTTTCAAATTTCTTACAGACACCTTACAGTGATCATTGCAGCCTGGACTAAAGTAAAGTATCCAAAAAACTTCACAGAGGTCACAGTAGACGGAGGGTCCGTCTGTAACTAGGGGTCGCGTGTTAGTTAGGTGTCCTTAAGTAGGGGACCACCTGTAAAGGGTTTCATAGAGCTATTATTACAAATTGTTAAAACAATGCTAACTTTAAAAAAAACAAACATAGAACATACAGTAAACACACACTTGTATAAGCGCTTCATAGCTGAATGTTAATGATGTCCCTTGTCCAGTGCCAAGGCTTGCTACAATGGGAGAATGGAACTGGACCATGGAGTAATGGAGAAATTCTCCTGGTCTCATGAGTTGAATTTTCTGTACATCACATGAAGAGATACATGGGCATGTTTACTTAGGGTAGGCACTATGAAGAAAACTAACCTGATGATGTACTGTGATGCAAACTGTAACAATAAAGACCTATTAGATCTTTTAACATCAACAATACCACCAAAATGTACATGGCAATTGGTTACATGTTGTCACTCAGAGGAGTAAAAGGCTCAAGTAATATAAACTATCACTTCATGATACCTTAGTAGATAATGTGTTACTATTATCAAAGTAAGTGGAGACAGGGAATGTCATTATGTTGTATCTTACATGTGAGATTTCTCTCACTCTATAGGTTGGGAGAGCTGTAAATGTTTCAGGTTTAATCGACGTCCTTTGGCTTTCTTGTCGGTTCTCTTACCATTGTGCTATGTGGAGGATTGTTGTTGTTGTTCTGCCATTACCGTTGTTGTTTTTTAGGTCTCAGCTGTTGTTAATGATATTATCCTATCAGGAGTGGTTGGGCTCCATTTAGGTGGGTTGTGTTATTCAGTATTTGCTAGATATTATCTGCAGCTAAATCAGGCTCTATTCTGTAAGAACATCATACACTCTAGTAGCTTGTTTCTTTGGTGTGGTGAGAGATTGTGAGAGTGTGTTTTCTTGTGTATTCTCTCACCTTCCTGTTCTGTTCCCTTTGTCTGTGTTATTTAATAGTGAGTGTTTTGTGGACCTTCTGGTTGTTACATCGTATTCATGTCTCCTTATTGCACTTCTTCCTGTATTCAGCCTGGTTGTGTGGTTGTGGTGGATTGCTAGTTCACAGTTTTTCTTGAAGCAATTATTTTTAAAGGGAGGCCGCAAATTTAGTACATCAGAACCTAATATCCTTTATTCCTTTTTCCCTACTTTCTGAAAAGGTCTTTGTGTTCAGAGAGAAGAAGTTGTTTAGGGGCTGTCCCGAGGTAAGACTGTCCCTTACCATTGAGTGAGGGACAGTTTTCCCTTCCCTGTTTCCCTAGTTCTTGCTGCTCTCTTTATACTTTTTACTGTTCCTTGTAAACCAACAAAATGTGCTCCCAATCCATGATGACGCCAGGCCTATAGAAGGCTGTCAAGAAAAACATACATTGGTGCCATCATCCCTGTCATGTAAAGGCTTACACATCATATTGTGGTTTGATGCAGGGTTACATCCTAGCATTCTCTGTCAGACTTCTGAATGGAGCCCTGTAAACTACTTAGACCATACAGATATTACTATATTTATATATTAATTGTACAGTTTTATTTTGCTCATGTATTCTAAAATATTCATTGCATAAAAATTATATTTAAAGAGTAAACATTAGACCAACGTCCTGGAAGAAAGTGGTCGCATTCCGGGAGAACCTTGTGCTTTCCCGTGATCCAAAGAAGACCCAGAGACGATACATTCCAATTGTAGTATTGCGGGGTTCCGTAAACATCGTTGTCCTTCTCTGTATCGGGATGATTTTATGTACGAACCCTGCCAAATAACTACAATTGGAACGACTCATGCACACTGGGTCTTCCATTTGGATCCATGGGAAAGTACAAGGGTCTCCGATAGGAATAAAGGACCATTTTTGTCACGACTGCAACGCTTACTCAGCCAAGAGCTACCTCCCGGCGCATTAAAGTCCGCCTGCTATGATGCTTGCATGGGTTTGTGCCATTAGCACAACACTGAGAAGGCGAGGCTCCAATCTATAGTAGTGAATTCACTTTAAGTTGTTATTTTAGGTGTGTAGGGCTGGTTATTGCCTTACTTTAACACCAAAATTGGGATTGTCATGGATAGGTTAGAACCACACAAATTACCTTTCTTTGTCATTTGTTTGTGCACATACAATGCTCTCTGTCTTAGTTCACTTTGTTGTGATATAATATGTTTTTACAATGTTTCTCAATAGACTCCTGATGCAGGAAGTCCCCTCAATACGCAGCCCCGAAAATGATTCATTATTTAGATGATTCTACAAAGGTCAAGATTGAAGGCAGCCTCCTTTTTCGCTCTTTCTTGCATACCTATTACTGGGATGTGAGTAATTTATGATAATTAGTCGTGTAGATGCTCAATGCGACATTCATTGGCAAAAACCAAGTACTTCTTTATTTGTAATATGGCTTTCATGAGAATGTTTTACCCCCCACAGTCACCACGCAGCCTGCTTGCAGCTGTGCCTGAGGAACACAAAAACAAAAAGTGCATCAAAAATCTTCCAGAGGTGTATGACCCACACTCTTCTCTCTCACTCTTTGGAGCACTGGAATACATGTTACTCACCTCATGGGCATTGCATCGTTATGTGGCCTTCATTTTCACCATTGAACCTATCACACTTCACTGAATAGGGGGACCTTGTTACGTTTGGCCTTTTCTCCGGTATGGGTCCTTGTGTTCTTGCCGTCCGTAGCATTTATTCGTCTTTCTAATCTCTTCTATCCTCTACTAGTGAAATAAAATCTTCACCTTACCTTTTTGTCACTTGACTAAACCATGCAAGCTACTGTCACGAATAAGCTACTTTCAATGAGGTCATACTCCATTGATTTCAGTAAGGTGTTCATGGTTGGAAGTAAAAAGCTTTTTGCTACTTTTGTTCCTCCCTGGACAGTTCTCATTTCTCAATTTTGTATCTATTAATACATTTAGTCGACAATTCAACCACTGTGCAACATACTTGCGACGGCGATTTCACTCTAGACGCCCTCCATTCCGATTTAACCAAGTCTTGGTTGTACTTGCCCCTTTTCTACTTCATATTTCTGCCCTTGAGATCGACAGTCGATGAAAAGCCATTCCCATGCTTCTCATGACATATCTCCTGTTATGTATGGGAGAATAGACTTTTCTCCTATTGACAGTAGCTACATTCTATCTCTATAGTGGTGAAATCGTTCTATGTATCAGATTCTCACTGAGAAATTCAATGATTGATTATAACCCTTGGTAAGCGCACCAGATCTTTAAAAAGATTACTATCACTACATAATGGTGTGCTTTGTTCCAAATTCCTTAAAAAACAACACACACAGCAGGAACAAAAAAAGCGAGCAGACAAGCAGCAGGGTCAGGCACCTAACAGTGGTGCAGACTTCCTAAACAGGCTTCAACGTGTGAAGATTTATTCACCCAAGGCAAATGTCAATGTAATTCATCTAGGCTGTAAAATAGCATCCCATGGGCCAACTGAAACGTGATCTCCCCTTCAAATCTTCACACTTTTGGGTCGTTGATTATGATTACGATTTTTCAAAAAAGATTTGGTACTCAAGTCTGAAGACACAATAAGTCTGAACCATATGTATGCCAACCAATTGTCCTGGCAATTGGTATGTAACCTATCTAACTTCCTCTAACAAACATTTTTTTCAGAAAAGCTTGTAATTTTCATTCTGCATTAGCCTGATGAATACCACAGTAGTGACACAGAAGAGCAGAAAGAGCATGAGAACGATTTAGTATTACTGACAAGTGCCGGAAAACAGTGGCAAATAATTTACACCAAATCTTATGAACACCACAGAACAAGTCTGTTGCTCCTGACAGCTCCCCCTTTCCCCACCGTGAGTCATCTTACTAGAGAGCTCTTGAAGAAGGCAAAAAGGATGAGTTGGACAGGAGCAGCAAAGGTGGGGGCTTGAGAGCAAGGAATGATGAAGCACACACACAGTCACGTTTTGATTTTTGAAATGCATCCAAGCACTACGCACAACCCTGGCACTACACAGAGGAATTCGTGTCGGGTGCAAGTAAAGTTATAATACCATTTATCTTGTCAATGCCAAATCCTTAGAGAAAAGCAAAAAGTCATATGTGCAATGGGCTTGCTGACCTTGGAACTGGTCCTGGTGACGGCTTACATTTAAGCAAAGTTTTTTTCACATTTGTCATTCATAGATGCCTATGTAACCATGCTTTATGTCTTATGGTGCCTTATTTCATGATAATGACACTGATACAGCACTGTGAACCTTGATACATGATTAAAATGTTCATGATCAGATCTTTTCAAGGTTTTCTGAACCAACTTTTTATTTGGTCAACTTTTTCGAAGCACGGAATACCTGTTATCACTGTTATAAGATCCCTTATGTTGTTATTGATAAGTAGGACTGTCCTCTAAATTTATATATTCAAAAGAAGAAAGAAGTATGCTATAAGAACCCCAAATTTCAAAAATATAAACAAAGGTATTTGACGTGGTTACACCACAACACAAAAACCACATGTAAAACTATTAAAAAATGTGGGGAAAAACAAAACACAATTGCAGCAGGAGACCAGGCATATGGTGATGCTTGGTCCCCGACAGCACCAGTCCCCTTACTCTAGCGACCTCTCCTAACTAACAATTGAATCATAACAGTCTAAAACTGAAAAATGATTGCAATAATAAAACCAAACAACATACGTATGTAGGTAGGATACGCAATGACAATAGAGCCAAATCGCTATTTGAAAATAAATAATATGAATAAAATGTATAGATCAATAAGGGTTATCGACTGTCATGTAAAGGATCCAAACCAAAGAGAGGTTAGGGAGAAGAGGGGGAATCACCAAAGACCTCAAGCGATCGCCAAACCAATGGCATCTCAGGGGGGCTGTGGTTTGGAAATTGGTGTTCGAGTTATAGTCCGGCGTCCCTCCAAAAAGCCAATTGGTGCAGGAGCTTGTGACTTCCGTTGCGACACCGGAAAAACGTCCAGTTATGTTAGCTAGTAAAAGTGTCGCGCGGATCGGCAATTGCGCCAAAAAGTTACGCAGGGCCCGCAACATGCGTGCCAAAATGTGGCGCACCACGCCCCCTGCAAACAGTGCCCTAGCTGTTCCAAAGGTGAACTGGCCTAAGTGGTGTTGGCGAAGAGCTGAAGTGAAAGTGTGTGCACAGGTGAAAATTTAGAGGGAAGTGGAAACCAGCCCCCCCCTAGTGTCTATGGTTGGCATGATTATAAATAAGTACATGTAAAAATGCCCCTATAATCACATGCGATTACTACGTTCAAGTAACTAAACTCCCACTGGTCTTAAATGTAACACAAATATATAAATAAATAAATAAAATAAATAAATATAACCATTTTCGATTATAAAAGAGAACTATAAGACAAAACCCAGCCCATGCCCCGTGCGTGACACTTTTGGCGCATGGGGGGGGCGGGCGGGGGGGGGGACCGCTCAACACTTGTTATTAGCTACTACTGGACTTCCGGTTTGCCGACGGAGGTCATAAGCTCCGGCACCAGATGGCTTTTGGAGGGACGCCGGACTATAAAGCCAGTGGTTTTGGGATCGCGTGGGGCTTTGGCCCCAGCGTCCGTACTTCCTTGGTTTGAGAATCCGGTACGTGACAGGTAGATACTTTCCTTTAATGACCTATCAGCAATGCATTTTTATATATTTATTTTCAAATCGCGATTTGGCTCTATTGTCAATTGGAGTATCCATACCTACATACAGTGTTGGTTTGGGTTTTTTTGCTATCTTCGTTTTATGTATTGCCATCATTTTTCCAGTTATACTGTTATGAATACATGTATTAGTAGGAGAGGTCGCGAGAGTATGTTTAAGATTTATAGTTAATCCAGGTTCTTATGACAACCCAATATTTTTTAAATCCAATAGTCATAGAGACCCAAACAATTTTGCCCAGAGCTACAATTATAAAGTATACAGTTCCGACTTCAACTTAAGAACAAACCTGCAGAACCTATCCTGTGCGTAACGTGGGGAACGCCTGTAATATGAAGTTTTAACAACAGGGGCAAGATGATCTCTCTTCGTCTATTGAACAGTTACGGTAGAATACAATTTTTTTTAAGTGCTTTGACAAAATCATATTTTATTTTATAAAGTTGGTTATCTTTTGCATTTCTTGGCATCTTGGGATATAGTAAGTAAAAAAGATAGATGGATCTTATGTTGAAGATGAATTGCCTTCTGTAATTATATGATATCTTTGTACTTATGTGTATTCTGGAGAAAAAAAAAAACCTTTGAAAATCCTAATAAAAAATATTTAATTAATAAAAAAAAAGAAAGATGGGGACGGCCACCTCTCTTCTGTGGCACATGTACAAGAGCTGAGTATGAAGTTAAAAAATCCATCAAAATAAAATTGAATTAATTCTTTTAACTTACTTTCTCCATAATACGCAGTCATGCTTCTTCTTTGTGACAAACATGAATCCTAACCCTAATTTTTTTTAGAGCGACTAGGTCTGTGATAGAATCAGACAATACTAAACGCTCTATATCAAGAATTGAGTCAGTTTATATAATCTAACACTCAGGTTTTATTTGTGTCAGTTCAGCTTCAGGTCTAATCTCTATGGAGTTAGGAGTCATTAGCACAGAATGTTACATTTGTATAATAAATCACTTCGGGAATAGAATTTTCTATATACAATTCAGATTAAATAAATGATTAGGGGAAATTATGTAGATCTCTTTATGTGAAAGATACTTTTTCTTCTACATAAGCACCAAAACACCCAGAGAGTCAATGCAGTTATATAAAAAAGCAGATAAACAC
Source organism: Engystomops pustulosus (assembly GCA_019512145.1). Lineage (NCBI taxonomy): Eukaryota > Metazoa > Chordata > Amphibia > Anura > Leptodactylidae > Engystomops > Engystomops pustulosus. The sequence continues at coordinate 94,094 of WNYA01000147.1, read as the reverse complement.
TTTTGTTTATCTTAATAATAATTCCTTTATTTATATAGCGCACACAGATTCTGCAGCGCTGCACAAAGCATGGCAAATCAGTCCCTGTCGCCAATGGGGCTCACAGTCTAATCAACCTAGAGTATGTTTTGGAGTGTGGGAGGAAACCGGAGGACCCGGAGAAAACTCACACAAACACGGAGAGAATATATACAAACTCTTTGCAGATGTTCACCTGGATAAGACTTGAACCCAGGACCCCAGCGCTGCATGGCTGTAAAGATAACCACTGAGTCACCGTGCTATGGATAAATCAGCACAAACAGTCGTCAGTTTTAAAAAAGGGGATTTACAATATACAAAGACCAAATCATAAGACTGTTGAACTAGTTTGTCTGACCAATATGGACGAGATAAGTGTTTGCGGGCAAGCAGGAGGAGAAAAAGAAGAAAAGGACAAACACACAGACAAGATAATAATCTATCACCCTCAACATTTCCACCCTGTGTGTAACCCCCTCAGTGGCTTGTGTCCACTCCTGCATGTAACCCCCTCATGTGGCTTGTGTCCATGTGGATTTGAGAACTTTGCAACAAAAATCTCAAAAAGCCAAAAGTGGGGCCTGCAAGGAAGGACAAAAACTGAACGGTCACAAGAAAAAGACAGGATCATACATAAAGACCCGCCAAAGTCTCAATTATACTCCAAAGGAAAAGAAACCATGATACATGCCCCCCCCATTGTGTAATAACTATATGGCGGGGGGGGGGGGGGGGGGGGGGGGGGGGGGGGGGGGGGGGGGGGGGGGGGGGGGGGGGGGGGGGGGGGTGGGGGGGGGGGGGGGGTATTGTTGGTGTTTGTAACATTTTCTGCTGTATAATAAAAAATAATGAAACAGGGTATGACAAATTCGCATTAGTTATTAACCATTTCTTCTGTGAAATTACTGCCCTTTTGAAAATATCATGGTAAAACTAACAACATTAAAATTGATACTTTTGGAAAGTCTGTGTTAGGATATTTTTACCATTTATGGTCATTTTAGCCTATATGTTATGATTACATACTATCATGAACATTCAAGTCGAAGATGGAAGGAATGAAGGCCTTCTCCACTTGTACATCCCATCTTACAGTAGTGATTCTCTTCTGTGGTACCATGATGTAGTCTATCTAGCCACCTTTAAACCCGCTTGACATCTAAGGATAAACTTCTTGCTTTGCTCTAACGGCAGTAATCCACTGATCAATCCATTATTTATACACTGAGAAATAGAGATGTAAAAAATATTTGAAGAAAATCTTTCAATCGATATAAAATAAAAAGTAATGTTATAATGAAAAAGATATGACATAAAAAACATACTGTTATATTACATAGCTTTATTATGTCAAATATCATAATTAAAGATACTGAAACTAATTATGGATTTGAAGTTTACGTTTAATGGTACTATATAGAGGGAGGGACTGGCAGAGAAGGACACGCCCCCTTGATCCCAAGTAATATAAGATAAAAGGTGATTTAGTTGGGGTGTAAGCCAAACATTTTTATCTAAAAAAAGAGCTGGCAGTTAGTTCATAGGGCTCATAGGAACCGGTCATTAGGCTCGAAGTGAAAAATATGGTGACAGGTTCCTTTAAGTATTGTGATCTGCTTGTTCAACACCGTTCTTCTCCTTTCCCTTTTATCTTTGCAAGTGCAATCTGGAAATTTCTTGAGTTTTACTGTAAAGTGAGCAATTTGGTGATATCAATACTTTGAAGTGGTCAACCAAACATTCCTTTTACCAAAAAAGCTATAAGGGTCCCATAGAATCTCTCTCTTGGCATACGGCTTCTTGACTATTATTGACCATTAATAAAACCTTAATTGGTGCAAAAAAAAATTAAAGCACTCTTCGTTAATCTTGCTGTGTCACTGACTATTGGTAATGTTCACCACAACACACCAATTCAATAGTGATACCCTGCATTGAAATCATAGCATAGAAAGCAGTTAGCTGTTACTTTATTTTCAATCATCTACAATCCCAGTGCCTTAAATCTTAGGACACGATGCTGAGGTGTCACGTGGAACATTAATGACCGCACACTTTGTGGGGTGGTGGTGCTCAATGAAGAATTCTCAAACCACATTCAATTCATATAGGAACATGGCAACACCAAAATAATGTTTTATGATTTTATTAAGTGAATATCACATAGCAAAGCCTTCACAGTAGTGTATGAAAATGAGAACAATATTTAATGATCACAAATATTTTACGATGTCCTGTTGCGCCTCACCACAAATCCACATGACACTCGCTGTGCCAGATCTCAGTTGACAAAGGTTGTGATGACCGAAACGTCTCGTAAAAATTTGTGTTGTTATATTCACTGGAATAAAATATTTAAAAAAATTATTTTGTGTGTGCCATGTTTCCTATGTGAATACAACGCTGAGGTGTGTCCTACACCAGCAGGAGTGAATTCAATGTCAAAGTAGTGAAAACTATAGCACCAAACCGTAATAATGATTAACAACTTGGCCTATCCTTCTTGGCGGCATTTGAAGACTGGTGTGTGGTACGGTTCCTACTGTAAAATACAATTATGGGGCAAACGCTTCAGGCTACTGAAAAATTCATGACTTCCATTTTACATTTGAGGAAAGCTAACATTAATTTCTTTTGCATTTGACTGTTATTGTTCTACTGGTTCTTGACTTCAACTTAGGTCACTTAGACTGTCAGTAGGAGGATGTTCCCACACAACTGCAGGACTCGGCATCTGAAGGATGATGTAGGAAGATCTGGTGATCTGGGCCCCGTTAACATGATAAGAAGATGGACTCCAGGGGGAAGAATTATACAGGTTGACATGGTTTGTTGTTCTATAATTTACCAATAGTGATTATGTGAAACAATAAGATTAGGTAATAAAAGCACTAAGAAAATAATTGGGGTTATAACATGCAGGCCAAAGTCTTCCTCTGTTCATAGAATGTGGCTTAGGAGGCTTATTTTCTTGTTCTGTTCTATGTCTATTGCCAGTGTGAGAGTGTGAGCACACACTTAATATAGTAATAATCTTTATTTATAGCAATTCATATTCCGTTAGAACTTTACGTATCATATTAGACAAATATAAAATACTACATTACAGAGTACAAACAGTCATATGGAACAATAGGAGTAAGGGCTCCCTGATCACAGAGCTTACAGTCTATGAGGATGAGGGGATGTCACAACAAGAGCTACAGTTATGAGGATGAGGGGGGTGACACAAGAGCTACAGTCTATGAGGATGAGGGATGACACAAGAGCTTACAGTCTATGAGGATGAGGGGGGATGACACAGAGCTTACATCTCTATGGGAGAGGGGGGGGGTACACAGAGCTACAGTCTATGAGGATGAGGGCTGACACAAGAGCTTACAGTCTATGAGGATGAGGGGGTGACACAAGAGCTTACAGTCTACGGGGATAAGGCAGTGACACAAGAGCTTGCAGTCTATAAGGATGAAGGGGTGCCACGAGAGCTTACAGTCTATGAGGATGAAGGGGTGGCACAAGAGCTTACAGTCTATAAGGAGGAAAAGGAGTGAGGGATGAGATGATGGAGTGGGGGTGGCACTAAGTTTACAGTCTAGGAGAGATGAGGGGACACAAGAGCTTACAGTCTATGAGGATGAGGGGGGATACAAGAACTTACAGTCTATGAGGATTAGAAGGAGCACATGAGCTTACAGTCTATGAGGATGAGGGGGGATACAAGTGCTTACAGTCTATGAGAATGAAGGGGTGGCAACAGAGCTTACAGTCTATGAGGATACGGGGGTGACACACAAGTTTACAGTCTATGAGGAGTGAAGGGTTATAATAGAGCTACAGTCTATGAGGATGAGGGCGTGACACAAGAGTTACAGTCATGTGGATGAGGGGTTGACACAAGAGCTTAACAGTCTATGAGGATGAGGGTGACACAAGAGCTTACAGTATGAGGATGAGGGGGGGTGACACAAAGTGCTACAGCTTAACGGGGATAAGGCAGGAAGTGACCAAGAGCTTACAGTCTATGGAGAGGAGGGGGGACAAAGGAGCTTCAGTCTGTAAGGATGAGGGGCGATACAAGAGCTTACAGTCTATGAGGATGATGGGCAATACAAGAGCTTACAGTCCATCAGGATAAAGGGGTGGCACAAGAGCTTACAGTCTATGAGGATGTGGGGTGGCACACAAGTTTACAGTCTATGAGGATGAGGGGGGACAAAAAGAGCTAACAGTCGATAAGATGAGGGGGGATACAAGAGCTTTCAGTCTATGAGGGGTGAGGGGACACAAGAGCTTACAGGCGATAAGGATGAGGGGGGGGGTAGGGATACAAGAACTTACAGTCTATGAGGGATTATAGAAGGTGCACATGAGCTACATCAGAGGATGAGGGGGGATACAATGCTTACAGCTATAGGATGATGGGGATACAAGTGCTTACTCTATCTGAATAGGGTGGCACCGAGCGTTACAGTCTTGAGGATACTGGGGGACACACAAGTTACAGTGCATGAGGATAGGATGACACTAGAGCTTACCAGTCTATGAGGAGATAGGCGGGGACACAAGAGCTTACGTCAATATAGGATGAGGGGGGATGGGCAGCGAGCGCTAAAGAAGGTCAGAGAACAGTGAGAGGTCAACATTGGAAGGGCAGTAGGGGGGTGCAATAATGACTCGCTCTTCGACTCTTATAGTGATCGCCCAGAGCTTACACGGATTGACAACCTACAGTCATGATGAGAGACGTCTATGAGGAGGTGACACAAAGCTTAGAGTCCATGAGATGACGGGGGTATGGCACAAGAGCTTACAGTCTATAGGATGAGCGGGATACAAGAGCTTACAGTCATGGGATGAGGGGGTGAGGGTGGACACAATAGAGTTACAGGTCTATGAGAGATGAGGGGGTTGACACAAGAGCTTTACAGTCTATGAAGATGAGGAGGAGGGTGACACAAGAGCTAGAGTCCATGAGAATGAATAGGTGGCACAGAGCTTTCAGTTAGAGGCTGAGGAGAGAGGGTACAAGAGCTTACAGTCTATGAGGATGAGGGGGACCACAAGAGCTTACAGTCTATAGGATGAGGGGCGATACAAGAGCTTACAGTCTATAGGCAGGATGTACGAGGGGCGATTAATAAAAGAGCTTACAGTTATGCGGAGAAGTGAGGTGGACACAGAGCTTACAGTCTATGAGGTATTGAGGTGGGGTGATACAAGAGCTTACAGTCATAAGGATGAGGGGCGATACAAGCAGCTTACAGTTATGTGGTGAGGGCGATCCAAGAGCTTACAGTCTATGAGGATGAAGAGGTGGTGGCACAGAGTACAGTCTATGAGAGATGTGAGGTGTGGCACAAGAGTTACAGTTTTAGGGCGGGGGGGGGGGGGGGGGGGTGGGGGTGCGGGGGGGGGGAAGGCGGGGGGGGGGGGGGGGGGGGGGGGGGGGGGGGGGGGGGGGGGGGGGGGGGGGGGGGCGGGGTGGGGGGGGGGGGGGGGGGGGGGGGGTGGGGGGGGGCTGCTAAATAATTTTTGGTGAAAATAGAGGCATGAGATAAAAAAGGGGGGACACAAGAGCATACAGTTATGGATGAGGGTGGACAGAGGGGGGACACAAGAGATTAATGTAAGCTTAAAATAGTACTTCGCCGAGTCGATGTTAAATTCGGAATGAGGGGGGGAACAAGAGCTTCAGTCTATGAGGATGAGGGGTGATGGATTGATACAAGAGCTTACAGTCTAGGAAGTGAGGGGGGATACCAGAGCTTACGTTTTTATGAGTAAGTATTAGAAGGTGCACATGAGGCTTACAGGTCATGAGGATGAGGGGGGGAGGGGATACAAGGTGTTACAGTTATATGAGAGATGAGGGGGGGATACATGTTACAGGCTATGAGAATGAAGGGGTGTTGGTGTGCACCAGAGCTTAAGTCTATGAGCAGGATACGGGGGGTGGACACACAAGTTTACAGTCTTGAGGATGAAGGGATGACAACTAGAGCTTACAGTTCTAATGAGGGGGCATCAGACGGGGGGGGGGACACAAGAGCTACGTCTATAAGGTGAGGGGGGACACAAAGCTTACAGCTAGGTATGGAGGATGGGGGTGGGTGAACAAGAGCCTTAAGGTTATGAGGGGGGGTGACAAACAACAGCTTAGAGCTCCAGTGAGGATGAAGGGTGTGGGCAAATGGCACAAGAGCTATTCAGTCTATGAGGATGTGGGTGCGGGTAGGTGGCAACAAGTTTACAGTCTATGTGGAATGAGGGGGGACCAAAAGAGCTTAAGTCTATAAGTTATGAGGGAGGGATACAAGAGTATTTCAAGCCTATGAGGATGAGGGGGGTGATAGGTGATACAACGTTGATAAACGCTTATCAGTCTATGAGGGATGATGGGGGCCGGGCATGTTAGGACAAGAGCTAACATCTATGAGGATTGAAAGGGGGGCTGGACGGGCACAAGAGCTTACAGTCTATGAGGATGAGGGGGGACACAAAGCTACAGGTCGAGGTTGAGGGATGAGGGGGGGGGATACAACGAACTTCACAGTCTATGATGATTTTAGAAGGTGACATGAGCCTTACAGTCATGAGGAGAGGGGGGATACAAGTGGGATCGGTTATGCGAAACAATATGAAAAACTTTATTGAATCAACACAACGACTACATAAAAAGATATTAAAAAGCGTCTGCATGGATGCTAGAGTCCAGCAGGCCATCCCGAGGAGCTCAATGCACAAACAATACCATATTCAAGGAAAATAGACCAAGCCTATGTGGACTAGAGCCACCCAATACCATATGATGCTATCATGCAAACAGGCAAAATATACAATACAGATGTAAACAGGTTGGTAGGTTTAGCGTAAGGAGATAACAGTAGATAATTACGTACCTAAAGTGCCATAGTGCAGAACGGGGAGGGAGGGAGGAAAGATTCCCCACGCGTATCGCCTGTTATGCAGGATTCCTCAAGAGGGAAGGTGGTAAGGTAGGCAATGGATTCAGGGATTATATATAGGGGGAGACCACCTCCAAAAAACTGGGACACCATATGCGTTTGAGTCTCCCAAACTAGATAGGCGGCACGGTGTGTTCGGTAACAGGAAAGTGTGCGAGTGCGGGGCCATGCGCCGCGGGGGAACCAGAATCCGTTCATGAAAGAGACGCATAAGGACTATTGCAGAGTGAATGGCTCGTGCGCCAAAATATGGATCGCGTGCGCCCCCAAAATAGGGCGTCGCCAGAATAGGGCGCGAGCCAGAGTCGATAGAATGGCGAAGCCCAAGTGGATATAATGCATGTTATAAACCAAACTTAGAGTGATAAGAAGATAAAAACATGCCTATAGTTGTGGATAGTACGCCGGGTATATCCAGCTTTACACATTTATGAGAAACAAGGTATAGTGAAAAGTAACCCTAGGTCGTCGATCGCGGCACAAAGGTAGATTAAAAGGTGCCGTCTATAGGCAGACAATGTATTGCGGCGGCAACTATAATATTATAGAAAAGCAAGTAGGACGCAGATATAAATAAGATATTAGGTATCCAGTGGTTTGTATGCCACGGCAAAATACACGACTAGTCTAAAGAGGAATCTGGAGCAACCATGCCTAGTGAAAAGCTTGGTGAAAAGATGTGTGTATACATAGCCACTGTGTCCGTCAAAAAAATTATATCTTAAAGGCAGGTATGTCCCCTGTATCATCAAGAAAAATATAAACAGGTGATATCCGATGCGACGGGGGACCCCCGACCTTTACAGGAGGAAAAGTATTTCACGGTGCGCACAGTCATAGGCAAACCAGAGGATGAGAAAGGAGATAGAGGGTAGAATCCTAAGGTTTAGAATAAAAATATATATAAGAAAATTTTCGGTTTATCTTAAAGAGAGTATATCAGGGAAGAAAAAAGAAGAAAAGTAAAAGTAAATCAAGAAAGAAAGTGAAGTATATAATATAAGCAAGATACCATATATGTGCATAAGGATCCAGAGATGAGATAAACAAAATCAATGCGCAAAGTTTGTTATGTAGCAAATTCTAAAAAATGTAAAGTGAATAATTATAAGGACCGTGTTACGAAAGTATAGACATGGTTTATTGGTTGCCCTATATTAGGGAGTAAAGTATGTCATATAGTATTAAATTGTGGGATAGAATGGGAAGGGGAGGGGCGGGAGGGGGAGCGATGAGGAAGGCCGGGATGGGCCGGGCTGGAGGCTGGAGGTGGGTCAGATCATGGTAAAGTGTCACATAATACAAAAGCATCAATAAAAAAAACCAAGTATATATTTAAATTATATAACTCAGGAATGAGGAGAATCCATAGATATTGGTAATTTAAGTATTTAATTATAAATATACAAATAGTTATGTTATTAGTAAAATCTAAAACACATTAGAAAATAGGTCTGTGAGCTGACGCTGTCGCCGATGATTGACGTCATCTCCGCCCGGCGACAGACACTCACATTACACAGCTGAATGCGACGGAGCCAGCGCGATCTCCGGCAAGTGGAAGAGTGAAGAAGCCGCGGGGACGCCAGCGAAGGGATCGGGAAGCCGCCGGACGCACCGAGGACACATCGGGACACCGGAGGGTGGCGTATTAAGGTATTTATTGTTATCATTGACTGGGTAGAATCTGCGCGTATACACGAGATAGACGAGTAAGTTGTTTATATAAGGGGGAAGGGGGGGCACGGGAGAGGGCCAAGCGGAACTTTGCAAAAATTGAAATTTGAGGAATATAAGACTAGCAATAATGAACCTACAAAACCAGTTTTCCAACACCCTTGAACCAGAAGGAGGCAGGTTTTACCATTTATAATGGAGGTGTAATGGAAGGGGTGACAGATGGCAACATATCGATCATACGCCATTACCGACAATAAAATATATTCACACATTACAAACCCGTGATAGAAAAACTGCTGTACAAAGCAGCCAGCGAATGATATGCTGTTATCATTTTGTGAATGAAGCCATATCAGGTTAGGGAGGATAGCAGAAGTATAACCCATATCTAAAGAGGCCAAATTACACAAGAAAAAATACATTGGCGTTTTCAAAGAATTTTGAAACAGCACAAGCAATACAATGAGACTGTTTCCTATCATAGTCAGAATATACATAAAATAGAAAGCCAAAAGAAGTGGAAGGTGCAGCTGTGGGACATCCGAAAAACCAACCAGCAGAAAATAGGTCACTGAAGATTTGTTCTCCTTTATTATTTCTTGAAAAACTTGAGTTATATTATCTATCAAGAGGAAATCATAGTATTATTATTTGATTATTCACAAATGTAGCATAGTAATTTACAAACGTAGGTAAAAATTTGTTATGTGTTTATGTCTACGCTGTAAGGATGAGAGAAAGGGAGAGTGAACCTGATATGAAGCTCCTCCCACTTCTTTTCTACCCCCTAGATAATGTCAGGGGTAAGGAGCCAGCAAAAAAAAGTATGGCAGAGACAACATTGTAAATATAAGAATACTCAAGTTCCTAACCATACTGCAATGCAGTACAGAATTAAGATGCAAGGGATGGCAAGAAAACAGCACAACATTTGCAACTAGAGAAGGAAAACAAATCACTGGCAGTGAAGTTCAGCCCCAAGGATAGCTCAAATCACTGGCAGTGAAGTTCAGCCCCAAGGATAGCTTTATAATTGCCCAATGATCTAGGTTAAGATCCAACCAAATACGGTTTTGATCTTTGCTGCTTCTCAAACCAGAACTGTAAACAGGTAATGTGTCTGCAAGCATTTATTACATAACAGAGTCTGAATGTACTGTGACTGCTCATAACCAAAAACATATATAATATATAGCAGATGGGATTGGCAGCGGTAATATACATGTACAAATTGAATAACTGGAAAGATTTTTGTGCTCTGCAAATCTACAAAGTGAATCCTTATTGCAATACCCAGAGCTCTCTTCGCAGAATGTTCCAGACCCCTTACCTCTGCTCTGGTTGGGGACTGGGTTATATCTCCCCCATAAAGCACTTTTCAGTATGTGCCAGGCTATTCCAGTTATAATGGACTTACCTCTATGAAACATGATGACATTCATAGGTAAATTAAACCTTAATGAAAAGATTCCTGTGAATGTAATATCACAGCAGGAACAGAATGGTGTATAAATGTATCTGCACTATTAATCTTTTGTTTGGTTAATTAAAGCAATTGTTTATGTTGTGATTAAGACAAAATTACAACATAAAAACATAAACCTTGAGAACCTCTCCAAATAAAATAATTAGATAGTTATCAAAAACTGATGTGGGATCCTGTTGTCTTTAAAAGGAACTGAACCTTTGACATACGAATCACAGCATGTTCTACTAAAAGGATGGAGGAAACATCTCTAGCAAAAAAAATCACTGGTGTGCAAATAATAAGAAACCAAAAATGTTGAACGGGTTACTATCAGACGGTAAAGAGCGTTTTAGACACGCTTATAAGGGCGATGATCTGGCTGGTTGGGGACAATTTAATTAGCTCATCTGATATGAGTAATGGGATTAATGTTCATTGGGATTTGTTATCATGATTATGAATTAAAGCGGTATTCCCACAAAGACATGTTTCTTAAATATACTCAGGATAACAAATAACACATTCTCTAATTCACTGTTATTGACAAAAATACAGCATTTCACAGATGTAAGTCCAACCTGTCTCTATCAGTCCTAGTGTACACAATTTCCGTTTCCCCTGGTTTCCAACCCTTTATCTTCTGACCTTAAGCTTCGGCAGACATCTTGTCTGATGTTGCGGAGCTAAGCTGTTCTCTGCCCCCAGCCCCGACCCTTGCATTCCAGGTCGTGCTCACACTGATACACACTGACTTCCTGCCGACAACACATCCCAGCATGAGGAGAGCTACAAGCTACAGCCAGATAAGTTCTTTATCTGGGGGAGGGGGAGAGAGGCACATCATCTGATAGTATGTTGTGGCAGAGTAGAGATGTAGCAGAGCTAATAATTATGTGTAAAATGCATCTCATGGATATATATATCTCATCAATTTTTGAAAAAATTTTATGAAGGGATTTTTTTTGAAAGTTTTTTTTACAGTGTTTATCAAGTGGGTCCAATAGTGTTCCCAATGTATTATACAGATTGTTACGATGTAGCAATACGAAATATGTGGGAATTTTTTTGTGATTTTGTGTTTTTTGTATGCCATTAGAAGTGTATAAGGAATGGTGGTGTTTAGGGGACTTTTATACTATATAATTATCAGTTAAAATAAACTTTACTAATTGTTTGAAACTTATTTTTCCTTTCAGGTTGGCTTGAACAAGCCATCCTCTGATTGCTCTTATTAAGCCACCACAGTACAATATAGATGCATGTTTAGTTTATCACAGGAAGGTCCTGTCTGGAGACAAGGAACAAAGAAGAGTGACATCATGCAGCGCCAGGGCAATCGCCGTACCACACGGCTGCTATTGAATGATGGGTTCCCCCCCCGGGCGGAGCAGGGGGGTTGAGACCCTCATCATCCTTCCATGCTGTGTCGGACCACAGCATGTAAGGGGTTAACATGCACAATCAGAGGGACAGCTCCAGCTTGTGTGTGTCTGTGATTTTTTTATGCATTCTTTCACTTTAACCACACCATCCCCCTCTCCTGCCACTCTCATTGCACATGACAAGAAGTCTGTAAGGCTGAGGGAGTTGCATGTGTTTGGAGGAGAGAAGACACAGGCTGCCGCTGCCCCTTCCCTTGGGCTCACAACACGATGCTGGCAGGGAGCAAGGTAATGTGAATTAAACTTATATAAACAACTTACCGTATATACTCGTGTATAAGCCGAGATTTATACACGAGTCAATGATAAAAATAAATACATTAATACTCACCCTCCGGTGTCCCCGATGTTCCTCGCGGCTCCCGGCGGCTCCCGATCCCTGTCGCGGCTCCCGGCGGCTTCTTCACTCTTCACTGGCCGGGAGATCGCGCTGGCCGTCGCACACTGTGATGTGATGCTGTCGCCGCGGATGACGTCATCAGCGGCGACAGCGCAGCATCACAGACCTATTTTCTAATGTGTTTTACTAATACTAATATTTGTATATGTTATATGTAATCTAATTACCATATATATGGTTCTCTCAGTCTGATTATATATTTATTATACTTGGTTTTTTTTTATTGATGCTTTTGTATATGTGACACTTTACCATGATCTGACCCACCTCCAGCCTGGCCCCACCTCAGCGTCTCCCCCCCTCTCCTCCCCTTCCCATTCCCACAATTTATACACTATGACATTACTCCCTAATATAGGGCAACCAATAAACCATGTCTACTTTCTTAATCACGGTCCTTATTATTGCACTTTACATTTTTAGCACTTTGCTACATAAGCACTTTGCGCATTGATTTTGTTTTATCTCATCTCTGGATCCATTATGCACAATATATGCTATCTTGCTTATATTATATACTTTCTTCCTTTTTTTCTTCCCTGATATATTCTTCTTTATATAAAAAGGAAAGTTTTCATATATATTTTTGATTCTACCTTAGATACTTACCCTTCGCATCTCGGTCTGCCTATGATCTGTGCGCCGTGAAAATACTTTTCCTCTGTAAGTCGGCCCCCTCCATCATTAATCCTGTTTATTTCTTTGATGATACAGGGGCTATACACTGCCTTTATATATATATTTTTTTGACGACACAGTGGCTATGTATACACATCTTTTCACCAGCTTTTCACTAGGCATGGTTGCTCTCAGATGCCTCTTTAGACTAGTCGTTAAAGGGTATTTTTGTGGAGCTGCAGTACAGATATGGTGGAAGAAGTTTTGGATGTGGGTTGGGTATGAATCTAGATTGAGGAGCTGGGTCACTCTGTATTTTATAAGTTTGGACATAAGATGAAATACCTGACACCAATAATTATTTAAGATATTACAACCCTACCACATGTGATAAGGGTACCATCATAAAATCTCCAGCATAGTTCAGATACATTAGAGAACTTACAGCTAGTTTCATTGGGCTGTAAGAAGAGAAGCTGATTAAAGATAATAAAAACATCTTGAAGAACACATTGGAAACCTGAAAGCTGATGGCCTGAGGAAATTCCAAAAAGGCGGTCATACCACCATTGTTGGAGAGAATCTAACAGAATGGGGGTCATTTACTAAGCGCCCGATTCGCGTTTTCCCGACGTGTTACCCGAATATTTCCGATTTGCGACGATTTTTCATTAATTGCCCCGGGTTTTTGGCGCACGCGATCGGTCGCTGGACACGCGCTTACCTTCACTCGGCAATGGATCGTGAACTCCTCGGACCTCGCCAAACTTCAGCGCAGCAGTGACACCTGGTGGACGTTGGAGGAACTGCCTTAGTGAATCGCCTGAAGACCCCAATCCACCACAGAGATCGCGCCGCTGGATCACGAATGGATCGGGTAAGTAAACCTGCCCCAATATTTAAGTTAATAGCTTAATAGCTTATACCATGTAGAGATGCTTTTTTATGTGGGGAAAGTGGGTCAAGCTACAGGAATAATGCATGATCTTTCTCTGCTACAGTACTGCAGACAGCAAGGACCTTTCCCCTGAGCCACAGACACATGGATATATGATACATCAATACATGGGATATATCTTCCTAGAGCAATTCTATTTATACAAATAGTGTCTATTTTTCCTGGAAAAATATCAATTTCGTATTCTTTTTCTGTGATTTTAGAAGTTACTGACTTACTTTTGATTGCCAGAACCCCACAGCGGGATAGTGTCAGAATCAATCAGTCCTTGCAAAGCCTATGGCAAAGTTTAATAGTTAGCAGGGACAGATTAAGACTGGGTCCTTGGCTGTATGGCTATTACAAGTCTGGAATTCACTCATTACATATAGGTAGTAGACTCAAGCTTCTTGGAGAATGGACCAGGAGGAGGGCCTTCACAGGTTCTGAAATGGCTCCTGTGCACATGTGCACTAAGAGCGGGGATATATGTATTTGGATTTCTTAGGTGAAGGCCCTCTCCTGTATCAATTTTGGTGGATGGTTTGGGTCGCCGTGGGCCCCCTTCAATGCTTGGGCCCCGGTGATAAATGTCAATATTTTAAGTATGATATGTCCATATCTCTTCCCAAAAAAAAGTAAGTAAAGATAGATACAAAGAACAATTAAGATGTAACAATGTAATCAGTAACCTATTTAATGAGCTTTCAGAAACCAACTAGATATGACTTTTACAGTTCACAAAACAGTTCAAAAATCTGTTAATTAGGCAGATACAATGGTATTAGATTAGAACATTTACCTTCTAAAATTGCGAAATATAAAGGCAGCGAGAATCACAAGAAAGCTTCATTGTAACAGTAGTACATAATATAATTCCATGCAATATAATATTTCTGTATGCTAATATTTTATTCATATGTTGTTCCAATTAACCTTATTTATCATTTTATTAGGCTTTAAGAATTTTATTTTTCAAAATATTTTTCACCTCTCCATTTCTTAGAGTATAAATCAATGGATTGATCATGGGAATTACAGCCGTGTAGAGCAAAGCAAACAGCTTGTCCTGAGCTGGCTCATACATTGACGGTGGACGCATATAGACCACTATTATTGTACCGCAGAAGAGAATGACTACTGTAAGATGGGATGTACAAGTGGAGAAGGCCTTCATCCTTCCATCTTTTACATGAATATTTTTGATTGTACGTACAATCATAATATATGAAGCCAAAATGAACATGAATGGTATAAACCCGCATACAAAACCTTCCAAAAGTATTAATACTATAATGTCGGTATTTTTGCCACATGACAATTTCAAAAGAGAAGTAATTTCACAAAAGAAATGGTTAATAACATGTGATTTGCAAAAATTTAAATGTGAGGAAAATAAGACTACTAACAACGAGCTAAAAAAACTAGCTAACCAAGACCCTTTAGCTAGGAGTAGGGTGGTGTTACCATTCATGATGCAGGTGTAATGCAAGGGGTGACAGATGGCAACATATCGGTCATACGCCATTACTGTCAGCAAAATATATTCACATATTGTAAATGCAGTAAAGAAGAACTGCTGTGAGATGCATCCTATAAATGACATGCGTTTATCACTCTGTGAATGAAGTCGTATCAGGTTAGGAAGGGTAGAAGAAATGTAACCCATATCTAGAGAAGCCAAATTACACAAGAAGAAATACATTGGTTTTTGTAATGCAGTATGGAATATCACAAGTAATACAATAAAACTGTTTCCTGTTATGGTCAGAATATACATGAGATAGAAAGCCAAAAGAAGAGGAAGGTGCAACTGTGGAACGTCACTAAAGCCAACCATCAGAAAATAGGTCACCGAAGATTTGTTCTCATTTACTATTTCAGAAGCTTTATAATCTAAAAGGAACAAATTATATATTTATACAATAATTTACTTAATGTTCTTGTTGACTCGTCAAGGTGCAAAATACAGCGTCCGTCCAGTGACTTTAAGAATAGGTGATCAGTTTGTCACAACTGTATATTAATAATCCATTGCGGAATTACGTTACTGATAAAGATGAGCGGACCCATCATTCACCTTCTCTTTTGGAAGGTTAACCCAGAAATATTGGCAGCCAAACAGCCTATGCGGCAAATTGATGCCCCTAGCAACTAGCCATGATTATGATTTGCCAGCGGTGTTCCAGCCTCCTAGCCAATCATAGCCATTGCTAGTTTCTAGGGGTGTCAAATTCCAGATAGGCTGTTCGGCTGACAATCCAGCAATATCTCCAGTTTACTCATCGAAACCCAATAGTAAACATTGGGTCCACTATTCTCTAGTAAAAAGTAAACTTCAGGAAACAACCTCATCCTCCAAAAATTAAAGTTCCCAAAACACAAATTTGCTCTATTACTTAATATTAGGAATAATAGGAATATAAACACAAAGCAAATTTGACCCCATACAATGAAGGTGGAGGCTCTTTGTAAGGCCATATACTGCTTATAGACAATACTAATACCTGTGTCATGTGATATCATGTGGAACGTGGTACAGAATGTTTTAAGTTTAGCATGAAATTGTGACTTCCAGATATGTATTAATGTCGATCTCCAGTTTATATCACTGATGCCATTTCTCATAAAACCAATACTACAACTCAAAACCAAAAGATTGGAGAAATTTCCTCTCATCCATCCACAAGGTGGTCACACATAGACATAAATGTTGAAATACATTCTGTATCTATCATGTTCTGCCATGAGGACACATAAGGAAGGAAAATCTGTAGCAGTAAATCATTATTGTGAAAAAATAGGAAACAGAAGATTTTCAAAAAGTTACCACCAGAAGGTAATAAAATTGAAATTATTGAAGAGCAATATAGGAATCACTAATAAAATCATTGTACAGGTCTGACTACAGTATCTCACTCCCTTCCACATGCAGTTCTTGTTCAGCCTTTTAGATGCTGCATTTAAAGGAATGATGTGGGCGGCTGCGGAAATCTAATAGGCTTCTGTTATAAAAACAAATGAATAAGTATTCATTGGGATTAATTATCATAATTAAGAATTTAATGATCATAAATTTCAACCATAAAATATATTCATAGTATTGTATATTATAGTTTATAACATAGAGCTTTTAAAGATGTATATAGAGCTTGGGGGTGGGGGGCTGTAAAAAATTTTTAATCTTCTACTCACCTCTTCCGGCAATCCGGTTCACCTGTACAGGCCTATTTACAAAGGCCGTTGCTTCCGTACTGACCACTGCTGCATTCCTGCTACACGGTAAACTGATGCTGTAGCAGGTGCATGGTCTGGAAGGGAGCGCCGGCCTTTGTAAAGAAGCCATCAGTGACAGGCGGAGCTGCAGGTGAACTGGCGTGTTGGAAGAGGTGAGTAGAAGATTTTGTACTTTTTAGCCATATTTACAATGTTTTAAAAGCCCAGAAAACCCCTTTAACTTCCCACTACTACAGCAAGTTTCCATTGTTGAATAGCCTCAACTTTTTCATTTTTCCATAACTAAGCAATTTTTTAAGCAACAGCTATCCCAACACGTGTACAGTGAAATTAGAGCTATATTGCTTTTAAGCTCTCTATTTTACTGACCCGTTATATCTGTAAACTAGTGTGCGACACTTCAGGATGCATAGTTCTATATACATTATTAGTGGGCCACTCCAAAAGGCATTGTCCTCATTGCAGCTGGACTACCAGGATGATACCTTATCTTTTCATATCTCTTTTTACTGTTTTTTTTTTAAATGTTCTTATCCTGAAACAAAAAATATAACAACAGAGTACGAATAAATTTACATCCATTGTATATTCAGAAAAGTAACAATGTGCTTCCTGACATATACAACTAGGTTCCAGAATCGAAAAAACAAGTTGAAAGACATAACCAGTTTGGTTTGGTTTTGGTTTTCTAATGGAAAGGGGGGGCAGAATTGGGGGGAGTGGAGTTAACATGCACATATTAAATTGAATGGTGAGTTGGGGTCTTCCAGAGGAGACTGCTATAAGTCCAGCCAGGGCGACCAGGACTGTAAAAATTTACGGTTTTTTAAAGCACATATTTCCTCCAGGTGACATAATTGCGATGGCTTGTTCACCCAGGATGATACTTTTTAAGCATGTTCCTGGTGTAAGTGACAACTGTCCAGAAGCCCCAGGATATAACCTGGATATAACCAAGAGAGTTAGAATATACTGTAGTAAAGGCTGAGTATAGGGAATGGAGAGTATATGAGAGTAAATGGAGATTCAGCATTTAGGCCGTAGGTCAGGGGGCACTATAGATGCTAGAAAACCACTGACATTCCAGAGGTTCTTCTTTTTTAAAACATTTTATTTTTGAATTTTCATTTTACAATATTAAAATAAAACATTTTAGTAATCCATAAAGTAAGGTATAGATAACAGTAACATTGGTTATGTGATTAATATTTAATTCGATAGCAGGTCTTAAATATCTGATAGATATATGTATGTATATCAGCTTTGTAGGAGCAACAATGTGTATATTTACATAGACAGAGATATTTACACATTTAAGCATTTAGGTCAATAGGAGTTAACGAGTTCCTCAAGTCTGTGCTGGTATCATTGAGTAGTTATATTTAGATTTCAGCCATATATCCAGTTGCTGTAAAATGTCTGTTTGGAATGGAGTGATAGTGAATCCATGTATTCATATCAACAATTTTCAGTAACCCTGGCTACTTCTTTTAAAGTTAGTATAGGCCAGTGATGGCGAACCTTTTAGAGGCCGAGTGCCCAAAATGCAACTCAAACCCAACTTACTTATAGCAAAGTGCCAAGACAAAAATTGAAAAAAAAAAAACATATGGGTGTTTAATATAGGGACTTCTGTAATAAACGTTAAAAAATCCTGTCAGTGTACTGTTGTCCGCTGCTCGCCTAAAACTGTTGTATACTGTTCAGGGGAAGGATTGGGGCAGAGCTCAGGTACACCTGCAGCTGATAACCAGCATTATAGAGAGAATTGCCCCATTTTAATATAGATGTATTTTATTTATAGCTATGTCATATGTCACACATAGGGGTCTGCTGACCTTTATATGTGACCTCAATCCCAGTGGTGTAACAAGACACCAGTGGGCCCTGATTGATAGATAGATAGATAGATAGATAGATAGATAGATAGATAGATAGATAGATAACAGGCGGTCCCCTACTTCTTAAGGACACCCGACTTACAGATGACCGCCCTGCCCACTTTGACCTCTGGTGAAGCTCTCTGAATAATTTACTATAGTCTCAGATGATCTGCAATGATCAGCTGTAAAGTGTCTGTACTGAAGCTTTATTCATAATCCTTGGTCCCATTACAGCAAATATACAGTTTCAACTTACATACAAAATCAACTTAAGAACAAACTTATGGAACTTATCTTGTACATAACCCGGGGACTGCCTGTACTTTATCTTCTTTACATTTTAAGGGTATTTTTGTGGAGCTGCAGTACAGATATGGTGGAAGAAGTTTACAGGCGGTCCCCTACTTCTTAAGGACACCCGACTTACAGATGACCGGCCTGCCCACTTTGACCTCTGGTGAAGCTCTCTGAATAATTTATTATAGTCTCAGATGATCTGCAATGATCAGCTGTAAAGTGTCTGTAATGAAGCTTTATTGATAATCCTGGGTTCTTTGGGGGGGAGTCTGGCCGCGGCCCGTGATGGCTGCTTGAAAACAAAGCTCCTTCAGGTTGTCTGATCTCGAAGCCCGCGCGAGCACAGAAAGAGAGACAAAACCATGGTGTGAAATACGGGGGAAGTGGCCCTAAAACAACCCCAAGCATCGGCTGGAACAACAAAAAGCCAGACAGACCTCAGTCAATATATGCTAAAGAAGCTCCGTTCTCCGCAAGGAGCGAAAGCAAAGATGGCGATGAGATGAGCACGTGGAGACAGAAAGAGCTGAAGAGGACTCAGAGGCTGGAAGCTCCGCAGGGGTGGGGAGGAGGTGAGGTGAAGAAGAGGAAGATTGATCCAGTCTCACGTAACTTCATAAAGCATACCCTGTTACAAGCCCTCACCTCCGGTGGCAAAAGAGTTGTCGGGCATTAAAGGGACATACGGACTATTGGTGGGAGAATCGAGCAAATCTAGCAAACACAAGGGGAAATCTTAGAGTTCAATAGAGGAGTCAGGTGTATGCTTAGAAGGCACACAGAGCAAATTAACACTACTCACCTATGGTTGGAAGATCAAGAAAATCGTAGTCGCCGTAAAAACATCAGACTAAGAGGAGTACCCGAATCTGTGGCACATGAGGCTCTCTCCAAGATGGCGGAAGAGGTCTTTGGTAAGCTGCTCTGGCAAGGAGAAACAAGGGAGATAAAGATTGAGAGAATACATAGAGCTTTACGTCCAAAGCCCAAAGGAGGCGAGCCACCTAGAGATGTCATTTGCGGACTGCTCTCATATATCGACACAGCGGCAATTCTGAAAGGAGTAGAGATGAGCGAGCACTAAATTGCCGGTACTCGGATTCGAGACAAAACTTTTTACGATGCTCGAGTGCTCGTCTCGAATAACGAGCCCCATTGAAGTCAATGGGAGATCGAGCATTTTTCAAGGGGACCAAGGCTCTGACACAGGGAGAGCTTGGCCAAAACAACCCCTGGAAACCTCAGAAAGGATGGAAAAACACCACGGAAAATGGACGAGGAAACAGCAGGGGACAGCATGCATGGATGCCTCTGAGGCTGCTTAAACGCACCATTATGCCAAAATTATGGGCAACAGCATGGCCATGACAGAGTGACGAATGAAGCTAGTAGCTAGCATCTAAAACATCCAATAATTGACCCTGGCACTATAGGGGACGGCTATGCAGAGGGCAGCGGCCAGCAGCGGCAGGCTAGAGAGTGTTCTGGCAACATTACACACATGGACTCAGGCTTAAAAACCAAGGGTGGCAGAGAGGAACCCAAAGGAAGTGGTGAGGCAAGAAGCGCTCAAAAATAATATCGGTTAAATGATGTTAAAGGTGCCAGTTATTTTTGTGGATTACACAGCAGGGGGGGTGGCGACAAAAGTTAACAAGTTTGATGTGGAAGCCATGAAAAACAACACCAAAATTCTGCCTGACACAGCTCGTTTGCATAAGGGACCATGTATGGATGGCAGTTGAAAACTAGTAGAGATTAAGCGTGCTTGCAGTTAAAACTATGTAGTTGGATCTTGGGATGGAGCTGGCGCTCACGCCATTCGAGCTTTTGCCAATCCAAGCCCCTGTCTCTAGGCTACTCCCAAACAGCACTTCTAAGAACCTTTTGTATAAGATCAAGTGTTAGTAGGTTCTTATAAGTTTAGGATATGACGGTGAGGGGAATGTAACCGCATGCGCAAGAAGCGCTGAAAAAAAATCTCGGTGGTAAATGATAAAAGTTTGCCAGTATATTTTTGTGGATTACACAGAAGGTTGGCGACAAAGCTAAAAGTTTGTTGCTGGAAGCCAGAAACACAACCCATAAATTCTGCCGACACAGCTCCGTTTGATAAGGGGAACATGTATGCCTACAGTTCATGCCAGTCGCTGCACTGGCTGCCAGTCTCCTTACAAATACACTTAAAATAATAACCCTCATCCATAAAGCTCTGTATAATGCTGCACCCCACCTCTCCTCTCTTATATCAGTCTAACGCCCAACCTAGTGCGGACCTCCACTCGCGTCTCCAAGACTTCTCTACGAGCTGCACCAATTCTATGAATGCTTCGCCCCGGATATTCAGACTAATACCTAACCTCCAAAGTTTCAAACGTGCTCTTAAACCCCATTTCTTTGGCAAGCCTATAACACTCATTAACTGAATGAAGTTTTAACTTTCTACTACCCGTCCTGTTGCGTCCTCCCATCTGGTTATCCAGCAACCAACAGGCACCAGACTTTCTGCAGTCCAATTCACCCTGGACCTGGTATATAAGATGACGGCTGGCATGAGTGGTTCAAGCGACAGCAATTCCATTTATTATATTTGTTCTATCCCTAAGAAGAATGGCTTGACCTTAAATATCTTTTACCTCGTGTTACCCCATCATTTTCATAAAACCGTAAGGCCTGGCGAGCAGGGACCTCACTCCTGTTGTTCCATACAAAAGTTGTGCTCTGTTAATATTACATTTGTATTTGTTCCTATGATTTGTAAAGCGCTCGGATATGATGGCGCTATATAAATAAAGATTATTATTATTTATGGAGGCAGTGAACTAGTAGTAGATTAAAGGTGCTGAAGTTAAAAACTATGTTAGTGGATCTTGGGATGGAGCTAGCGCTACGCTTCCAGGCGAGCTTTCGGCCATCCAAGCCCTGTCTCTAGGCTACTCCCCAAAACAGCACTTCTAAGAACCTTTGTATAAGATCAAGTTGTAGTGCGTTCTTATATGTTTGGGATATGACGGGGTGAGGGGAATGTAAACATTGCGCAAGAAGCGCTGAAATAATATCGGTAAATGATAAAAAGTTTGCCAAGTATATTTGTGGGATTACACAGCAAGTGGGTGGCGACAAATTTAACAGTTTGTTTGAGGAATGCCTGTAATAGCTCTTGTGCTGTGTTGCTTTTATCGCCTAGGCTCAGCAGTTTGAGCACGCCTGCTGTGCCTAGAGCTACCGAATGATGGCGCCATGCCCACGGATGGTAATTCGGAGGAGGGTGGAGGAGGGGTGGGAGGAGGAGAGGTTATAGTAGGCCTTTGAGAACTGGACGGGGTAGGCCCCGCAATCCTCGGCGGTCGGCAGTATATGACCAGCCCCAGGTCAGATCGGTCCCAGCTCCACCAAGTTAAGTGTAGTGAGGTTCTATAAGTTGTGATATGGCGGGGGGTGAGGGAATGTAAACAGATGCGCAAGAAGCGCTGAAATAATATCACGTAAATGGTAAAAGTTGGCAGGTATTTTGGTGGAGTACACAGCAGTGTAATCAACAGATGCGCAAGAAGCGCTGAAATATATCGGAAATGATAAAAGTTTGCCAGTATATTTTGTGGATAACACAGCGGTGGCGACAGTTAACAAATTTGATGTGGAATCCATGAAAACAAACCCAAATTCTGCCTGACACACCTCGTTTGATAAGGTGTTTGACGATGTATGGAAGTAAGAGATTATGGAAGACATTTTTTTGGCGGTAGCCAATGGATGTGACACACGTGTGGAGGCTTGCTATGGAGACAATTAATTTGGATAGTGCCTGTATGGTGGCAGTCCAAAAAAGTTTTCAAAACAGAGGAGCAGGTAGGTTGGCCCTCCAGAGAAATGAATAGGAAAATTGAGTGCCTGTATGTGGCAGTCCAAAAAAGTTTTCAAACCAGAAGGAGCAGGTAGGTGCCTCCAGAAAAAATGAAATAGATTGAGTGCCTGTATGTGGCAGTCCAAAAAAAGTTTCAAACCAGAGGAGCAGGTAGGTGGCTATCCAAAAAATGAAATAGATTGAGTGCCTGTATGTGGCAGTCCAAAAATGTTTCAAACCAGAGGAGCAGGTAGGTGGCCCTCAGAAAAAATGAAATAGTGAGTGCCTGTATGTGGCAGTCCAAAAAAGTTTTCAAACCAGAGGAGCAGGTAGGTGGCCCTCCAGAAAATAGAAATAGAGAGTGCCTGTATGTGGCAGTCCAAAAAAAGTTTCAAACCAGGGGAGCAGGTAGTGGCCCTCCAGAAAAATGAAATAGATTGAGTGCCTGTATGTGGCACTCCCAAAAATTGTTTTAAAACAGAGGACGGGAGGTGGCCCTCCAGAAAATTAATGCATAAAGTACTATAGCTAGAGCCAGGGGCCTGTCAAAAAATAGCCAGTTTCCTCTGCTTTAGTGTACAAGAGGAGGAAGAAGGAAGAAAATGGAGAAGGAGGAGTGCATAAATTATTCAGGGTGAGCTTCTTCACCCGGTGGAGATTGGAAATTATGAGAAATCCAGGCTTTTTCATCTTAATAAGCGTCAGGCCTGGTCAGCACTGTCAGTCGAAGGCGTGTACGCTTATCGGTGATGATGACCAGCGGCACTGAAAAAACCCGCTCGGACAAACCAATACGCAGGGCAGGGCAGTCAAGAACCTCCAAGGCGTTACAGCGCCAGTTCGTGCCACATGTCCAGCTTTGAAACCCAGTGTTTGTAGGGAGCTGTGTGACATTTAGGACGATGGTATGGTCAGCTACGTACTCCCTCAACCATTTCTGTAAAGATCAGCCATCTGTGCCGAGACTGGGGACAGGTGGACAGTGTCTTGCTGGGGTGACTAAAGCTGGCAAAAGCCTTGTAAGCGTACCTGCCAGTGCTGGAAAGCTGCCAGTCGCCTACTCTCCCTCGCTACTTGTCCGAGCGAACTACGCACTTGCCGTCAGAAAGGGAAATACTGTTTCAGCTGTGCACCAGGGCCTGCTGGTATTCAGGCATTCACACACTGCCTACTCTCCAGGGAATGAGAATGGAAAGATTTTGCTTGTACCGTGGGTCCGGAGAGTGAATACCCAGTTAATCAGTGCTGGAATAAATTCTTTGAACGCGAGGGTCCGGGATAGCAGCCTAGCATGAAATTGCCATATGCGCCAGAGTCCCAACTCTCAAGATTCACTCCCTCACTGGCCTGAACTGTCCCTCTCCTCCTTCTCCAACTCCTCCAACTCCTCTTCTTCTGCCCCATACACGCTGAACGGTGAGAGGTCTGAGCAAGAGCTCCCCTTTGTGTCTCGCCAACATTCTCCTCATCTTCCTCCTCATCCTCCTCCACCTCCTCCGATATGCGCTGAGAAACAGAACCTGAGGGTGCTTGACTATCAACAAGGGAATTCTTCTTCCCCCGTCTCTTGGACGAGCGCTAAAGCTTCCGAACTTCATGCTGATCAGAGAGTTTGTCAAACAGGCCAAGCAGCGGGATGGTGAGGGCTGATGATGGCGGCATCGCCACTGACCATCTGTGTTGACTCCTCAAAGTTACTCCGCACCTGACAGATACAGACATCCACGTCCACTCCTCATGGTAGACTGAGGGAAGCGATGACCTGACTACCAGTTCGCGTGGGGAAGTTGACATCTGGAGTTACAATTGCTCTGCACTGCTGGTAAACTCTGGATAACATGGTAATGTGAATTCCACCTCGTGGGCACGTCGCACAACAGTCGGTGACGGGGCAGTTGGAGGCGGCGCTGCGCTGCCCTGAGAGTGGCAGCATCTGTGCTGGACTTCCTGATGAAAGCGCACAGATATGCGGCGCACCTCCGTGAGCAAATCAGACAGATGGGGTATGTCTTGAGGAAACGCTGAACTATCAGATTAACACATGGGCCAGGCATGGACATGTGTCGGTCTGCCGAGTGTTTGCAGAGCCGCACCAGGTTACGGCACGTTGTCACACACAAACCATGCGTGGCTTCAGGTTCAGCGGGTGCCAGCCAACAGATCAGTGCTGCGCCGTGATGCCCTGTAATAGTTTTGGGCGGTTGTGCCTTTTATCGCCTAGGGTCAGCAGTTTGAGCACCGCCTGCTGTCGCTTAGCGACGGCACTGCGATGAGCCTAGAGATAGCGATGATGGCGCCATGCCCACGGATGGAGTTCGGAGGAGAGGAGGTGGAGGAGGGGTGGGAGGGAGGAGGGAGGCATAGTAGGCCTGAAAGACCTGGACCGAGGTAGGCCCCACAATCCTCGTGGCGTCGGCAGTATATGACCAGCCGCAGGGTCAGACTCGGTCCCAGCCTCCACCAAGTTAACCCAATGTGCCGTCCAGCGATATATAGTGGCCCTGCGCACAGCCTCGTCCACGTGTCCGTGGTCAGGTGGACCTTGGCAGAAACGGCGGTTGGTCAGGGCACGGATGATGTTGTTGACACGTGCTGGTGCAGGGCTGGGACGGCACATCGGGAAAAGTAGTGGCGGCTGGGGACCGAAATACCGAGGGGCGGCCGCCGCAATGAGGTTGCGAAAGCCTCGGTCTTACTAGCCTATAGGGCCAGCATCTCCAGGCTAAGCAATCTGGAGATGTGGACATTAAGGGCTTGGGCGGGGGTGGTTGACTATATTTACGTTTCCGCTCCAGCGTCGGGGTAGGAGAGCTGAACGCTGGTGGATGCTGTGGAGGATCGTGGAGTGGAGGCGACGATGGGTTTTTGTGCCAGGGTCCTGGGCAGGGGGTGACTTATCAGCTGAAACAGGGGAAGGAGCAGTGGTGGGCACGGCGGAGGTGAACGGGTTGGTGCCACGGAGTGGGGTGGTGTTAGCTTCAATGCCTGCGCACATACTGGTGGTAGTTAAGCTATAGTGGTGAAACCCTGCAGATCCGGTTTGGCAAAGGTTGCACACACAGTCCGTCGGTCGATCGGTGTTTCCTTAAAGAACTCCAGACTTCTGCAAAATCTAGCCCTCGCGCGGGAGCCCTCGCCACGGGAGCTTCACTACGTGACACATTTGGAGGCGATGATGCACTGTCTGCCCTGCCTCTCCGTCTGGCCCCACCACTGCCTCTTCCAACCTGTTTGGTCGAGGACCTCTCCCCTTCTCAGAAGCACTGGTGTTCACCCGGCCCTCTCAACCCGCTTGGGTCTGTCACCTCATCATCCTCCGATCCCTCAGTCTGCTCCCCCCTCGGACTTCTGCCCTGACAACAACTTCACCACTGTCTGACAACCGTGTCTCCTCATCGTCGGGACACCTCTTTACACACTTCTCCACTACGTCAGAAGGTCATCATCACCCACAGACTGCGACTGGTGGAAAACCTGGGCATCGGAAAATTGCCTCAGCAGCAACCGGGACAAGTGGTTTGTGACTGTGGGAAGGGTCAGAAAACAGTTCTCAGAGTATGCCGGTTCAAATGCCAAATTTCCTGGGATGCGGGGAGCGATGGGGGGAGGAGGCTGAGGTGCAGGAGCTGGAGGAGTGCCGATTTCCGGTGACATGGGTGGGGACTGCGTGGAAGGACTGACTGGTGGACAAATGCTCAAAGCATTTGTCGGCAACCACGACATCACTGTTCGCACTGTTCTGGCTAAACAGTTGCTCTACCACGAGTCCCAGTAGAACTCAGACAGAACCTAGGGAGGTAGCTCTGCGGCGTTCCCTGCTCCCTATTGCTATCCTATTGTATGGCTATTTTAGCCAAGTATGAAAGCACTATGCTATGCCAGATGAGATGACGTGAGTTACGAAAAAAACTTAACGTAAAATAAAAATTAAATGGCAGATGTGCCTAATTGAAATCAAACCCCTAATAAATTTTCCCACTTCGGTCTTTGCGATGGATATGTGCGTCACTATGCGCTAAACACAACGGTCGCAAGTCTCACTACAAATTCCTCAAAATATGGTAGAGGTAGTAGATGCACTGGCAGGACAGCCACCAGCAGATCAACCAGAAATAAAATATATATAAATGCTATTGTAGGCCTAAGTAAGCCATTTGGATTATCCTATGGCTATTTTCTGCCAGTATGAAAGCACACTGCTATGCCAGATGAGGATGACGCTGAGGTATTAAAAAAATAACGTAAAATAAAAAGAAACTGGCAGACTGTGCCTAATTGAAATCAAACCCTAATAAATTTTCCACCACTGCGGTCTTTGCGATGGATATGTGCGTCACTAAGCGCTAAACACAACGGTCGCAAGTCTCACTACAAATTGCCTCACAATATGGTAGTAGATGCCACTGCAGCAAGGACAGCCACCAGCAGATCAACCAGAAAATAAAATATATATAACGCTATTGTGAGGCCTAAGTAGCCGTTGGATTCTCCTATGGCTATTTTCTAGCAAGTTATACAGAATACTATTTGCCAGATGAGATGATGCTGAGTTATGAAAAATAAACGTAAAATAAAAAGTAATGGCAGACTGTGCCTAATTGAATCAAACCCTATAAATTTCCCACTTGGTGTTTGAGGTAGATATGTGTGTCACTAGAGCTAAACACAATGTAGCAAGTCCCCCTGCAACTTCCCTCACAATATGGTACTCGCTGCCATAAAAAGAAAAAAAAAAGTATAACGTTATTGTAGCCCTAAGAAGGGCTGGGGTTCTTTTAGAATACTCCTGCCTAACATATTCTAAGAGACACCCTAACTGTTTTCCCTGACCAAGCAGCAGCTCTCCCCTAGCCGGCATCCAGACACAGAATGATCGAGCAGGCGGGCAGCGGCTAGTCTATTCCCAGGGTCACCTGTCTTGGCCAGCCAAAACACTGCTATCGACGTGTAAGGGTACCACGTCATGTGGGTGGAGTGCAGAGTCTCCTGGTTGTGATTGGCTCTGTTTCGGCCGCCAAAAAAAGCAAAACGGCGGAGAAGCTGCCATTTTCTCGAGCGGGCGAAAGTATTCGGTCCGAGCAACGAGCAGTTTCGAGTACGCTAATGCTCGAACGAGCATCAAGCTC
Source organism: Engystomops pustulosus (assembly GCA_019512145.1). Classification (NCBI taxonomy): domain Eukaryota; kingdom Metazoa; phylum Chordata; class Amphibia; order Anura; family Leptodactylidae; genus Engystomops; species Engystomops pustulosus. The sequence goes on along the minus strand of WNYA01000147.1, from coordinate 66,176 downwards.
GGACGAGTATGTTCGCTCATCTCTAGAAAGGAGCTAGAGAGGCTGGTGAGATTATGTATGAAAGCTCTAAATTACAGATCTTCCAGGATATATTGCCTTCCACTTTAACCAAGAGGAAGATTATAAAACCCTTCACGGACATACTTCGCTCAAAGAATATCCGCTTTAGATGGCTGTACCCGTTTGGCATACTGATCTCGGGAGAAGGGGGCACAATAACTGTCAGGGCACCAGAGGATATAGAAACAGCATGTGAAACTCTGAACATCCCGAAGATGAAAATTCAGTCATGGCTCCCTATACCCTCTCCACTTCAATTACCAACACTACCCATGACGGCACAGTGGAACAAAGCAGGGCCATCTAAAGCTATGAAGCAAAAACGACAAGGAAGCAAAGACACCACATGACTGCTGCGGGACATTCTTCCTTTTGTTTAAAAATTGGTAAAAGGGATATGTGAGTAATATTGAAATGATTGGAATATACTAACTGATGTGAAAAGAATATGAGGATGTAGGTTATATGTAGGTATAGCAATGTTAAGTAATGAAAACAAATGGTGGTGCAATAAAGGAACACTATGACACATGCCCTAGATCCCTCCCCCCCCCCCCCCTCCTCCCCTCCTTTCAAAAAAAAAAAAAAAAAACTCCACCATTTCAGGTTGAGGACCCACATAGACCACCACTTCTTAGCAATAAGATACCAATGTAATATTTTGAATAGCTAGTATGTGCTTTCTCTCTTTCGGATAAATACTAAAGTATTCTATATATCATAGTATCATAGTATAAATAGTATATAAGGGCTGGAAGGAGACGCAAGTCCATCAAGTCCAAAACCTTAAGAATAAATAAAGGTTTTATCCACATAACCAGTGATATTTTTTCTCCCAGAAAGTCATCCAGGCCTCTCTGAACTGTACATAGATCGGCCATAACAACCTCCTGCGGCAGAGAGTTCCATAATCTCACTGCTCTTACAGTAAAGAACCTTGTTATGGTGATGGTAGAATCGCCTTCCTCTAGGCGTAGAGGATGCCCCCTTTCCTGGTCACAGGCCTAGGTATAAAAGATCTTTGGAGAGATCCTTGTACTGTCCGTTCAGGTATTTGTACATTGTAATGAGTCTCCCCTCAGTCGTGTTTTTTAAATGAATAATCCCAAATTTGTAATCGCAGTGTATTCTAGTCCCCCCATTCCCCTAATAATCCTGGTTGCTCTCCTTGCAACCGTTCCAGCTCTACTAATCCTTTTTATATATGGTGCCCAAAAACTGTACACAATATTCCATGTGTGGTCTGACCAGGGATTTGTATAGGGCAGAACTATGTCTTTATCATGAGATCCTATTCCTCTCTTGAACATCCCATATTATTATTGCTTTAGCAGCAGCCGCCTGGCTCTGGTCACTAAAATTAAGTTTACCATCCACCAATACCCCAAGTCCTTTTCAGCTTCAGTTTTAATAAGTAATTGACGTTTAGAACATAATATTTACTTTTTGTTTCCATGGCCCAAGTGCATAACTTTACTTTATCTACATTAACCTCATCAAACATTTCTCTGCCCATCCCTCAAAGCTTCACAAATCCCTCTGTAATGCTAAACTATCGACCTCAGTATATATAATTTACACAGCTTAGTATCATCTGCAAATATTGAAACGACTGTGTAAACCCACTACAAGGTCATATAAAAATATTAAAAAGAAGTGGCCCCAACATGACCCCTGTGGCACACACTGGTAACATCAATCCAATTGAGAATGTGGCATTAATGACCCACCCTCGGTTTTCTATCACTAAGCCAATTACTACCAGATACCACAGATTTTCGCCTTTCCCAGCAGTCTCATTTATATACCAACCTTTCATGTGGCACGTTGTCAAATGCCTTTGAAAAAGTCCAGATTAAAACATCCACGCATTCCCCGATCCAGTCTTGAACTACCTCCTCGTAGGAAAACAATCAGATTAGTCTGACAGGAACGATCTCTCATAAACCATGCTGACGCTGGGTTATAAGGTTGTGCACAGTGAGATACTTCCAGGATAGCATCTTAATAAACCCTCAAATATTTCCCCACCACAGCAGTTTAGACTACGGGCTGGTAGTTTCCAGGATCGCTATTTGATCCTTTTTGTATATTGGTACCACATTTGCTATGCGCCATTCCGTGGAACATAACCAGTCACTCAGTGAATCTTCAAATATTATAAATAACGGTCTGTCTATCCACCGTACATAATTCATGCAGAACCCGGGGTGTATGCCATCTGGCCCAGGTGATTTATCTATCTTAGTGGTGCGAGGCGGCGCCGTACCTCTTCCGGTGTTTAAACTGTTGACATTATAAAAAGAATTACATATCCTCATTGGTCTTCCACCAGGGATTTTCCTGGGTTTAAAGACAGTTGAGAAGACGACATTCAGTAGATTGGCCCTTTCTCATCTCCTTCCACCAGACCCCCATGTTATTTCTAAGGGGACCACGCTCTTGTTTTTAGTTTCTTTATCTTATACTTAAAAATAATTGGGATTATTTTTGCTCTCCCTGGCAATTCTTTCAGTCTCTATTTTTGCGGCCTTTATCTGTTTTTACAGGGATTTATTTTCTCTCATAAATCCTGTATGCCTATCGCTACTTACGTTTTAGCACCTTAAACGCCTTATCTTTCTCCCTTATTGCTTTCCTACAAGATAGTTAGCCACATAGGTCTTTCTTGTTCCTTTTTGTTTTTCCCATAGGTAGTGTTTCTCACAGGCTTTTTCAGAATATATGAGGAAAAAAGTCCATTTTTGGGGGGGGTGGCTTTGTCTTTGAGAGCATTATCCAGTCATGCCTTTAAGGTATCCCTAGTTGATAAATTTGCCCTCCTGAAGTTTAGAGTGTGGTTGCCCGTTCACTAACGTGCTTAGTAAAGGTAATACAAAATCAATGATATTATGATCCACTATTCCCCAGGTCCCCCCAACCTGTAGTTTTGATACCCTATCAGGTCTGCTGGTAAGGATAAGGTCCAGCAGTGCCCCCCCTCTTGTTGGCTCCAGGATAGTTGAGGACAGGTAATTGTTCTTTGTTGTTGACAAAACCTGCTACCTTTGAAAGGACCTGCAGGTTGTTTTGCCCCCCAGTCAATATCTGGGTAATTGAAGTTCCCCATGATAAGTACTTCACCATGCTTTGAAGCCGCATCCATTTCACTTATCAGCATTTCCTCTGCTGCCTCCATTATATTTGGAGCACTTATAACAAACCCTAGTAGTATTTTATTTTTATTTTCCCTCCTTATCTCCACCCATAGGGAACTCCACATTTGCGTTTACTGATGTTCATCTCGCAAGAGGGCTTGAGGCAAGAGTTCACATATAAACAAACCCTCCCCCTTTTTATTTATCGATCTTTCTAAAAAGACTTAACCATCTATAGTAACAGCCAGTCATAGCTACTGTCCAGCCATGTCTCGCTGATACCCATATATCATATTCCGCTCCAACATCAGAGTTCCAGTTCTCCATTTGTTGTGAGGCTTCTGGATTTGTGTACATACACTTTTATGGTTTTCCTGTCCGTATCCTTTTGTCCTGTATCCCCAATCTCATTCCAGCCCCCCTGTCCTCCCCATGGACTATGGCTCTTCCCAGCTCTCTATGTACACCGTCTATTGCCCTGCACAGTGTAGTTGCCATCCCCCAGGCTCTAGTTTTAAACACTCCTCCAACCTTCTGGCCATTTTTTCCCCTAAAACAGCAGCCCCCTCCCCATTGAGGTGAAGCCCATCCCTACTGTGAGAGCCTGTAGCCCACAGAAAAGTCAGCCCAGTTCCCATGAACCCAAACCCCTCCTTCCTACACCAACTTTTGAGCCACTTATTACCTCCTTGATCTCCCGCTGCCTTTTGGTTGGGCAGTGGTACAGGCCAGTATTTCGGAGGAAAATTACCTTTGAGGTCCTTGCCCTGAGCTTATGGCCTAAATCTCTGAAATCATTTTTAAGACCTTCCACCCTCCTGTTACTTGTCATTAGTGCCAACTGTGGACCCAGACCGCTGGTTCCTCACCAACCCTCCCAGTAATCCATCAACCCGATCCGCAACATGCCGAACCCGAGCACCCGGCAAACAACACACAGGGGCACATTTACTTACCCGGCCCATTCGCGATCCAGCGGCGCGTTCTCTGCACAGATTCGGGTCCGGCTGGGAGATTTTTAAGATGGTAGTTCCTCACGCGTTCCACCAGGTGGCGCTGCAAGCACCGAAAATAATCTTAACGCCCCGGAAGCACCTCCAGATAGAAGGGAAGGTGAGCGCTCCCCAAGCGACACATTTTCGGTTTTTAAATGCGGCGGTTTTTCCGAATACGTCGGGTTTTCGTTCGGCCACGCCCCCCCGATTTCTGTCGCGCGCATGCCGGCCCCGATGCGCCACAATCCGATCGCGTGCGCCAAAAACCCGGGGCAATTCATGTACAAGCGGCGCAAATCGGAAATATTCGGGTAACACGTCGGGAAAACGCGAATCGGGCCCTTAGTAAATGACCCCCACTGTTCGGTATGCATGTATGTAAGTAAGGGCAGGAGATCAGGGGTTAGAATGGCTTCCCAAATAATATCCAGGTTGCTACACCATCCCACCTCCCCTCCTACCCCCTCAAAGGCCTCCACTTGGCCAGATTGTCTAACTACTTTTAAAGAGAAATTGATTTTTTTGTGTTGTGAAACTCAGCTGGGAGCTGAGACTTTGTTATATGTTTTACGTTTTTTGTTCACAAACAGAATCACTAAAAACTCCTGGGCAGGACACACAAACCCACCCACATCCTACCTTACCCAATATGCTGAAACTGAAACCACAGGTAATTATATACCAATCTATGAAACAAAAAACACATTAATATGGCTAGTATAACGTTTGCTTCATACAATGTCAGGGGATTCAACGAACCATGTAAGAGGCGACAAATACTAAGGTTCCTTAAAGGACAGAAGGCAAACTTTATATTTCTTCAAGAAACACACCTTAAAGAAGGCAAAATTCCGCTACTGCCACGCTCTATATATAATAAATGGTACCACTGCGCATACTCCTCAGCTAGCAGGGGAGTTAGCATAGCTGTGGACAAAAACACACCATTCAGCTTGGTAGCTGAAATGCAAGACCCACTGGGCAGATACCTTTTTATTAAAGGTAGGGTGGGCAGCCAAATAATATCTATAGCTAACTTATATGCCCCTAATGCGGAACAGACCCAATGGCTCATGGAGACTCTAGATAAATTTGAACTCTTCAGAGAGGGATTATCTGTAATAGGGGGAGACTTCAATTTGTGCATTAACCCTTTGATTGATACAACAGGGACCCATCATGTGGCGCATAAAAAGCTGAAAGCACTAAATGAGACTATTGCCAGACTCCAGTTAATAGAAGTATGGAGACTGCTACACCCCGATAAAAGAGAATATACATATTACTCCAGTGTGCATAGCACTTATAGCCGTTTGGATTATATATTTGTATCTCGAAAGTATATCCCACAAGTGAAGAAAGCCTCAGTAGGAAGTATCATACTTTCAGACGACACTCCAATGCTATGCACTATGGAAAAACCAGAGATAGCAAAGGGGGAGTGGAGGTGGTCTTTCAACCACACTGTCTTTGAAGATCCACAGCACTTTAAACAAATTAAAAGCATGTTGGAAACATACTTCAACAGACACAAAAAGGAAACATTAACCCCTATGATGCTCTGGGAGGCACATAAAACAGCATTGAGAGGAGAGTTTATCTCAATAGGGTCATACGTTAAGAAAAAGAGAACCAGCCTACTGAATGCAATGCTCTCTAAAATCTCAGACTTAGAGAAAGCACATAAAAAGGCAAAAGCGCAGGAAGTCCTATCAGAACTGACAGATCTGAGACAGAAAGTTAAAAACATCCTAAATGTTAAAACGGCCAAACTTTTGCTGGCGGCAAAAAGTAGATTTTACGCACACGGAGATAGGGGAGGTAGACTCATGTCTCACTGGGTAAAGAAACAAAAAGAAAAAACTTACATAGCAGAAATTAAGACAGAAGGGGGAGCTAAAACACAAGATACATAGCAAATAGCGAAAGCTTTTAAGGGCGTCTATGAAAGCCTCTATAATCTAGCTAGAACCCTGGAACCCCCAAACCCGAAAGACATTGATAAGTTTTTGGATAAGATTAATATACCAACTCTATCGTCGGAAGACCAAAAACTACTACATGCCCCATTCACTATAGAAGAGTTAGAAACAGTGCTTAAATCTATCACAGAGGGCAAAGCGCCTGGACCAGACGGGATCCCTATCATATACTATAAAAAACTAAAAGATTTACTTCTTCCCCACTTCGCGTCCTTTTGCAATAGATTGATGCAAGGTGAGACTATGCCAAGACAGTCCTTAGAGGCTCACATATCTATCATTTACAAAGAAGGAAAAGATCCAACTATGTGCAGCAGTTACAGACCTATTTCGCTACTTAATACGGACGTGAAGTGGTGGGCCAAAGCTATGGCAGCTAGATTAAAGGATTTACTTCCCAAATTGACGTCACATGAGCAGACGGGTTTTGTAAAAGGGAGACAGGGACATGAGAACACCTGCAGGGCCATAAGGTTAATAGAATATGCGAAACAACACAACATTCCCCTAGTTCTAATAGGTACCGACGCTGAAAAAGCGTTTGATAGGGTAAATTGGGACTTTATGAAGAAAGTCTTAGAGGCATATCATTTCCCAAAAAAATTTATCCAGGGAGTGTTCTCCTTATATTCAGATCCAAGCGCTGCGGTCAGAGTCAATGGCACTTTATCAGAGACTTTCGGTATTACGAATGGAACGCGTCAGGGGTACCCCCTGTCCCCATACCTATTTATACTAGTGATGGAGGCCCTACTGAGAAGCATACAGCTTAGGGAAGAGATAGAGGGAGTCAAAGTAGGAGACTACAATCATAAGACAGCCGCATTTGCTGACGATTTATTAGTGTTCACAACCAACCCCGAAACCTCACTACCCGTATTGACAGACATTTTTTCAGAATTCAGTAAGTTATCTTACTTTAAGGTAAATCTAGAGAAATCGGAAATTTTAAATATAACTTTGCCTAAACATAGAGTAGATGCGCTTCAAAACAAATCTCAACTACAATGGCCTAAGGAATCAATCAAATACTTAGGTATGAAGCTACCAGCAAACCCCAAGGACATTTTTAAACTAAATTACTAGCCGCTCATAACCTCACTTGAAAGCCAACTATCTGGTTTACACATTCCTTTCATATATTTCACTAACTTACAGAGAATCTTTACAAGGTTCCTTTGGGACAGAGGCAAACCCAGATTAAGCTATAACATACTTTCAGGAAGGAAAATAGAGGGAGGGATCAATATGCCAAATGTAAGGCTGTTTTACAGAGCAGTCCAAATAAATAGATGGGCAGAATTGCTCTCCTCCAAAAGTAGTAACTTATACTTAGATCTGGAAAGGTCTCAGCTCACAGTTAATAATCAATTGTTGTTATGGGGAATTAGCAACTTTAAAGAAAAAGAGGGAAAGCAAGGAATACTAATTCAAGGTCCCATAGCAATAGTGCAAAGATCACCGATGGTAAAGCCCTTGCTTAGTGGCCCTTCGCCACTTACACCGGCCAGCCTTATTCCTTACATAATAGATAACAAACGGAATCCAGAGGTATCCTTCTGGAGCAGATTGCAGGAACTACAACTGAGAGATATAGCAATCACAGGGAGGCCAATCCAGGATACAGCTGCTTATGTATCTAAGGAATGCAAAATAGGCGATTTCCTACAAAAACACACTATTGAACGAACTATACAAGCCTTACTGAAGATATATCAACCTTACCAGCAAATGACACAGATGGAGGCTTATATATATGAAGATAAACCTAGCAAAGGGAAAGTATCTAAGATTAATAGTATAATGTCCCTAACAGATCCACCAACAAAACCACACTATCTCACACAATGGGAGAGAGATCTGAAAACGGAGTTCACGGAAAAAGAAACGAAACAGATATTAGGCAATTCCACAGGGTTCTCTAGATGCATCAGAATACAAGAGAACTCATTTAAACTATTGTCCAGATGGTATAAAACTCCAACTTTTTTACATAAAGTTAATCCTGAATGTTCATCAAAGTGCTGGAGGTGTGAAAGAGAGGAGGGCACATTCATACACTTATGGTGGAGATGTTCAGTCATTCAACCCTTCTGGTCAAAGGTACTGCGAGAAATAGAAGATATATGTGGTATCTGTATCCCAAGAGATCCTGGCCTAATATTACTGTGGCGACCAACAGAAGTGTTTCAGCCAAAAAAACGTGACCTGGACACGCAAATGTTAATGGCCACCAGAGTTTTGATCCCTGCTTTCTGGAAGCAAAACAGAGCACCCACTCTAGAGGTTTGGGTAAATAAGGTGAATGCAATATACAGGTTAGAGGAGTTAGCGGCTTGGGCAAGTGGCAAAAGAGAGAAATTCCTGAAAACATGGGAAAAATGGATAGAGCACGGCAAGAGAGATGGGAAAGACTGAAAAGACTAAAAATTGAAACAGGAAGGAGACAATACCCCCCCCCCCCCATTCCCTTACCGAACCTTATTGTTAATCCTTACCCAGGAGTGAGATAGATATCAGAGTTTGATACGGATACTCGGTTTATAGTAGGTTATAAAAGAGTTAAGCAAATTAGTTATTGTGATTAAGGTTTATAGGTTATTGCCAGACACATGAAGGCTCAAAATAAAGGAAAGAGGCGGAAAGGACTAATCTGAAAGGCCATAAGAAATACAGCTACATAGACACAGTAGGGGGTGATGATCTATAACCGTTTGTATGACGGATTAAATTTGGTAAACAAGGAATAGTTGAAGGTGGGCTGCGTCCCGGACTGCCTCAGGCTGTAACGAATTCTAACATGAAATATGCTTTATTGTAAAGGAGCCCTGTGTAAAAAAGGAGCTTAGTTGTCTAAGAATGTATAATTATACATGGCATCAGAATTGTTGACGTTTAATGTAAATATGGAAAATTAATAAAGAACGTTTAAACAAAAAAAAAAGTGTAAAGTGCAAATTGTTTTTGTTTTTTGTTTTTTTGTGTTTTTTTTTTTTAACAAAACGATGCTATCCTATTGCTATGGCTAGTTTCTAACCTACACTGACAGCACACAACTGGATTTTTTGCTGTGCCTGATGACTTTGAGTTATAAAAAAAAATAAACGTAAAAAAAAATAAATCAGCAGACTGTGCCTAATTCAAATCCCTTATATATTGTCCCACTTCAGTGTTTGAGGTGGATATGTGTGTCACTAAGAGCTAAACACAACGGTCGCAAGTCTCCCTGCAAATTCCTCACAATATGGTACTAGCTGCACTACTAGTGCCAGTAAGCCCAGCCACAAGCAAACAAAAAAAAATATATATATAACGCTATTGTAGGCCTAAGTATGCCGTTTGGGTTCTCTTATGGCTATTTTCTAGCCTACACTGAAAAAGCACATGCTATGCTGATGCTTTGAGTTATAAAAAACATAAAGTAAAAAAAATAAAACAGCCGATGTGCCTAATTCCCAAATCCAAACCCCCTAAATAAATTGTCCTACTATGTTTTTGGGTGATGGCTATGTGTGGTCACTATGAACTAAACACAAGGTCGCAAGTCTCCCTGCAATTCCTCACAATATGGTTACTAGCTGCACTACTAGTGCAGCAAGCCCATCCACAAGCAAACAAAAAAATATATCTATAACGATATTGCGGCCTACGTAAGATGTTGGGGTTCTCCTATGGGCATTTTAGCCTCACTGAAAGCAACACTTCTATGCCAGAGTTTGAGTTATACAAAAAAATAAACGTAAAAAAAAATAAATCAGCAGCCTGATGCCTAATTCAAATCAACCCCTAATCAAATAAATGTTCCCTTAGGTGTTTGAGATGGATATGTGTGGCACTAAGAAGCTAAACACAACGGTCGCAATATGCCCTGCAAATCCTCACAATATGGTACTAGCTGCACGCTAGTGCAGCAGCCCAAGCCACAAGCAAAACAAAAAAAAAATATGCTATTGTAGCCCTAACAAGGGCTGTTGGGTTCTTGGAGACTCACTCCTGCCTAACAGTAAGCTAATATAACACCCTAACGCTATCCCTGTAGCAGGAGCAACTCTCTCCCTAACGGCATCCAGACAGAGAATGATCCGAGCAGCGCGGACAGGGGCTAGTCTATTCCAGGGTCACCTGATCAGGCCAGCCAACCACTGCTATCGACGTGTAAGGGTACCACGTCATGCTGGGTGGAGTGCAGAGTCTCCTGGCTTGTGATTGGCTCTATTTCTGGCCGCCAAAAATCAAAACGGTGGGAGATGCCATTTTCTCGAGCTGGCGAAATACTCATCCGAGCAACGAGCAGTTTCGAGTACGCTAATGCTCGAACGAGCATCAAGCTCGGACGAGTGTGTTCGCTCATCTCTAATTTTAATTGATTCATGCTGTGAACAATAATATTTTCTTAATAAAAATAAACATTCTGAAGCTTTATTATTTTATGATGGAATAAAAGACTATTACATGTTCTTTTGTAGAACTAACTGCAGTAAAGCAAAATGATGGTTAATACTAGTTATCATCTAAGATAAACACATGTTTGGCTGCCTATGAAATAGACCTTGTGCCTATAGAATTCTTAAAAGAACACGCTAGTCAAAGCTAATTAATTGAATAATGCATGGTGTGGTGCCTGAGGAGAATGACTTATTTTTATTGTTTTCCTTCAGGCGCTGCACAAGCTAAAATTCAATAGTTGTGACTGAAGTGTTCCTTTAACCCCTTAAGGACATAGCCAGTTTGTACATTAAGATTAGGTTAAACCGTCCAACTTGCTCGTTAACAACTTAATTTCTAATCAGCCAATCACATGGCGGCAACTCAGTGCATTTAGGCATGTGAGACTGGGCAAGACAATCTCCTGCAGTTCAAACCGAGCATCAGTATGAGGCAAAAGGTGATTTGAGTGCTTTTGGGGCAGGTTGTTGGTGCAACGAGCATCAAGCTCGGACGAGTATGTTCGCTCATCTCTAGCTGGCACTGATCGCGGCAGTTAACCTGTTAAGTACCGCAGTTGAACCTGACCACGGCACCTAACTTACTGTTACATGGGCGCCCTGTGACGTCATCGGAGGGCGGCAATCGGTTGGCATTGCAGCCTACGCGTCTCATTGAGACTTGTAGGCTTGCCATGTGCAATGATCTCTAATAGCCAGCAGAGGGCAGGCTCTTAGAAATCATAGTAAAATAGCTACAACTGCAATATAGTAGTATTGCAGTATATAGTATTAGCAATCGGACCCTGCAGGGTTAAATTACCCTGGAGGATCTAAAATAATGGCAATTTTTTTTTTAAATATATAAAAAAATAGTAAAAAAAGTAAAAGTTTAAATCACCCCCCTTTCCCTAGATCACAAATAAAAGCAAAAAACAGTAAGAATCATAAACATGTTTGATATCATTGCGTCCACAAATGTCCAATCTATCAAAATATATCAGCAATTTTTCCAGGCGTTTAACCCCGTAACGGAGAATGGTGCCCAAAGTTGAAAATGCCACTTTTTTGCCATCTTGAAAAATATAAAAAATTCTATAAAAAGTGATCAAAAGGTCTTACAGTCCTCAAAGTGATAGCATTAAAAACATCATCAAAAGTTGCAAGAAAAGTTTGTTATGCAGAAAACAAGCCCAAACAGAGCTCTTTACATGGAAAAATAAAAAAAGTTACAGATTTTTTAAGGTGGGGAGTAAAAAATGAAAATGCAAACCTGCAAACATTAACTCTAAGGGGTTAATAGGACCATTGATGTTGCCAGTATCAAGTGTTTATTCTGTTAAAGCGTTGTCTTTAACAGCGCTGTCACCACATTTTCACATGGAGGTTCCTATAGAGCCCTAATAACTAACTGAGGTCCTTTTTTTAGCTAAATATTGTTTCCCTTACATCCAAATAAATCATCTTTTATCTTATATTACCTGGCATCAGAGGGGCGTGTCATGCTTGGCCAGGCCCTCCCATCTACTCCTCATTATGTCTTAGGCCTTCTTATTATTCAGAAGTTCAGGTCATGTGAACAGGTTGACAACATCCTCTCAGGTCCTTTAGCCTCTTAACAATAGCAAACTGTACCCCATACATGTATCTGACCACAAGAAGTCACCGTAGCCTCCATGGACTTTTACTCCTCTCCTTCCTCCATGAAGGCTGCTGTGATTTCATGTGATCACATATATGGTGTACAGTTTGCTAAAGTTAGAATGCTAAAGGACCTGCGATTATGTCACTCTGGTCACATGACATGAATGTAACACAAGGCACTGTGTAAAAAAATGTACACAATATTTCAGATAAGTAAATAGAGGTTTATATGTCTGTAGTTGAATATTAGCAGACAGTCCCTAAGTACAAGGGGGCAAAGCAGTAATTTGAAGAGTCACAGAGCTGTCAGTCAAAATAAGGGATGTGGTTCACTGCCAAAAAGAAGAGTCAGACCACTTTCTCTTCCTGATAACATGGAGATTTTGCAAGATTCTATAGTGCCAGGAAATTTTGAAAATAAAGTATAAGGAGTGATTTATTAATGTTAAAACGGCATGGTCAGAAATAACATCCCAATATTCAGGCTTCAGGATTTCTGGATGGAGGGGACTACTTCACACTTACAGACATCTTCACCTGCGTCTCCTTTATACTACTTCATCATTAGATGGATGTAACAAAATGTATCTAGTTCCTTACCAGAGTAATGTTCATAGTGCATTCTAACCTACAGAGCTGTTGTGTAGCAAAGCAGGTTGAACATATGATACTATATGTTTACTGCTAGTTATGTTTATATTGGATTTAAGCCCTTAATGACCACCATATCAGGTTTTTACTGCAATCATTAAGGGTACTCCTTCTGATGTGATGCATTTCTACAGCAGCATCCCACAGCAGTGACTGTGGGGGTGCAGATGATGTGACAGGCAGCTGTGGGGTTCTCTGAGGGACCTCCTGGGGTGCTTGTAGTACCTTGCAAATTGCACTTATTAAAGAAACCTGTCAGTGTGGGGTAAAGTTATAAAAAAAAACTTTAAAAAAAGTTGTAGAAAGTTAAATAAAGAAATGTCAGATTTGCTTTCTTTTTTAAACATACTGCACATAAATATTTAATAAAAGTTCCTATGAAGCTATGAAACAAAAAATTGTGCTATTACAAACTACATTTTGTCACAAAAAAAACAAGGCCCCATACAGCTATGGTGACCAGAAAATATGAAATCTATAGCTTGTATAAGGCGTTGAGGAAAAAAAGTAAAAATAGCCTGGGCATTAACATGGAAAATAGGTGTATAGATAGGTGGTTAGAGCTTAATGAAAAAAGTATACAGTACATCTATCAGCTCACATTCTTAATCATGACATTTGGGGGCACATTTACTCACGTAGTCCCGTTGCGATCCCCGCTGTGTGTGGTCTGATGATCATGGACTCCGGTGTGATTCACTAAGATTGTGCGCCCAATACCCTGCATCTGTCGCTTCCCCGCTCAGGTCTGGCGGAGTTCACTTTCTTCTTCTCGGTGCATGTAAGCGCATTGTCTTGCAACAAAATTTAAATGTTAAATCCCGTGCTCAGTCCGAATCTGTCGGATCGTCCAACGGCGCGCCCCCTATTTGTGCCGCATGAAAGCTGGCGCGATTGTGCCAAAATCCGATTGCGTACACCACAGTATGGCGCAAATCGGTAATCGTCAGAATATCGTTAGAATATCCGACGCTTGTGCGGTCTGCAGACCCTTAGTAAATGAGCCCCATAGACTTAACCTTCCCACTGATGCTCTTTATAGTTTTTGTGGTTCCATGTTTTACTCCCCTCTTTTAAAATAATTCTTTTCTTTTCCATGCAGATAGTTGTATAAGGGCTTGTTTTCAGCCGATGAGCCTTTTCCATACTTACCTTGCTAGATGCCGAAGTACTATTACAGTGGATTGCGGCAAGGGGTTTAAGATAACCTGTCACCAAGTTTTCCCCACTAAAGTTTCCTTTCTAGAATTGCCTCTCTCTATGAAAAAAAGTATGCAAATATAATAATATTCACCTCTATTTCACATGAGATGAGTCAAATTTAGTGGTTGCAAGGGCATGTTCATTTCAGAAGCACCTATCTCTGGTTATATAGTACCTAGAAATATGTAGCTGTGTCAAATTATAGATAAGAATATCATTGTTCGTGTCACACCAGACTTATGGGTTTGTGAGCTATTGATCCATCGATACAGATAGGGCAGTGCAATGCAGATACAGTTTCCTCCCCTTTTTAACTACCTGTATGTCCAGTTCTTTAGCTCACAAGAAGCACAAGCCTGGTTACATTCTTATCTTTAATATGGCACAAAAATTTCTAGGTACTATGGAACCAAAAATAGGGACTTCTGAAGTGACATTCCACCCGCAACCACTAAACTGGACTCATTTTGTGTGATAATGATGTGAGAAGAGTCATATTTGTATGACTTTGGAGGATATTTACTATAGGAAAACAGATGAGAGAGGGAAGCTTAGAAAGGACATTTCATACATTACCTGAGGTTTGTTAGAGGTTTATTGGGGTAAAACCTGGTGATGGGTTCCCTTTAATAACCTCCTGTTCTAATGATAAGGCCTACAGGTAGCATTTTTTTGTACATGATATATTTTCTAAACTGAATAAGAATGAAAAATGACAAGTAGAGCATGTCAGATTAATTTGTAGCACATTTTGCATTTTTAAGATTTGAACTTTGTATCTTTTTATTCAATTCATTTTGTTTTCAAATATGTATGGTACATGCTTCAGGCGAGTCCTCATAGGGAACACTTGTCTGTACAGAGGAGTAGACCAAATTAATGAATAATTTATACAAAGAAAATATTTTAACAAGCTTTTCAAATATTTATTTTAAAGGTGATTAAGCTTAACTGTGTAAAGTCACACACTTAAAGAGAACCCGTCATGCAAAAATAACCCCCCCAATCTAAATATATTTTTATAAACTGCCATTAGAGAGCATTACCTCTATCCCTTCATTGTCCCTCTACATGCCTGTAAACTTAAGCAATGAGGTCCTAAAGCTGTCATTAGCATATTCAAGCTGTCCAGCTTATTCATTAGTGGGAGGCACAGCCACACCCCCAGTGCATGACTGACCGCCTGTATAATGCTGTGAGGCTGTATAATCATGTGATGGCTGTATAATGATGTGATGGCTGCTACATGTGGTTGCTGGTGGCCACGTCCCCTGCATCCTGTGTGTGTATAGTAGAGATACAACAGCTCCAGGGTGCAGCCATGTCAGGTACTTGTGTAGCTTATGTCTGTGTCTCACACATGTGTATTAGGAGGATGCAGCATGTCAGCAGATGCAGCACAGACACTAGCAATGCTTTACTATACATTACACACAGACATGAGCAGGGGGAGGAGAGGGGAGGGGGAACAGGAGTGACATCACTGCCTCTGACCATGTGACCAGCCTCATTTACATAATAAAGAATACATGATTTTATCATGATTAATGTATCATATGACTAGATAAAGGCTGGGATGGGATCCTTGTGAGCTGCTCCAACAGGTAGTAGTGACAGGAATAGTGACACAGACCTGATGACAGGTGTCCTTTAAGTTGTTCTTTAAGGTAACAAGACAAACTATGTATGTTATTTTGTCTTTTAAGATAGTATCTTAGTATTTGTATCGTTGTTTTTTGTTTTTGTGTTTATTTTGATGTGTGTACCTTGTCCTTCATTCTCCAACTGAGATAATACAACATCTGGAAACAAATGGATCAACAAAAAAATGGAAACAAGTTAACAAAAAACAAAGGTAAAGTCTACCCTGCTGGGCCCCCTCTGCCCTCATTTACATCATATATGTCCACCATTAAAGTCTTTACTTCATGTTCTGTGTTTACATTTAGGAGATATTTCTACCAGTGTTTTTCTGTTAACCTTGAGCTATTTGGAACTATTTTGAAGAATTCCCTGAAATCAGATGAGTCATTGTTTTGTATGACTCAGTTGGAGGATGATGGTAAGTGTGAAGGACCTGTCACTTTGAAAATGCATAGAGAGCTTGACATAAGTTAATGCAGGCAGATATATAGTTTTGTTAGGAAAAGATACAGAAGAACTTGAAATTTAGGCAAATAATTATCCTGTCATCATAAACTTAAGAATCCAGTGGGTGGCCCATATTAATTGCCAAAATTTTCTATACAGGTTAAAGAAATCCTCCTGTCCTGCTGGGTCCTCTTATATTCTCTCTCACATCATATAAGTCAATCTTAAACTACAGTCTGTGCTTAGTTAAGAAATTTAAATTGGTGCAGCCATTTGTAATTGAGGGTTTGTGTAAATGTAAATCTTCTTAGGCATATATTTTTACAAAGTTTCATTAACGACCTGGCCCTTTTTAGTTTTTTCACTTGCATTTTTCCCTCCCCACCTTCAAAAATATATAACTTTTTCTTTTTCCACTTAGGCCCCTTCCACACTTGCGTTGCAGATCACGTCAGAGTTTGATCAGGGTACGATCAGAGTTTGGTCAGTGAAAAACGCACATTTTGCATCAGAGTGCAATCAGTTTTCAGTCAGAGTTTATTCAGTATCTCAGTTTTTAACGCGCGTTTTCAATGCAATTTCAATGCGTTTTTCACGCACAGAAAATGCGTGTGAAATGGACTCAGGACTGAGCTCTATCTTTTCTATGGCAATTGATGCATGAAAAACGCATTGCACTTGCATTGCACTTGCAAGTGTCTCAGAGTGCAATGCGTTTTTTGATGCATCTCCATAGACTTGTATGGTGCGTTTTTCATGCGCGTGACTTTCAAAAGTAGAGCATGTCGAGATTTAAACGCGCGTTAAAAAAAAACATGCGTGTGTGCGTGAAAAAAATGCAAGTCTGAAAAGACCCATTGATTACAATGGGTCAGAGTGCAATGCAGGTTCTGCACGTCAAAAGCACCTGCAGAAAACGCGCGTGAAAAACGCAAGTGTGAAAGGGGCCTTAAAGAGCTCTGTGATGGCTTGTTTTATGCATAACAAATTGCACTTCATAGTGATGGCATTTCATTTTCCATGTTGTGTACTGGGAAACAGGAAGAAAATTCCAAATACAGTGAAAATGATGAAAAAAAAGCATTTACGCCGTTTTCTTGTGACCTTGGATTTTACGGCTTTCACTGTGTGCCCCAAATGACATGTCTACTTTATTCTTTGGGTCAATGCGATCACGGGGATACCATATTTGTATAGGTTTTATAATGTTTTCATACATTTCCAAAAATTAAAACCTGTGCAAAAATTTTTTTTTTGATTTTGCTATTCTTTGGTGCTAATTACTTTTTCATACTTCAGTGTACTGAGCTGTGGGTGGTGTCATTTTTTGCGACTTTTAATTATGATTTCAATGCCACCATTCTTAAGACTGTACAACCTTTAGATCACTTTTTATAGAATTTCTTATATTTTTTAAAATGGCAAAAATGCGCCATTTTTTACTTTAGGTGATATTTTTCGTTACAGGGTTAAATGCAATTAAAAAAACGTTATTATATTTTGATAGATCAGGCATTTTTGGATGCCTGGAAACTTTTTTTTTAATTTTTATTTTTACTATTTTTCAAACTCCCTAAGGTACTTTAACCCTAGGTTGTCTGATCGATCCTATCATATACTGCCATACTACAGTATGGTAGTATATAGGGACCTTTAGACAAGGTCACTCATTCTCTCTCCTGAACTGCTGTTCGATCATGATAAGCTTGGCAAATCTTGTTGAAAATTTTTGCAGTTCTCCCTTACCTGTGGCCTGTCCCTTGACTTAAGATCTATACCTGGTCTGATTCAGGTTCAAGTTTAGACAAAGTATGGCCATGGGCATGTAGGGGTCCAAATTCAAAAATATTGTACAGAGAACTGTAGCACAGATTTTTAGCACCTTCGGGAACGTTGCTAATGTCATATGGGTAACTCTACAGTTAAATTTCCATCGTTGATTTCCGTGGTGAAAATTGCCACCACAGATAATGCCTTAAATTATGAAGCTTTGAGGTTGTTCTACAACAGGAGTCTCCCCAACTAAACAGGGTCTTAACTCTGTTATCTATTGCCCAAGCCTAGAACTAGTTCAGATTATGCAGAGTTGAAACCCTAAATTACACAATTACACATTGCCAGAACTTTCTCTTATTTCGAAAGGGTATGAATAATATCTGTATTGCCCAGGCTTATGTAAACTTTAAGCAGGGAAATGCTGTGTTTTTATTTTCATTTATTTACTGACACTTTGGCTGGACACAGGGTATATATCACATATTTAACTCACACCTTGTCCTGGTTTTAGTTATCAATAAATGGAAGTTATATTTTAATTTCTTCTATGTTGTGATATTTAGTGAAGTAGTATAAAAGCATGAGATAATTATCATTTGACAAACAGTGAGATTATGTTGGTACTATTGAACATAATTGGTTTGCTGATATATATCTTACCTAATATTACCTGTTGAGAAAAATACACTATACACAGTCTTTAAATATCACCACACTATGACAACTACATTAAATATTCCCATATTGTTACTGAACAAAAACATTGTCCATTGTCCACTTTCACATAATTAATCAGATAATCCTTCACCAATTGTAGTTATGGGATGCATGAGCCCACCCACTGGCATCTCTGTTAAAATAATATAAATTTAACATTAATCCAGATCAATAATACAAAAATTGCAACAAACATGGCATAAGTGAAAGGGTTGTAATTTTGTCATTTTAGCATGTAGTGCCCCTTCCCAATTTTCTCTATTAAATAAACAAAACACTGCGCAGAATCTATTGTAGTATATATCCCCCTCCTCCTTTTTGGGCACTGAATTGCTAAGCTTACAGCAGTGCTTTTGTACTCCAAACCCCTGGCTACTGAATAATTAATACCCAGTAACATCCCACTGTTCAAATTAGCCACAGTAACAACCTGCTTTAATATTTCATATTTGTTTGATCTTTTGTTTCATAAAATCATTATGTAAAGCTGGTCATCTGGTAACATGCATAATAGAACTCGCTGAATGAGTCTTGCTACTGTATCTTGGGTTTGTGAGTCCTACCCTCTGCTTGAGAATGTGATTGACAACTTACTCTGCAGATATAGTTCCCTTGGTTGAGCTGGTTGAGCTGGGAGATTATTTTCTCATAATCTGGGTAATTTCATCTTGGTGCTTAATATGCATGTCAGGTGTGGTTTGAATGATGGAGAGCCAAATCAGCAGCTGGGGCGGCATCCAAGAGCTCCATGTACACCTGATTCTCTGCTTCTTATTCACGTGCTTGTTACACTGATCACTTAATGGTTGTTGTATTACTTAGTCTATTGCTATTGCTATGTTCTATGACCTCTGCTATATTCTTGACTACTCTTTGCCTCACAATTCTGTACCCTGCGACCATTCAGTTATCTTTACTTGTGTCTGTCTGTCTTTGTTTGTGTGATGTTATTATTGTCTCCTTCTCCCCTCTGCGTCATAGGGAGGAAATTTTGTCTTATGGCTACACATTGGCTTATGTATCCACTCCATTACTAGTAAGTCCTTTTACTATTGGTGGTCTGTCAAACAAATAAATGAGACACACCCCCAGATAAGCTCCTCAAAACAGATGTTGGGGCTTGGTGTGCTGCCTGTGGTGGATAATATTTGCCACACTGGTCATCTTTGCTTCTTGTTTCCTTATTTACTAATCAGGTTCCTCTATGCAATTTTACAGGATTGCTTTTGCCTATAATGTGTCTGCTACCTTATCATCCAGCTTTTGTAACCACTGGAGATCTCATTTATTTACATTCATGTATGTACACCTTTGGTTAACTACACCATTTTTTCCTCTACTTGTTTTCCACATTTGGTTTTATATGTTATATTTATTAGGTTTTATCTTTTCTATATCTGTTTCATTTCTTTTTTGGGATGTATAATGTATGTTTCAAGTGGAAAGTAAAGGTTAATTCCATGGAGCTGAGCTGCAACATGTACAGGTGCCCTAAAAAAATTCTCTTTTATTTTCTGTTACTCACCATAATGTTGAAACGTATCTCAATCTGTTACTGTGTCAGACATTTCTGTTTTAAACATTAAGATGATGATTACAATTGAGGACATTTCAAAGCCTTGCTAAAACTTTTACTATAATTAAATATGTATGAATCCAATCTAAATTATACATGGAATTGACGAGTTACAAAATGAATGCTTAGTTTGTGCTTTGTGCCCATATTTCTGGGCTGTTCAATTGTCAGTTAAGAGGCAGCAGGACATTATTCATTTTTGGGATATGACCACAAAGTAAGAAACACCCTGTGAATGAATGCAAGGTTGAAATATTATTGTTTATTTATTGGACAGCTTCTTACATTACTGGAATAAGTTATAGAGTAATTGTTATTAAAATATTCACTAAATTAGTTATTCATTCTCTTTCTCATCTCTCTGTCTTCTTGTTGCTAGACTAATTAAGTACAACATGACACACAAAGTAACTAGCTGGATGAAAGACAAATCTCTCAGTGGGCACAGATATGTTGCCCGCAGTTCCTTGCCAGATTGATGAATCAATTTATTACTTTTCTTCTGCTGCTTTAGAACATAAGAATTCAAAGGGTTAAAGTTCAGTGGGATGTCCTCTGAGACTAAACAGGCAACAGTTCTATTGATTTATGTAGGGAAACACAGAAACTGTTTTTGTATATCAGAAGAAATCCAAAAGCAACAGTGATAGAAGGTTAATGTATTAATCATTATTACATGGACATGCAGTCATGAGAAAACAACATGGCTTTATGTACATGTGGTCCTTAGAAATTATTTAAATGAGGCAAATAAAACCTAATAAGAACAACACAGTTTCCACCATGTCATTATTAATTTACCAAAATGAAGCCAAAAAAGCTATTTGTGAAAACCTAAGTACTGAATTTTTGGACTATGAGACGCTTCTTACTATAGGACGCACCCCAGATTTATCCTTCCAAAAAAAGAAAAATATATTTTACACCAATTAAAATACCCCTGTACTTAAGCAAAGCACACACAGGTTTGCATCATCCATACATTTACACACATATCTGCATCATCCATACATTTACAAACACAGCTCTGCTTCATGCATACATTTACACACAAAGCCTGCAACATCCATACATTTACACACACATCTCTGCTTCATCCATGCATTTACACACACAGCTCTGCATCATACATACATTTACACACACAGCTCTGCTACATGCATACATATACACACAAATCTCTGCTACATCCATACATTTACACACACAGCTTTGCTACATCCATACATTTACACACACAGCTTTGCTACATGCATACATTTACAGACACAGCTCTGCTACATGCATACATTTACACACAAATCTCTTCTACATCCATACATTTACATTTCCACCTGGGAGAGTGAGAGAGCAGTGCGGAGGCTCTCCTCTCTGGGAGATCGTGTGCAGCGCTATGTCAGGACATCACATGATCTCCATTACAGTGGTCCGGAGAGTCTGGTAGTGCTGGGTCCTCTTGAGCTTCGGTCAATAAGATTTTTTCTTGCTAAAAAGTGCGTCTCATGCAATGCTGTATACTGCAATACAACTGATAAAATGCAGCTTTACTAAATCTTGCCACTGAGAGGAAGGTTACATATACCAGTCATGGGTAACAGGGGTAAAAACAATATGGAGGAGCACATGCATTATGCTTTTGAAGTGTTTCTGTAACAGGCTACAATGGATACCGGTAAGCAGTAAATTTGCAATGTACTGTAGTATATTGTATAAATTATCATATACTCTCAGGTGCAAAGAAAGTACAAAAATAGCAAAAATAATAAGAGAATAAAATATGAAGGAGAAAAAAAATAGTTTAAATCACTCCTTTTTGCCTAGAACTCATATATAAATACATTAGCAAACAAAATCATAAAAATGTAAGGCATGATTGCATCCTAAACTGCCCAATGGAAAAAAATGCCTGAATTTCTTCTTTTCCCACCAAAAGTTGTGTAGATCCTAAAATCATATATGGAAATGTCAGCTGGCCCTGTAAATATTTAAATAATACACAGCTCCATATACCCAAGTATAAAAATGTTCTTTACACCAAAGTATTACAAAGTTATGAGTGTATGTATGCAGGCAGTCCACTAGTTACATATGAGATAGAGATGAGCGAGCACTAAAATGCTCGAGTGCTCGTTACTCGAGTCGAACTTTTTCGAGCATTTTTCAAGGGGACCAAGGCTCTGCACAGAGAAGCTTGGCCAAACACCTGGAAAATGATGGAAACACCACGCAAATGGACAGGAAACAGCAGGGGCAGCATGCATGGATGCCTCTGAGGCTGCCTAATCGCACCATTATAGGACAACAGCATGGTGATGACAGAGTGACCGAGTGAGGCGAGATAGCATCTAAAACACCCAATAATTGACCCTGCCACTATAGGGGACGGCATGCGGAGGATCAGGCTCTTATTTTGAAATCTGGCATGTGGCGCATTATATGGTTATAACTTTTGAACACCTTAATTTACCAAAATGATTTTGAGACTGTTTTTTCATGACACATTGTAACTCATGTTCTAAATTTGATGGGGCTCATTTACTAAGGGCCTTGTGGACCACACTTTTGTTGGACATCCCGATGATTTCCATTTTGCGCCACTGGGACAGGGTTTTAAAAGGGGTTATTGGTGCATGCGATCGGATTTTGGTGCAATTGCGCCGGCTTTCATGCAACACAAATCGAGGGGAGGGTCGTCGGACGATCCGTCGGATTTGGACAAACTGTGGGATTTAACTTAAAAATTGTGTTGCAAGCCATGCACTTATGTGAAGAAGAAGGTGAACTCTGGCAGACCTAATCGGGGAAGCTACACATACAGGATATTGGGACCACAATCTTCATGAATCACGCCAGAGTTCATCCTGTACAGATCGGGGATCTTGCAGGGACCGGGTAAGTAAATATGCCCCGATATGTTTTGGTTGATATGTTTTACATTAATGAAAAAAATAAAAATTTGCCTAATTATTTGAGAAATTTGGCATTATTTGTTTTTGAAACTCATAGAGGATCATTTATCTTATCTTTGTTTTGGCTAGTTAAGTCTTTTTTCAGTCTGCTTCTTTGCTAATTCATCAATCTCATGAACGCAAGAAGGCAAATACAAAATTCTCTCAAGATGGTATAGGGTTCCAATCCTACTGCATACCATCTACCCTTCTCTACCGGATGCATGTTGGAGTTGCGGTACTGAAAAGGGGGACATGCTCCACATATGATGGTAGTGCAGTAAACTTCTCTGCTTCTGGAACCAGGTTTTTTAGATTTCTAAGACCCATCTGAACTCCCCAATCGAAGGTAAACCGGAAAGTGCCTTGCTATACATATTGCCTGGTGAGATTGGGAAACAAAAGCATAGCTTGCCCACATTCTCTCTTCGAAAGTGGTGCTCCTTCGTACCTCCCTCTATCTCTTACTGGGCCCAGGAGATGCTCCAGATTTTCTGCATGGAAGAAATAATGGCGGATATAAATGGCACATCAGTTAAGTTCCTCAAAGTTTGGCAACCCTGGGTGGTATTTCGGAAGACCTTGACCTTTAGAGAACTGCTGGAGCCTGGGTAGATTTTATGGTGGTGGGGGGGAACCAGCATGTACAATACTCCACTCCCCTTCCTTCCTCCCTGGATAGCTCGCTAACCATTCCATTCTTTTCTTCTTCCCTCATCTGTCTCTCCTTCTTTTTATTCACCATTCGTGTATAATTCCCCAATGTCCCTTGTCATTATAACAGTTTTGTTTTTGTTTTTGCTTCATGCTCTGGTCATATTATCTAATAAGAGTACCAAGTAGGGTACTCATAAGGCTGAGTATCTCTAATGACTGTCAGGCTCAGAGGTAGTGGACGATGACAGAAGCCAACACCTGGGACCGGAGTCTAAGTGGTACCCGGTTTTCACCAGAGCCCGCCGCAAAGCGGTTTAGTGCGGCGTGGTACTACCAGATCGTTCTAAGGTGTGACTTGTCTGCAATGGCAGCCCAAGGTGGAGGTACATGAACGGCAGGCAATCTCGTAGTCGGGGACAGACAGGAGGTCAGGACGGGCAGCACAGGATCAGAGTCGGGAGCGTAGCAATAGGTCAGTGCAGGTGGCAGAGGAGCGTAGTCAGGAACAAAACCGGGTTCACAACGGGAAATCTCAATAACAGCGCAAGGCATCAACCACAGATTTCTCTACGGCATGAGGCACAAAGATCTGGCAGGGTTTTCAGGCGGAGTCAGCCTCTGGAGCATGTTGCCGAGAGAAGCGCTTCAAGATGACAGGTTTCAGAAAGGAAACATGGAAGGAGTTCAGGATGCGCATAGTGGAAGGAAGGCGGAGCTTTTATATGCACTGGATTTATGCACTTTAACACCTCAAATGGACCAAGAAACTGTGGACCAAGCTTGTAACTGGGAATCTTCAGTCGGACATATTTAGAAGACAACCACACCTTGTCATCCGGAGAGAAGACAGGAGGAGTCCTACGTCTCTTATCAGCCTGGGACTTGGTGCAAGCAGAGGCCTGAAGAAGAGACTGGCAGGTCTGTTCTCAGACAGATTTGAGGTCCTGAGTCAAGTCTTCAACCGAAGGGACATCTGAGGGAACTGACAGAGGAAGCGGTGGGCGAGGTATTTGTCTATAGACAATGAAGACAGGAGCTACTTTGGCTGCCTCAAATTCCAGAGAGTTATAGGAGAACTCTGCCCATGGCAACAGACCGGACCAATCATCCCAATGGGCAGGATGATTTTCTTGAGATAACAGACCAAAGTTTGGTTCACCCTCTCCACTTGGCCATTTGATTGAGGGTGGTAGGCAGAGGAAAAGTCAACTGATTGCACAAGTATCGCCAGAATTTGGACACAAACTGAACCCCTCTATTAGACACAATGGGGCTTATTTACTAAGGGTCTGCGTATCGCATTTCCGTCTGACCTCCCAACATTTTTGGGGATTGCACAGCTGGGACAGGTATTTAGAAGGGGAATGTGTTGCACACGATCAGATTTTGGCGTCTTTTTGGAGAAAAAAAATCAGGGGGCAGCAGGCCGCCAGACGATCCGATGGATTCAGACTGAGCACGGGAATTAACTTTAAAATTGTGTTGCTGACATACATTGGGAAGAAGAAGGTGAACTGTGGCAGACCTGAGCAGGGAAGCGACACGTGCAGGATATCGGGGGCTTGATCTTAGTGAATCGTGCCATAGTGCATTATCGACGGAAAAGGTGTACCTCTCGGACAGGTAAATGTGCCCGATGTGTTGAGGAAGACAATGCAACCAGAGAATATGTTGAAAGAACAAGCTGGCAAGATGTGGAGCAGACGAAAGACCTGGAAGGGGAAAAAAATAAGAAAACCGGTCCATCACCACCTAGATGACGGTAATGCCAGAGGAAGGTAGAAGGTCAGTGACAAAGTCTGTAGCCACGTGCAACCACGGGCGACTAGGTATCAGCAACAGAAGCAAGAAACCAGACGGTTTCAGACGGGAAGGCTTATTGCGGGCACAGGAAGTGCAACCCAGGGTGCCCAGCCAGGTGCAAAGAATGTTCCCAGACAAAATCTTCTTCCCCAGTGCAGGTCAGGCTTACTTGCTAGGGGGAAGCTGCCAAAGATCCACTGGAGCTTCTCTCCAATGACATCGGAGGCACGTGAAAGGGCATCCGCTTTGATATTCTTCTCCACAGGTCGATAGTGGATTAACAAGTTGAAGTGTGAGAAGAAAAGTGACCAACGGGCTTGCCTGGGGTTAAGACATTGGGCTGTCTGGAGATATAAGAGATTTTTATTGTCTGTATATAAGCAGACCCCTCCAAAAGATATCGCCATTCTTCCAGGGCATGTTTAATGGCTAACAGTTCTCGGTCCGCAATAGAGTAATTTCTCTCTGCGAGAGAAAATTTTTAGAAAAGAATCCGCATGTGAGTGTTCGGCCCTTAGGCCCTTTCTGAATAAACAACAACCCAGCAGCTATGGCTTCTCCGTGCTAGGCCTAGTGAGAACAGGAACTGAGGTAAAGGCAGACTTTAATCTTGATAAGGCCTCTTCAGCCGCCAAGGGCCAGAGACGTGGATTGGCACCCTTCTTGGTGAGTGCCACGATGGTGAGCGACACGATGGGAGACAGTAGAGAAATATGGAATAAACTGCCGGTAATAGTTTGCGAAGCCCAGGAACCTCTGGATGGCTTGTAAACCTTCTGGACGTGGCCACTGCAGCACTGCAGACAGTTTAGCAGGAAAAGGAAAGGAAGGCTTCATTGGTGGAACTGACACTTCTCGAGCTTGGCGTAGAGATGATTAGCCCATAGGCAGCCAAGAACTTGCCGTACGTGAGATTGGTGGGCCTCAATGTCTGGGGAGAACACCAAAGGTAGACCACAACACACGTATAAAGCAGATCTTGGAAATTGTCAATGACGAATTCCTGGAAGACAGCTGGAGCATTACAAGGTCCAAATGGCATCACCAGGTACTCAAAATGTCCATCACGATTGTTAAACGCTGTCTTCTATTCATCACCCTTGCGTATCTGAATAAGGTTGTAGGCCCCAGCTTGGAGCAAATCTTGGAGCCATGCAGGCAGTCAAAAAGCTCTGTGTTCAAAGTAATAAATATGGTGTTTTCAAACTCGATAAATTTATATGTAGTATATTTTGGTTGCTCATTTGACCTGCGGGTCAAATACCGATACTATGGCACTGCCGAGTTCTATGTAATGAATGGCCTGCCATATATGTGTGGAGTAATTGTTTGTACTGAAAAATAAAAATAAATAAAAAATAAAAATTAAAAAAAAGCTCTGTGATCAACAGCAGATGGTAGCGGTTCTTAACCGTGATCTTGTTAAGTCCACAATAATCTATGCAAGGATGGAGAAACCATGAAAACGAACCCTGCAACAGCTGGAGAGGCGGGTTTATGTATAAACACTCTCTGCAGGTTCTCTTTAATATACTCCAACATGGCAGCGGTCTTGGGAACAGAGAGAGGGTACACCCGACCATGGGGAGGAGTGGTACCTGGCAACAAATCAATAGGACAGTCGTAGGGAGGCTGTGGTGGCAATGTTTCTGCCTGCTTCTTAGAAATCACATTGGCAAAGTCCTGGTAACATGTTGGTAGGCCCTCCAAAGGCTTGGGAGTCATGGAAGAGACCGAAACGGGTACTGGCCGCAACGCCACCATACAGCGGGACTGACTGGACCCCAACGCAGAATTTCCCCCATGATCCAGTTAAGGACAGGTGCATGGAGCTGCAACCAGGAAAGACCCAGCCGGATAGACGAGGTAGAGCATAGCAGCACATAGAAGAACAATCTCTCTTTTTGCAGTGCACCGACTTACAGAGAAATTGGCTCAGTGCGATATCGGACCAGATCTGAAAGGTTATGAACAAAGGCCTCTTGAGAAGGGATTTGGTGCTGGGAGACCAGAGCAGCATCTACAAAGTTCCCCCGCAGAACCAGAGTCCAAGAAAGCCGAGATCTGGATTTGGGTGCAGGAGCCAACGCTGAGGAGCACCAGAGTAGACAGCCAGGGACGCTTCTCCCAAGAACCCAAGATGCTGGCATTTTCTGGACATTGTGGATGGACAGGACAGGTCCCAATCTAGTGCTCTGGGCTGGCACATTACAGGCAGAGGTTCCCCTGTCGCCTTCTGGTACGCTCCTGGGAGGAGAGTCTAGTTATGTCCTGCATAGGCTTTCTGCAGACAGTAGCCAGGCAAGGTAAACGTCGTGGACGGACTTGGGGTTGCTCGTGACATAACTTCTCGGTACGTTCCCTACGTACGCGCCACATGTCAATCCAAGTGGCTAAGGAGATGAGACCACTCAGTGTAGATGTTAGGTCACGAGCAGCCAATTTTCTGAAAGTTGCGGACAAAGCTGCATCGTTCCAGGAGAGTTCCGAGGCCAGGTTACAGAACTGGACAGCATATTCTCTTACGGATAAGTCACTTTGACAGTTCAACAACGCAGTCTCAGCACAGGAAGGCCGTGAAGGTTCTTCGAACATGGACCGGAACTTCGTCAGAAAGGCTGTGAGAGTCACCATGACCAGGTCGTCTCTGTCCCAAACAGGGGTAGCCAAAGCCAGGGCCTTCCTGGAGAGGAGACTGATGAAAAATGCCACCATGGATCCCTCAATGAGTCCAATGTGCAGGGGGCACTGGGTAATAAAGCCCCTGGACTGCTTGGGTTCCCCATCATATTTATCGGGCATAGACAGCCATAGCCTAGGTTCAGCGCTGGAGTAGCAGAAGCAGTCTCAGGAACTGGATGCTGATGCTGAGTGGCTAGTAAATGTTGCAGCATGTCCGTGACTTGTCCCAGTTGTTCACCTTCTGCGGCAATCTGCCATGACTGCTGGGCCACGATAGTAGTAATATTGGCCGTATACCTAGCGGAACCTCGGCCAGATCCATGACCAGATCTTACTGTCAGCTTTAGAGGTAGTGGATTCTCTAAACCACTGCGGATGATGACACAAGCCAACACCTGGGACTGGAGTGGTACCCAGTTTTCACCTGCCCGCCACAAAGCGGGTTGGACTTGCTGCGGCATGACTTGTTTGCGGTGGCAGTCAAGGTCGAGGTACAGGAACGGCAGGCAATCTTGTAGTCGAGGAAAGGCAGGAGGTCAGGACGGGCAGCACAGGATCAGAGTCGGGAGCGTAGCAATAGGTCAGGGCAGGCGGTGGAAAAGCACAGTCAAGAACGGAACCAGGGTCACAACGGGAAATCAATAATGGCGCAAGGCATCAACCACAGCTTTCTCTAAGGCACGAGGCACAAAGATCCGTCAGGGTTTGCAGGAAGATGCAAGCGGGACAGAGGAGCACAGGTGAGCATGCGACCCCCGACATGTGTTGCAGGAGCTCCCTTTACAATGACACTCCCAAAGCTGGAAGTTGTGACTCCATGCTTTGCTGATGGTTTGTGTTAGTTTAAAGAAATTATCCTTGCCTTACCTACCTCTTACAAAGCCAGCTTGTTTTGGGGATATTAAATTACTTAACAGAAGAGCTATTCACGCTGCCAGTAGCTTTGCCATATTTGCAGGTTGACATACAATAACGATATTGGCCTGTAGTTTCCAGCCATTTGGGGGTACCTGCCTTCCTTCTGTAGTATGGTGATGTGTGCTAGTAGCATTGATTGGAGCATAGGGGCTTCCTGAAGCAAGGCATTACACACAGCTACCAAATGCGGTAGCAATAGATTCCCCAGTTTTTAATAGTATATTATGGAAAATCCATCTGGACTGTGGCTGCGGCCAATAGGAATAGATGAGTTTATTTTCTTTAGCTCTGCTACCGTGACCGGCTGAAGGAAGGACCTTCCAGTGCCTTTGTCTAACTTTGGTAGTATGAGATCATCGAGAATGTTATTTATTTCCTTGGTTCTAGTTGTTGTTAATTGTGGGTTTTCCCTTGGTGTAAATTATAGAGTCCCATATAATATTCATTGAACACTGCCGCTATCTCATCTGCACTTTATAAAAAGTTAAAAAAAATAATAAAAAGATTTTTTTTTAAAAATCACCCCCCTTTCCCTAGAACTGATAAAAAACTAAAAAAAACATTAAAAATCACTAACATGTTAGGTATCGCCGCATCCTGAAATGCACGATATAACAAAATATAAAAAATGCTTACTCCTAGCAGTGAACCCATAACAAAAAATAGAGCCCAAATGTCTGAAATGCCACTTTTACACCATTTTACATCACAATTTTTTTTTTATAAAAAGTGATCAGAAGGTCGCACAGTCCTCTAAATGGGAGCAATGAAAATGGCATCTCATCTTTCAAGTATGAAAAAGTTATTAGTGCACAGTGAAAGTCATAAAATCTGAAATCACAAGAAAGCTATGCAAATGCATTTTTTTCGCCAATTTCACTACATTTGGAATTTGTCTCCAGCTTCCCAGTGCTCAGCATGGAATAATAGATAATGTCACTGAGAAGTAAAATTTGTTACGCACAAAATATATTTGTAAATGTATGAAAACATCCCACTTCCCAGTACACGGCATGGAACAATAATATCACTATGAATTACAATTTGTTACATAGAAAATGAGCCGACACACCTCTGTACATGGAAAATGAAAAAGTTATAGATTTTTGAAGGTGGAGAGTGAAAAATTTACGAAAAATGCTGCGACGCAAAGGGATTAAAGATGGAATTATCCATGTGCACAACAAAGTCAGATGAGGCAGTCTGATGGCTTTATATTTCCATCATGTTCTGTGTAATTGTTTGTACAGATAAAAGAGCCACCTTTAGGTTTCGCGAATTGCACGAAGGATGAACCCGACTTGTGAAGTCCACAAATATCTTCTTGATATCTTGGCTGATTTCTTTAGACTTTTCTATTATGTTACACAAAGCAGTGTCTTTTTATAATGTATACAGACTTCTGTTTTTAGCTGTACATTATAACACATTAAGGGGTTAAGAACCTGTGTGGTCTGTAGCAAATAAACTCAGGAATTCAGATATTGCTTGAATTTATCATAAACAATAAAACATGGTTTTGGACATCTTGGAAGCTGGATTTAAGAAAATATATAAATGTAATTAATTTGTAAATATCGTATTTAGGCTCGAAGGCATAAATGCAGATATGGTATGTGAGAGAGTCCCATGATTATACCATGTACTACTCATAAACAAATAAATTGTCAAAACATTATGCAACAAAAATATACATGATGTAGAAATTGCTATAATGTATTAAAATGAATGTGCTGCAAACTGTGTGAACTGGCTTCCTGGAGACAACAATAATTCAACATGTACTCTTACACATAAGAAATTAATGTAATGTACAGGTAGGTCAAAATGATATTAAATACATTTGATATTCAAGTAGACAGTACTCCAGCCCTTATCAGCACATTACTGCTTCCAGCTTCCATTTTGTAGAAGGATAAGAGTTCTGATGCTAAGCATGCATGACTTCTTAAGATATGCCACATTTCTGTGGTTTACAGGAGTAATTTAAAAAGATGTGCTGCTGACTAAAATAATACAACCTTTGGAGAAAGTACTAAAAATGTTAAATATGTGAACTAGATACTAACATGAATGATTAGATGTGGTTCTTGGATGTGTTTTTATATTTTACAAATATAGCAGGTTATAATATTGAACATGTCACAATTTTCCAAGAAAATACATTTCTAAATCTGCTTTTGACATGAAATTCTCATTAGATGTTGGAAGCAACCCAGCCAATTCATACTGGCAAATAAATCAAACTTTTGATTAAACATGATGAAAATTAAGTTAAGTAAATGATAAGAAATGGGACCGGAAAAATGCAATGAGCACATGAAGAAAGAGAGGTGCGAAACGTTATAGAAAGTCATGATGCCACCTGAAATCCATCTTTAATTTGAAAGCAATCTGTCCACCTGGCACAAAATAATACCATCTTGAAAAATTGGGTAGCTGTCTCAAAACCTTCACAATCTTTTAGTTGTGAAACATACTCACTTCATTGGGGTCATAATCCAAAAGTGGAAAGCACATTTCCACATGCACTGTCCATTAACAAGTGCTGCATTCAATGTTCCAGACTGAGGAGTAATAAGAATTATCCAAAAAGTTGACCAAGAGCCAAGAACTACTTGTGCAAAGCTACAAAAAGACCTGGAATCGGTAGGTACACTTACTTCAATCTCCACAGCAAATATGCTTGCTCCCCGACTGCACTGCTGAACAAAAAGTATGCTTAAGCCCATTTATAGTTTGACCACTGTCACGGATGCAACCGTGATCCTTGTCGCCGATCGCAGGCACACCCGTGCCTCGCCTTGTGGCTCGGCACCATCTGGCCCAAACTTATCTTTCCATGAGCCTGCTTCCCATCCCAAGGCGTGTGCCGGCTCTCCGGGAATTAAAGGGCCAGCATCCTCCTTATTGGCGCTGGCTAATACAGCTCAGCCTATATAATCCGGCACCTCCCTTCCTTCCTTGCCAGATCTTCAGCCTTTTCCAGGAACCTCCCAAGGTTTCCAGACCTTGCTTCCAGTAATGGATCCTGTTGTAGAGAAAGCCCTTCCAGTGTTCCCAGACGCTCCTGTGTCTTCTGTGTCTTCAGTGTTCCCTTATGCTCCATGGCTCCCTACACTCCCAAGTCACCAGCATTCCTCCGTGGGCCTGTCCGTTCCTGTCTGGCTGTGTCATGTGCCAGCTCCTGCTTGCCTGCTGTGAGTTCCAGCTCTTCCTTCCAAGCTGTGTCCTGCATCTTCTCCTTCTATCTCTGCAACCTTGGTTGCCACCATGGGCCCAGTTCACGCGTGGAATCACCAGGTGGCCCCCGCCGCATTTAGACTATCCTGCGTTGTGGCGGGCTCTGGTGAAGACCAGGTGCCACTTAAACTCTGGTCCCGGGTGTCGGCTAGTACCATCACCTCCTACGGTGGTCCAGAGTGTCCACAGACTCTTCCCATAAAGACTCTCTCCTTCTCTGTACTTCCGAGTAGCACTAAGGGGAATTTATTATAGTCTATTGACCTATTTCTGATGTTTCCGCATCATTTATATAACAATTTAATTTTTTTTGCCGTGCTCCAAATATATATCGTCTTAGCGCCAAACTAATGTATTATATTCTGGAAACTGACAGCTTGTTGGAAACACCACAGTTGTATCCTACAACACAGGAAATAAATCCCCCTTGTTAACTCGTTAGGTAAGACTAAAATATAACCATGTGGATGAACACTATGTTTGAAGGACACCATAAAAAAATTTAAAACAATTCAATACAAAATCCATGGAAGGAACTATATACCACACTTACGCAAGTGTAAGCCAACCTGAGTGTAAATGGAGTATAGGCCTAAGTTAGAAAATGCAGCTGCTACTCTTTAATAAAATGTTCAGCAGCGGCCTGCCCTCATTAATAACATGTCCAGCAGTGACTTGTCCTCACTAATAGCACGTCGAACTGTGGCCTCCACTCACTAATAACATGTCAAGCAGTGGCCTCCCCTCACTACTAACATGTCCAGCAGTGGCCTCCCCTCAGTCCTAACATGTCCAGCAGCAGCCTCCTCTTACTGAAAACATATTCAACAGTGGCCTCCCCTCACTAATAACATGTGCAGCAGCGGCCTCCTCTCACTATTAACATGTCCAGAAGTGGTCTCCCCTCACTAATAACATGTCCAGCAGAGGCTATCCCAACATTAATAAAATGTCCCCAGCAGTGCCCCCCTCATAAAATGCCCCCAGCAGTGCCCCCCACCATAAAATGTCCCCAGCAGTGCTTTCTCATCCATAAAATGTCATCTGGACTGCTCCATCCACTAATTAAATGTCCACCGCCAGGGCCTAATTAAAAAACCCCCAAAGAATACACTCACCTCCGGCGCTCCTTTTCACCCTGTGGCTCCAACTTCATCTCTCCTCAGATTCCCAGCAGTGCAAGTAGAAGCACGTCTATGCTATCTACCTGCACACAAATGTGCCTCTGCCCGCACTGCCGGGAAGTCAGAGCCGCGCGGTGAAGAGGAGCACCGGAGGTGAGTATGCTTTTCATTTTTTAACCGCTTGACCGCAGCCCGACACCAGGTGTTCCACGGCCTGGCAGTTGAAGACCACTGCCCTAATCCAACCGTTTTAAAATCTATCCAACAAAAATGAAGCAGCTCTCTGGGTAGTTGGTGTAAAAGGAGGGTGTGATTTATTCCAAGAGAAGCGAAGCTTCGGTGCAGTGTGTACCTTTCTCAAGCAAAGTGCAAATGGTTACAAACACATACATATACCCAGAACGGGTATGGCTAATTATACAAACGGCCAATAGCATTACTCAAACATCCACAGTTTAAAGTTCATGAGGCCATATGGTAAAGTGCAAATGCAAAGATTCATTTGTGTCAAAATTCATATATGTAAAACAGCATTACGTCATGTGATCATGTGGCAACTGGTATATTAATGAGATCATGGTACCTGGCGTCTCAGAATGACATAGGGTACTTGTCGGCAATAGCATGCTAAAGCACATGCTGCGCATAGCAGGAACTATACACCGCTCGTGAGCAGTAAAGAAACCAGTATTTTTCTATTTTTCTGTATAAACTATAGTTCTAATAGTGGCCATTAGAACTATGGGCAGTAACGTGTAACGGCAATGGCGCTCAATAGCTCCATAACCATCCAAGTAGCACAGAAACCTGAACTATGTGAGTAAAACATGGAAATATTTGTGAATAGACTCCACTGGGATATCAACCCCACAGGTGTGTGCAATCAGAGACTGGGTCAGTCTGAAAACCAGCCCTGCTCTAGAACACAGTACACACTAAAGAGCGACATTTACCACAAATTAATGCGGTCAGACGCTCATGCAAGTGACTGTATGCAGCACTTGTAACGGGGGATATATATTCCCATATTGTGGAGAGAATAGGCATAAAAATACAATTTCCCAAAGTATTGCATAGAGCAGTGATGGCAAACCTTTTAGAGGCCGAGTGCCCAAACTTCAACAAAGACCTGCTTATTTATCGCAAAGTGCCAACACAGAAATGTAATTTGTGATTTATACTCTTCTCTGTCACAGTTTTCATTGATACCAGCACCTGAGGACACCAATAAAGCAAAAAATAGTCACAGGTAGAACTGTCACTTTAAAATAGCTCTGTGCACAGCAAGTCCTGGGCTGTCTGGGACTGCAGGAAGATACCTGGAGTCTTCTCTGGTGATGGCCTGAGTGCCCACAGAAAGGGCTCCGAGTGCCACCTCTGGCACCCGTGCCATAGGTTAGCCATCACTGGCATAGAGAATGATTATTCAAACCAGAGGGAACACACCACTTCTCAACTTCAGTACAATAATCCTCAGCTAGATAATTGCTCTGGTGTAAAGATATTACCTAGACTTTACATATGTGTCCTTGTCAGGTTCCTCATACAGCTGCCCAAAAGCAGAGAAATATAAGTCAATAGAGGAAATCTCTGGAGCCAGAGAAAATGTCCATCGAAGAACACATTGCAGATGTTTCCATACATATGCTAACTTATCAGAAGACATTAGTGCAGAATGGTGTTCTTCACAATAGTATGTGAAGAACAATATGTGTGAAGAACACATCGCAGATGTTTAACATGGGTCATTCTCCTTTTTGAAGTTCCACGATTATTCCATTGAAAAAATTGAAAAAACTAACAAACAGGACTGACTTCCATATTTCTCAATAAAATGACACATTTTATTGCAGAGCCTTGGTCCCTTTGAAAAATGCTCGAGTCTCCCATTGACTTCAATGGTGTTCGTTATTCGATATGAGCACTCGAGCATCGGGAAAAGTTTTACTCAAATAACGAGCACTCAAGCATTTTAGTGCTTGCTCATCTCTATGCAGCACACAATTTAACAAAATTATGTAAGGGGCCCACACTTCTCACACAGACCTGGGCCCATTGAACCCTAAGTCTAACCCTAACCCTAAGTCTGCTCAGAACAAATGACAAACAAACAAATAGAGACAGATGGATAGAAAGACACAATTGTAGTCAGGGTAACCAAATCAAAACCAAGATGGTAGCGAAGTACAGCATTGTGAGGCAAACAGCAGTCAAACAGCAATATCAGAACATGCCAAACAGCTGCACCAGGGGTGAATAAAATCAATGAATTTTCCATAAGTACTGCTTCTATGCATGTATTTGGCAACTTTACACACCTGGGAGTCATATGTGCCTAATTGGGTCAATGATCACTGATACTCATTGTTCTGCTCCACAACTTGTGTTATTTTGCAATATCAGAATAGAGACAGCTGAACCATAAGTACCAAGAGATCAGCAGAACAGCTAAACAGGCAGCTGTATGCTCCTCGCAAATAAACACGGCTATGATTGGCCAGGTGCCTACCTAGCCAATCACAGCCAAAAATAGTTTCTAGTTTCCACAACTGTTTTGTGAAGTAATTGAGTGAATTGAGGAGCAGTTATATGTAAAGTTCCTGGGTAAAGCTGATTGGTTCTGCCATCCATCCTTCAAACCTCACCTCACAACAAACTCCCGGATGAAGCCAGCCAGTTTTCCCCAAACAATATACCCAGCTCAGCCAAGGAAACTAACTCTGCAGGGCAAGAATAGCCTCAGGAGGAACAGCCATGGATGTTTGATTCACAAGCTCTGAAATCTACAGTAAGAACCCTTTTTTTCATAAATATTTCATTGGATTTTTAAACAATACAAAATATAAATGAGTGGGACCAGCAAACCCAAACATGGGCTGCTGTCCCTGCGTTACAATGTTTATATGCAATAATGTAACATGAAAGTAAGTAGAGGCTTATAAACTTGGAAGCAACAAATAAAAAATATATACACATAACCAACTATAATCAGACACTCTCCTTGATATTATTATTTATGAAGTTCTTTGGCCTAGACTTAGCAACTAACCCAGAAAGCTCACACAAAGTACATACCCATCAAGAACGACTGACTTTAATTAGTTCATATACCCTTGAAATCCAGCCATTTAGACCACAATTTCGTGTAACTTTGCTCCGCCTAACCTAGCACTAATCAGACCTTCCATTTTCTCATTCTGCTGAACTCCCTGAATAATGGCCGAGGTACTGGGCATCTCAATTGAATTCCACCTTCTAGCAGTATTAATTCTTGTGACTGTTAACATATGAAACATCCCCTTTCTTAAGAGACTCTAATTCAAGATTCAGTAATGCCACTGGAGGGCCCCATGTAGGAGGGAACCTTAACACTGTTTTGAATAGTGAAAATACTGAGACCAGTAAGAACCCTTTTAACCAGTTATAATACTGTACAATGGGTCTACAGTATGAAACTATTTTGATGCAGATTTACACATCATAAGGTGCAATCCTGTTCAACAAGCCACACCCCTTCAACTAAAACACATCCTGTTGTTGAAGGATGTTTTAAAAGTACCTAAAACACTTTACAAATGTTTTACACATGTGTAGACACGATAATCTAGAATTCTGTGGAAATTAGTTTAGTAAATAACCCCAAATAATCAATACACAAACTTCTTTTGCAGGTTTAAACTGTTGAATATATAATTACTTCTGTTCCATATTATTCACGCACTGATTTGATCATGCCACTTCAATCAATTTAAAGAGAACTGCAAGACAATTTACAAAGGAAGACAATGGGAAGGACAGGGCAGGCCTCAATCTAGAACTTGGCATGATTTTACTTGTTCTGATTATGAAGCAAATGCATTCATGCAGGAATTTCAATGTTAGACATCTGGATTAATAACAGTGGAGATTTAAATAACTCAAATCAATCTGAACATAACAAACAATACATAGAAAATCTGTGTGTGTGTGAATATTCATCCTGCCTTGAATAACACAGTCCAGTCATACAGAGATTTTCTGTAACTGAAGTCTATCTTTTAGCATAAACCTGAGCTCCAACATTTTAGAGGCTCCTTTCTACCAAGGTCGAGATCTATAAGATTGGACACAAAAACATCAACCACCTAGGGACTATAGACCTATGATACTTGAGCAACGGGCAGGGCCGGCTCCAGTTTTAAGGAGGCCCTGGGCAACAGAGCCTCAGTGGGCCCCTTTGCTATAGCACCCAAATTTTGTGGCAGATAAAGTGCCCTACGGTCCCACTTTTGCCCCCATTCCTAACCCCACTATGTGTTTTACATGTTACCATGTGTTTGGCTGCTTTGAAAACCCTGTTTTCCGCAACACAATACTGGTGCAGACACTTTATAAATGCATGTGTGAGCAGTTTGCATGTTCTTTTCAATGCAAAGTCAGACAAAAAACTGGCGCAAACACTTTAATAAATGTGGGCCTTGTGTGAACGCACCGACAGGGTTAATGTTTTAAAGGAAGCATTGAAAGAATGGCAGCAGGGACATAGTTGGGAAGCAAGGTGACCAGGCAAGTATAGTTAGGTGGTTGTATATGGGAAGGAGATGGGAGGTCAAGAGGAAGGGAGTGGTGGAACAGGTGGCACCCAGGTAAAATGGCAGGGGGCAGAAAGTGGGCATAAGAAACATAACTGAGTCAGATTCGAGACTGAAAGGGTTAACTGCACACACAGGGCTTGACTCCTACCATGCTGTCCTCCTTGGAAGCCTCTTCAGCGCGGTCACAGGGTCACTATACATCACACAGGACTGGACTTTTCTATCTGCCTGTTTCCTTCTGAATAGCTGCTCCTCCAAACATCTGACAACGCTGAGGCCAACCCGAACAGCGCTGTTGGATGGAGGCCCTGAGTGCTCAGTAAATCACACAGTGGGAGGCCCGTGGCCCGTACAGGAGTGCAGTGCACGGCTGCAATGCAGACACTGATGATGCAGGGGGTAACCGCTCCCTGTATCATTATTATATCCCTGGGACACACCTCCCCTGTCTGCAGTGGGCCCTGCCAGCACCAGTGGGCCCCGGCACTTGCCCAGGTATGCCAGGTGCTGACGCCGACCCTGGCAATGGGTCAGAGGATCCATCTGCACAAAGGCAATAAACCCATTACACCATCTGTGACCTCACATCTGATACACTTCCATC
This sequence comes from Engystomops pustulosus, assembly GCA_019512145.1. Taxonomy (NCBI): domain Eukaryota; kingdom Metazoa; phylum Chordata; class Amphibia; order Anura; family Leptodactylidae; genus Engystomops; species Engystomops pustulosus. Next base: position 27,367 of record WNYA01000147.1, on the reverse strand, counting down.
AGGTCAGTGGGTCTGTCGGTCATCTGGTTGCACCTAAACAAACCATACAGGCCTGTTCACCAAAAACACATACCATGCTATTATGTATAGCAAACCCTTTCTTTGAAAGCTTACTAACAAGAGCTACATGCCCAAAATGGCTCCTTAACCCCTTGTCACCGAAGCCAATTTTCACCTTCCTGACATGGCCCACTTTTTACAAATCTGACATGTGTCATTATAAGTGATTATAACTTTTAAACACTTTAACAAATCCAGGTGTTTGTTTTCTCATGACACATTGTACTTCATGTTAGTTGAAAAATTTTGGTGGTATGTTTTGCGTTTATTTATGAAACAGTGCTCCCTGCCAGAAGCACCTTTTGAGTCCCCAGTGATGGGACAGCTGCAGCCTATGTGTGCCTTTGTCAGTCCCCTCTCCCCCACACTCATCCAACTCCCTCCCATACCTGCTCAATACACAATGCAGGAAGTGAGGAGGGTTTAGGGAACTGGATGTGTGTGGAGGAGAGAAAACTGACACAGGTACACACAGACTGCATTTGCCACATCCCCAGGGATTCACCACGTGCTGCTGGCAGGGACACAGGTAATGTCAATTAAACTTATATAAAATTCTAAATGATTCACAAAGCTGACAAAGGCATTTCAGCGTAGCATAGGCTATTGGAATCTGAAACCACTTAAAAAATTACATTCCTGGTGACAGATTCACTTTAAACAAGATGTCAGGCAAATTGAAACAACTGAACTTACCCCAAACTTTCTCATTTTTAAGAACACTGATACTAAATCAATGCTCTGGCCCCTTTAGGTTTATTACTAGAGATGAGCGAACACACTCGTCCGAGCTTGATGCTCATTCGAGCATTAGCGTACTCGTAACCGATCGTTGCTCCGACGAATACTTCGCCAGCTCGAGAAAATGGCATCTCAATATTTACAGCTCCACCAAAAAGTTTTACAAAAATCATATGATGAGACAACAGATCATAGGTTATTCTTAGCGACGTTTCGGTCTCAAACGACCTTTGTTAAGCCCGATCTGAAACTTAGTTGTAGTATATGTGCCAGCTTAGGTGGAGCCACTCCCTATACTACAACTAAGTTTCAGATCGGGCCTGACAAAGGTCGATTGAGACCGAAACGTCACGTTGTTGTCCGAGGGGGAGCAGACTGAGGGATCGGAGGATGATGAGGTGACAGACCCAAGCTGGGTTGATAGGCCGGGTGAACACAGTGCTTCTGAGATGGAGGGGAGTCCTCGACGAGAACAGGTTGGAAGAGGCAGTGGTGGGGCCAGATGGAGAGGCAGGGCCAGAGCTGGTGCATCAGCGCCAAATGTTTCACGTAGTGAAGCTCCCGTGGCAAGGGCTAGATTTTCGGAAGTCTGGAGGTTCTTTAAAGAAACACCGGATGACCGACGGACTGTAGTGTGCAACCTGTGCCACACCAGGATCAGCAGGGGTTCCACCACTACCAGCTTAACCACCACCAGTATGCGCAGGCATATGAATGCTAAACACCCCACTCAATGGAACCAAGGCCATTCACCTCCAGCCGGGCACACCACTGCTCCTTCCCCTGTGTCACCTGCTGCCTCTGCTAGTCAGCCCCCTGCCCAGGACCCCGGCCCAAACACCTCCCGAGCGAAATTCACACCTTCGCCCCCACGATCCTCTACAGCATCCACCAATGTCTCCATGCGCAGCGTTCAGCTCTCCATATGCCATGTAGCGCAAGAGGAAGTAAAGTGCAACCCACCCACACGCCCAAGCCCTCAACGTCCACATCTCCAAACTGCTTAGCCTGGAGATGCTGCCCTATAGGCTGGTAGAGACCGAGGCCTTTCGCAACCTCATGGCGGCGGCCGCCCCTCGGTATTCGGTCCCCAGCCGCCACTACTTTTCCCGATGTGCCGTCCCAGCGCTGCAGCAGCACGTGTCAGACAACATCATCCGTGCCCTGACCAACGTCATTTCTGACAAGGTCCACCTGACCACGGACACGTGGACGAGTGCTGCCGGGCAGGGCCACTATATATTGCTGATGGCACATTGGGTTAACTTGGTGGAGGCTGGGACCAAGTCTGACCCTGGGGCTGGTCATATACTGCCGACGCCGAGGATTACCGGGCCTACCTCGGTCCAGGTCTCTCAGGCCTACTATGCCTCCTCCTCCCACCCCTCCTCCACCTCCTCCTCTGAATTACCATCCATGGGCATGGCGCCATCAGTCTGTAGCTCTAGGCACAGCAGCAGTGCCGTCGCTAAGCGACAGCAGGCGGTGCTCAAACTGCTGAGCCTAGGCGATAAAAGGCACACCGCCCAAGAGCTATTACAGGGCATCACGGCACAGAATGATCTGTGGCTGGCACCGCTGAACCTGAAGCCAGGCATGGTTGTGTGTGACAACAGCCGTAACCTGGTGGCGGCTCTGCAACTCGGCAGACTGACACATGTGCCCTGCCTGGCCCATGTGTTAAATCTCATAGTTCAGCGGTTCCTCAAGACATACCCCAATCTGTCTGATTTGCTAACGAAGGTGCGCCGCATCTGTGCGCATTTCAGGAAGTCCAGCACAGATGCTGCCACTCTCTGGGCAGCGCTGCTCCGCCTCCAACTGCCCGCTCACCCACTGTTGTGCGACGTGCCCACGTGGTGGAATTCAACATTAACCATGTTATCCAGAGTTTACCAGCAGCACAGAGCGATTGTAGACTGCCAGATGTCAACTTCCACCAGAACTGGTAGTCAGGTCAGTCAGCTTCCTCATGTCTACAATGAGGAGTGGACATGGATGTCTGATATCTGTCAGTTACTGAGTAACTTTGAGGAGTCAACACAGATGGTCAGCGGCGATGCCGCCATCATCAGCCTCACCATCCCGCTGCTTGGCCTGTTGAAAAACTCTCTGGTCAGCATGAAGTCGGAAGCTTTGCGCTCGTCACAAGAGACGGGGGAAGAAGATTCCCTTGTTGATAGCCAAAGCACCCTCAGGTCTGTTTCTCAGCGCATATCGGAGGAGGTGGAGGTGGAGGAGGATGAGGAGGAATAGGAGGAGAATGTTGGCGAGACAAGAGGGGACCATTGTTGAGTCCTTCACTGTTCAGCGTGTATGGGCAGAAGAAGAGGAGTTGGAGGAGTTGGAGGAGGAGGAAATGGACAGTCAGGCCAGTGAGTGAATTCTTGCGCGTTGGGACTCTGGCGCATATGGCAGATTTCATGCTAGGCTGCCTATCCCGCCTATGAAAATCAATAAAAAGAAAATTTCTGCAGTAGAGTCAGTTAAGACTAATAATGACTACTTATTAGATGCGAGTCAATGAATTTTCAGTAAAACTGTTACCCAGTGTCTTGTTTTAATAGAAGACTTCAATATTTGATCAGTACAGTGAACTCTGAGTCCCCACATTTATCAGCTGTCTGGGCCTAAACAGATGACACACAACTACTATACAAAATATGGAACAATCTGCTGCCAACTCTGTGACACAAGGCCTAAACAACTGATGGGCACAAGGGCTGGTTATCAAATATTAATGGCCTATCCAAAGGAAGGCAAACACTGTTTTCTTTGCCTAAGAATTATGTTTTTTCCTTTGCCTAAGTAGTCAAAATGATATGATATTTCATATAACCATTTCAATTAAATCAATCAAGAAAGGCATGGTTTTCCATTGCTCTGTGATTCACGTTTCACTCTTTACACACAGGAGTCTTGCCTTTCTGTTTCCTTTTGACACAAATTCACATGTGAGCAGGTCAACTGCTGGGACCTCCAATGATTACAAGAACAGGACCCCTAGAAGACCAGAGAACGAGTCCATTAATTTATCGACAGCAGGTTGAGCATGCATCCTGCCATTCCATTCAATAGCATATGAGTATTCTTATTCACTGTAGGAGTGCCTGAGATGGCCAATTCTTTCCTTGGATTTCTTGACTAACGTATCCGGATAGCCTTTCCTGTTAAACTTATTTGACAAGTTTTACTTTGTTCTTTATGGTTAGCATTATTCATACAGTTCCATCTTATTATTTTGAATTATCCTTATTCTTTTGAATTAACAGAATGTTAACAAGCCACTTTTAAAGAGGCTACTGTGGAAGTTCAGATAGCTGTTGGGCAGCACGGTGGCTGAGTGGTTTTAATCCCACCTAGGTCAACATCTGCAATAGAATTTGTATGTTCTCTCTGTGTTTGCATGGGTTTCCTCAGGGTACTCCGGTTTCGCCTGGCGACTCCCAGCATCCCCTGCCGGATCTTCAGGTCATTCTACTGAAGAGAAAGCCTCCCTGAGCGTTTCCAGATGCCTCCGAGTCTCCTGAGTGTTTCCAGATGCCTCAGTGTTCCCGTGTTCCTGTGGTGTTCCTGTGTTCCTGTGGTGTTCCAGTGATCCGGTAGTGTTCCTGTAAGCCTGTGGAGGTCCTGTTATCCTGTGGCTGTCCTGTATCCCAGGGGTCTTCTGAGGTCCTGCCAGCCGTCCTTCTGAGGTCCTGCCAGCTGTCCTTCTGAGGTCCTGCCAGCTGTCCTTCTGAGGTCCTGCAATCCCGAGGTCCTGCCATCCCGTGGTCCTGCCTTCCATTGGTCCTGCCTTCCCATGGTCCTGCCTATCCGTGGTCCTGCCTATCCGTGGTCCTGACTACCCGTGTCCCTACCTTGGCTTCCAGCACGGGCCTAGTCGCACCTGTGGAGCGACCTGGTGGCTCCCTGCCACAGCAAGACCATGCCGCTGTACGCCGGGCTCTGGTGAAGACCAGGAGTCCACTTAGACTCCACTCCCGGGTTGCAGCTAGCATCGTTATTCCCCGCGGTGGTCAAGGGAGTCCACTGACTTCAGTCCAAAGGGACTATTCCCATAGACTGTGACAGTAAGATCCGGCCATGGACTACACCAAGGTCATAAACTCTGCAAAAGCCATGGACAGTCCCAAGGATATGTACCTGCTACTGGGTGACCTTTCCAGCACTATCACCCAGCAGGCCCAAGAGATTGCTGCCCAAAAAGAACTCTTGGACAAACTCGCTGCCAGTCTTTGGATGATCGTCTCCCAGCAGCAGGCTCCTGCAACTCCTCCTGTTGCTTCTCTCACCCAGCCATGTTTTTCGACAGTTGACTCTGGATCCGAGATCTTGATGCCTAACAAATTTGATGGCAACCCCAATTTTTTCAGGAGCTTTGTTGCCCAGTGCTCATTGCACATCAAACTGATGTCCTCCCAGTCCACCATCAAACGCACTAAGATGGAATTTATTATTTTTTTTGCTCTCTGGAGAGGCGCTGGACTGGGCTACTCCTCTGTGGGATAGTGGTGACCTAGACATGGTTACCCATACCAATTTCCTGGCAAAAATCCAGTCCAGGTTTGAACCACCTCAAGTTCGGATACCTCGCCTGTCCTGCTTTGTTCCGGTCTCCCCAGTGTCTCTGCAGCCTCTCAGAGCTGCTCCAGCAGCACCTCAGCCTCTGCAGCCACCCAGAGCTGCTCCAGCGGCACCTCAGCCTCCGCAGCTTCCCAGAGCCAGTGCTGCTCCAGTGGCGCCCCATTCTCCGCAGTTTGCCAGTGCTGCTCTAGTGGCGCCCCAGCCTCCGCAGCTTGCCATGGCTGCTTTGGTGACTCCGCAGATTCCCATGGCTGCTCTGGCCTCCCCTGAGGCCGCTTCAGAGTCTCTACCAGCCTCCCCTGAGGCCGCTCCAGAGTCTCCACCGGCCTCCCCTGAGGTCGCTCCGGTGTGCCAGAAGTCGCTCCAGCCTGCGGCTACCCAAGAGTCGCTCCAGCCTGCGGGTACCCAAGAGTTGCTCCAGCCTGCGACTACCCAAGAGTCACTCCAGCCTGTGGCCAAAAGACGTTCAAGACGTCCTCAAGGTGCCCTTTGTTTGTTCTGTGCCAGGTCCAGGCGCCACATGGTTTGTCCAGTCTTCTCGGTGCCTGCTCTCCTCCTAAGCTGTCTCATCTCCAAGAAGAATTGGCAGGAGGCGAAGAAAGAAGAACAGTGGGCTAAAGAAGAAGAGAAGAGGGGCCCTAAGGGGGGGGGTACTGTCACGGGTGATCCCGCATCCCGGCTCTGATATATAGCCTGGGGACTCCCGGCATCCCCTGCCGGATCTTCAGGTCATTCTACTGAAGAGAAAGCCTCCCTGCGCGTTTCCAGATGCCTCCGAGTCTCCTGAGCATTTCCAGACGCCTTCATGTTCCCGTGTTCCTGTGGTGTTCTTGTAGTGTTCCCATGTTCCTGTGGTTTTCCCGTGTTCTTGTGGTGTTCCCATGTTCCTGTGGCATTCCCGTGATCCTGTGTCGGTCCCGTAATCCTGTGGTGGTCCTGTAATCCTGTGGCGGTCCACTAATCCTGTGGCGGTCCTGTAATCCTGTGGCGGTCCTGTTATCCTCTGGCAGTCCTGTTATCCTGTGATGGTCCTGTATCCCAGGGGCCTTCTGAGGTTCTGCCAGCCGTCCTTCAGAGGTCCTGCCAACCGTCCTTCCGAGGTCCTGCTAGTCGTCCTTCTGAGGTCCTGCCGGCCGCCCTTCCGAGGTCGTGCTGGCCGCCCTTCCAAGGTCCTACCGGCCATTCCAAGCTACTGCTATCCCGATGTCCTGCCATCCCGAGGTCCTGCCATCCCGAGGTCCTGCCATCCCATGGTCCTGCCTTCCCGTGGTCCTGCCTACCCGTGGTCCTGCCTACCTGTGTCGCACCTGTGGAGCTCTGCGGGCTCTGGCAAAGACCATGAGTCCACTTAGACTCTGCTCCCGGGTTGCGGCTAGCATCGTTATTCCCTGCGGTGGTCCAGGGAGTACACTAATTTTAGTCCCAAGGGACTATAGACTGTCCCATAGACTGTGACATTTATTCTTTGTACTTCTACTCCACACCATCCCCCTTCCTCCCCTGACTGCTCAATCCACATGGAAGGAAGTTGGGAGGGTGTGGAATCTGGATGATTGTGGAGAATACTGAGACACAGAGACACAGGATGCTGCAGCTGCCCCCTGCCTTCTCCCCGTCCCGGGACTCACCTCATGTTGCTGGCAGAGAGCCAGGTAATTTGAAAAAAGTTTTATAAAGTACTGAAATGTCTCAGAATGCTGACAAAGACATTTTTAAAGTCAGCTTAGCATAGGATATTAGAACCTGTCACCAGCTGTCACTTTTCAAAGCATTCTAATTATGTATATATCACGTGTATGAACCAAATATATATTCACAATACTTTTTAAATTGGAAGAGGAATTACTCTTCTTTCTGCCTGTTGGTCCACTCACCCACCAGAATTTCCATCAGGAAGATGTGTGGCAGTAAGTAGTCATACATGTCGCTTCTTCGGTAAAGGTGGGGCTCCAGTAAGGTACCGCTACCGCTTCCTGCACATAATTAGAAAGGGTCACTTTACATGGGCATTAGCAGAGGTGACAGGTATTAAATGCATTATTACATGTTAGGCCATGTTTAGGGAACATTATCAGGTGGGTGGCACAATAAGGGGGTTGTAATGTCAAGTATGGGGCCAATGTTTTGTGAAAGGGCAGTAATTGTGGGGGCCAAAATGGGGACAGTGTAGTAAGTGGAAACTAGAATTAGTAATATATATATGTTGGTTATTCTTAGAAGGTTATTTGGGGTTGTGGGGCTAAATCAGGACAGTATATTGTACATTTCCACAATTCTAGGCATTATAAATTGTGCGTTTCGTGTAGTCTTCTTACAGTATTAAGAGTAAGAGTATTAGGGGTAGCAGGAGGATACCAGTATAAAGGGACCACAATGTAGGAACAATGAAGAACATAAGATGTCTGTGTGATAAACTTCACAGGGAGGACATGTGAAGAGGAGACATGTTGATGCTGGGGCTAATGGAGAAGATACAGAACAACTACAGTCCGAGGACACGTCACCTGTAGGCGATGGATGGAAAGGGATTTCTCCTGAATTTTCAATTGGTTTTGGCGGTAAACTCATTTGAGGAGGTCATGTACAAAAATGATCGCTACTGCCAATTTAATACAAATCCATTGGGGCCAGTGGCTGGATCTTTTACAACCCTAGGAGCGTCCCTGACGCTCCTTGTCACTATTAAACAATCATTCAGCACTCAAATTTATGCAGTGAATTATATTTCTTTTTTTTTTACAGAAACATTGGATAGCATTCCACAATCATAACATTTCGGTCACAAATACCTTCATCATGAAAGCGTTGCTTTTCCCAAGCGGTCTCTATACCATGGCTTGCCATATATTCAAGCCTCAGGCCATGGACTGGCCTCCTTTTTTCCATACTGTTTTACAAATTAAAACCACTCTGGTAATCCATATCTGAAGAAGGTATTTATGACCAAAATGCAATAATCATGAATTGCTGTCTGATGTTTCTTCAGATAAAAGAAACATTGCATAAAATCTGAGTGCCAAGTGATTGTTGGACAGTGAGGTCTTTGGCTTCCCAGGGATAAACTGGAGGAATATATGGCCATGAGGGATTGATCAAGTAGGATGCTGTAAAATCTGCTTGGTATGGGGTGCCAGTTAATATTAAATTAACAATATCCAAGGGAAATATACATAAAGGGTAAACTAACTAAGGGACAGAGACAAAGGAAATGTACAGGTAGAGGGTATGTGATGAAGTGTTTTAACTAATGACCTAAAAATCATATTATATACATACAAACATAGCACAAACACATTGCCCATTCCCATACCACTTCCTCTACTGTCTTTGCCAATCTGACTATAGTGTAGTGTCTTCCTGTCAAGATGGCCTTAACCCCTCAGGTGAAATAGCTCAGTCCTTTGTTATCAGATGCAAGTTGTTTATCCAATCTTTTTTAGAAGCATTGTAGGCATGTATGGCCTAGTTCTCCTTCTATCCACAAAGACCCTTACATTGTCTCAGGTAAAAACATGTTGCACTTCCAACAGATGCTAACAGAGTTAGTCTTACACTGTTCAAGAGTTTTAATGGGCCCCAACATTTTTTTTCCATTTGTGTATTGTAAGAGCCTGAAAGGCTTTCACAGGGTGCCAGGCCAGTCACTACCTCTGTACATTATATGAGTGACATGCTAATATCCAAGGGGATTACAAGGTAAGCAATTTCAACTGTGTGAGTTTTTGAAGACATCCCAACTACATTACCGATTCTTCTTTGTTTCTTTTGTTTTGAGATAACTGATCACAGTGCTCTGCAATTCCTGAAAATCTTGTTAGATTGAATGTTATATAAAGCCTCGTTGGGGTAAAACATAGGGTTTATTTCAATCTCTGCACATTTGTGTTCCTAATATTCTTATCTTATTTGCTTACATTTCTTTTTTATCCAAAAAAAGGAAATATCATCATACTCTACATTCCTAACGATGCAAACCTTAGGGATATATACACTCACCGGCCACTTTATTAGGTACACCTGTCCAAATGCTCGTTAACACTTAATTTCTAATCAGCCAATCACATAGCGGCAACTCAGTGCATTTAGGCATGTAGACATGGTCAAGACAATCTCCTGCAGTTCAAACCGAGCATCAGTATGGGGAAGAAAGGTGATTTGAGTGCCTTTGAACGTGGCATGGTTGTTGGTGCCAGAAGGGCTGGTCTGAATATTTCAGAAACTGCTGATCTACTGGGATTTTCACGCACAACCATCTCTAGGGTTTACAGAGAATGGTCCAAAAAAGAAAAAACATCCAGTGAGCGGCAGTTCTGTGGGCGGAAATGCCTTGTTGATGCCAGAGGTCAGAGGAGAATGGGCAGACTGGTTCGAGCTGATAGAAAGGCAACAGTGACTCAAATCGCCACCCGTTACAACCAAGGTAGGCAGAAGAGCATCTCTGAACGCACAGTACGTCGAACTTTGAGGCAGATGGGCTACAGCAGCAGAAGACCACACTGGGTGCCACTCCTTTCAGCTAAGAACAGGACACTGAGGCTACAATTTGCACAAGCTCATCGAAATTGGACAGTAGAAGATTGGAAAAACGTTGCCTGGTCTGATGAGTCTCGATTTCTGCTGCGACATTCGGATGGTAGGGTCAGAATTTGGCGTCAACAACATGAAAGCATGGATCCATCCTGCCTTGTATCAACGGTTCAGGCTGGTGGTGGTGGTGTCATGGTGTGGGGAATATTTTCTTGGCACTCTTTGGGCCCCTTGGTACAACGCCACAGCCTACCTGAGTATTGTTGCTGACCATGTCCATCCCTTTATGACCACAATGTACCCAACATCTGATGGCTACTTTCAGCAGGATAATGTGCCATATCATAAAGCTGGAATCATCTCAGACTGGTTTCTTGAACATGACAATGAGTTCACTGTACTCAAATGGCCTCCACAGTCACCAGATCTCAATCCAATAGAGCATCTTTGGGATGTGGTGGAACGGAAGATTCGCATCACGGATGTGCAGCCGTCAAATCTGCGGCAACTGTGTGATGCCATCATGTCAATATGGACCAAAATCTCTGAGGAATGCTTCCAGCACCTTGTTGAATCTATGCTACGAAGAATTGAGGCAGTTCTGAAGGCAAAAGGGGGTCCAACCCGTTACTAGCATGGTGTACCTAATAAAGTGGCCGGTGAGTGTACATTCGATCACATTAACATATAGTTTGTTATTTCATATTGACATGCATGATAGCAACATATTTATTCCTTTGCTAGACTGACAACCTATTCCCAAGGTTCCCTCCAATATTATTGCAAATATATTTTGTAAATCTCGTAGCCAGACCACAAATAATAAGGAGAGGAGTTGTGGGAGTGCCACAGCTGTGTCCACCCAGTGACCCACCGGCTGGCATAATCAGGAGGTGGAGGATTGTGTAAATCGTGCGACAGCTGGGTGGGAACATGCTTGGTGAGTCTACGACTCCGGTGAGCGCACATGTCCAGCACTATGATGTGGTCAAGATGCACACAGGTGAGAAACCGCTTCCTACTTTAGGATCAATATATAAATATCTACCTGCACAGACAGTGCTTATACCCCTGAGTAAGGAGGCGGAACTTGTGGGGCAACATACTCCTTCTCCACATGCATCTGGTGATATCCATTTTTATTATTATTTTGTGTCTATTTCATTACATAGCTTGTATCTGTTTGCTGCAGGATCAATGTCAGGAACAAAGCAGGAAGCAAGGGCAAGCGGAACAGGATCAGAGCAAAGTGCAGAACCGAGGTCACAACAGGAATTCGAAAACAAAGCAAAACGCATAGGACAGCTTACTCAAAAGCTCTAGGCACTAAAATCTGGAAGGGAATGCTGGGAGAGGCATTTTACAATTTCCTGAAAAGGGCCAGCACCAATCAGCCAACCAATGAAGCCGCCGTGTGTACCCTAGGAGATGGGGACGTGCGATCATGGCCATCGGACAGGAGTCAGGAATGGGGACAGGTAAGCAACTGCAGCGGAGCACTGAGGCACATGGAGGATCACAGGGAGCACCCATGACATCCCATAGGTTTTTCATAAAATTTGTTAACAATGTACCATAATAATCAAGAATTTTTTCCGATAAACCATTGCTTTAGACCAAAAATTAACATTTTTACAAAAAGAGGAAAAAAAGTTGAAAGAGGAAATTCACTACACAGGTTGTTCACTCAATTGCTCCTGATTACAGAAATACCCCACATATGATCATAAATTGCTGAAAGGGCATAAAGTGGGGATTGCAAGGGCTTTTTATGTAATAAATTTCATGTGCAATTGCATTTGCAGAGTGCCTAACACACAACAGCAATGAAAATCCCAAACTCCAAAAAGTGGTAAAGTGACAAGTGTAGCCCACAGATGTGCCATGTGTTAACTTATTTTTTGGAAGATTAGATAAATGTTCAAGTAAAACTATTTTTAGGGTTGAAATACCCAATTATTTAGTTTTTATTTGCTTTTTGGGGGAGTGTTGCAAACTAAAAAATCAATTGTTATTGGTACTTAACTTTGTTTGTTTTATATACCGTATTGCAGATAAATAAATGGGGTACATTTTCTAAGAACGCTGCATTTTGTCAGTGTAATGTACATAGGGTGCCAGATTCAGGATTTATGGCAGACGTTCATCATGAATCTGGCGCCATATGTACAGACTGACAGAGTGCAACACTCTTTTTTGGTGCACCTTTACATAGGGCGTGTGACACATTTCTGTCGGAATTTGCATGTTAAATCTGGTGCATGGTCCAACTGAGCACCTGAACGCCGCCATTTGTGTTGTATGAAGAATAGTGCTCATTGCCTTGTATTTTCACTGATCCGTCTGTGGAGAAAATTATGAAACACATCCTATGTTTTTCACTGATCACAGAAGGCAATAGAAGTATATGGGTCCTCAAAAAAAACTGATGAAACATTTGTTTTTTTTTTACTAATGAGGATGAAAAACCAAGTTTTCAAAGCAATGTTATACCTTTAAGTTTTTTGCGGACACAGAGAGATGGATGCATCACAGAGACAAGACAAGAAAAACTGAGACACAACGGAGACAAAACACAACGGATGCACAAGCTGAGAACCAATGCCAATGTGACATGGCCCAAAGACAGCACACCTTCATTTTGCACAATGGACTATAAAGTGAAAAATAATTATATTGTTCTATTGTTGTACATTGTATCATTGCCATGCCTTATTTAATTTATTTATATTATTGCGTTCCCTTTAATAATCTCTGGTGTTCCAATAAAAATCTTTCAGTGTTTAAGGTATTCATTCATACTGCTTTTCCTTAGTCTGACATTTAAGATTTTTTCTCATGTTTATTAGTGTATTCTGTTGTCATCTGTTTGCAATTAAAATGATATATTGGCTATTAAAATACTGCGCTGTTGATTCTGATCTTGTGATTTAATTGTCTTCCAGTGTATACATAGTATATCTATAGTGATAAATATGTCACCATCTTTTACTCTGTAAGGATAAATAAAAAAAAGATGTTTCGATTGATGAATGTTTCATGAACACATTCTTCATTGTAGTGCCTCATAAACAAGGAACTGTTACTGATAGGGTACTCCAGTATTTTCTGACCCTGAACCTAAGGATAGTTAATCCATGTTAAAGGACTTATAGTAACAATGAATGCATATGTTAAGTTAAAGATCGACTATAACAATACTGTACAATGGATGCAGGCTATTAAATAGTCTGTTTAAACATTTCCTTATAAAATAATATGTTCCCGCATTTAAGATACAGATCTTGTTGCTATGGTCTAAATTTGCATTCTTAGGGTTATTTATTTATCGTAAATTGGACAAAAGATTTCAGATTAAAAGTTTCACATTTTTTTACCTGGTCTCTCTATGTCCCTGTGCCCTGATAAAAAATGATAAATGATAATATATGAATGAAAATGCAGAAAGATTCCCATAAATTCCAGAGAGAATGCAAGGGACAACATTATTTCCAGCAGAATAGTGTCTGGCAGAATTATATTTCGCAGGCACCATGTGGCAGTTCTGTATAGAAGTATGCCCAGTGTGTGCCAATGTTATTTAATGACATAGTACAATCACGCTTCAAATGTCAACCACTGCAAATCAGAGTTTCAAGCATGGATTTCTATTTATTTGATTTTTATTTTGTGGGACAATATTTTATTTCATTAAAAATAAATTGTTGGCAGTGTTTACCATTTAAAGCTGCAAACTGTTTTAATAGCAATCATAGATATCTGTGTATGAAAAGATAAATAAGACTTCCCTATACTTCAATTTCCAGAAGGCCACCATGAGGACCACCATGAGTGTGACCCCTTTATTGGGAAACTAGACATATGTGAGAGTAATGCTGAATAGTAACTCAAAAAGACTATAGTTTATATCTGAGTGGCTTAGATCATGTATGTTTTTGCATATCGAAGATTCTATTTTGTTTGGTTTGTGTTTCTTATGAACCTATCATCTTCTTTACTGACTATATAAAGATTGATAAAGATATCCTGACCTGTAATATGCATTCCAAAGGTAACTTGTAACTGTTTTTAAAAAATAAAGACCATAGAAGCAGGGTATATATCATTCAACATAATAGTTAGGCTCTCTATGATCATCTGCAAGCTCAGGTCAGAGTTAACGGTACATTACCCTCCCCTTTCACTACCAGACAGGGATGCCCCCTTTCCCCACTCCTGTACGCATTGGTGATTGATCATCTCCTTAATGTGATAAGACCTAACCCAGCTATAGAGGGCATCCAGATAGGTGATAAACATCACAAATGTTCGGCTTTCATGGACGATGTATTACTATACGTCACAAACATGTCTTCCTCTATTCCCCACATTATGTCTTCACTCTCGACTTTCGGGCATTTTAGCTATCACTAAGTCAATTTCATGAAGTCTGTAGCAATGAGAATATGGCATAGCATAGGGCACAACCTCCCCGAATTCGATCACTCAAACACCACTATCCTTTCACTTTGCAAAATGAGGCCATTACCTACCATGGCACTGCCACACTCGTAGACCTCTCCCTCAAATCCTGGATAGGCAGATTAAACTGCTTGAAGATGACTGTACCTCCCACATTATTATATCACATTCAGACGATTCCCCTGACACCAAACACGACATTCTTCAATGGCTTACCGGGTATTCTGAATTACTTTTTTGGTCATCCTCATCTCCTAGAATAGCAAAGAGCATGCTGATCCACAGAAATTTGCAGGGCCATCTTGGCCTTCCCGAGTGTAAGGGATACTACTACCCAACAGTTCTGACCCGTATACTCTACTTGTATAATAATAAGTCTGTCAAGTTATGAATATGTTTAAAGGCAGCTCAAGCACCCGCCCCGCTCCAATCCCTTCCCTGGACATGAAACCTACATCAGTCATGAACACCACCTCGCAAAACTTCTGTACGTTATGGAACAAATCCTGAGAACCCTGCGGAAAATGCTCAAAACCTAAATACTCTTTGACAGAAATGGCCCTCTCACACCAATTACCGACAACCCAGATTTCTACATTTCTACAAGTCTATTAAAATAAACTGCAGCTCCAGAGAGATACCACCCCCTATTGCCTCAACTCCTACACAAGGCCAATTTCAGTGATTTATGCCATATATCTAGACAAATGGGTAGACCCCATCCCACCCTATGTTTAGACCTGGCACGGTGAGCTGAACACAACTCATAGCCCAGAGAAATGGGATAAATCTTTTGAACTATGCCACAAACTTTCCATCTCTAACAAAGACCAGGAAACTAAGATTATCTCAAGATTGTAATGGGTCCCAGCTAGACTCTTTGCAATCTACCACTCCTGTCTAGCAGACAGGTGCAATGGCACATATTTGGTGGGAGTGTCCAATACTACAGCCCTTTTGGCAACTGGTCATTAGGCTGATCCACAAAGTCAAGGGTATTGAGCTACAAAACGAACCGTCACACTTACTCCTATCTATGCTACCCATTGCGACTCCCACTTCCAGGCGCTCCCTTATCAGCTTTTTCTCATAGCGGCTTGTGCACTGGTCCCCAGGCTTTGGAAAACTATCAAGATTCCATCCGCCAAGGGCCTCCTACAAGAAATTCTATCACTCCAGAGGATGTAGGAACTTACAGCTGACTCACATTCCACAGTAGAGAAATCTCCAGATCTGGGACCATGACTTGACTTCCACCACTCACCCGCCTTCACCACCATCCATAGAGCGATGGGCACCTCCGCCCTAGTGTCAGAACCTGGAAAAACTGCACCTAACTGTCTTGCACCCCCATCAAACCCCTATTCCCTCACACCTTTCCTCCTCCACCACAACCTGTTTTGTTTGTAAAGTTTGTATAACACTCCAATTACCTGCATACTATACTAAGAAATCTTGTTTTAAGTAGGCTTCATGCCCAGTTCCTAGTGAATAGTCTGCAACACTATACGGGCTAGATAACACACCTGTTGCTCACTTCTCGGTAGAAACTATGATTCGCTGTTACATGGTCTCTTCCCACATGAGAGAAGATGGGATGTTCTTCTATTTTTCTGTGTTTTGACATAAGTAGATTAAACTTCTACATGCATCTTTCATGACTTGTAAATGTAAATGTTATGTCCTGTATTAAAAATTGTTCAATAAAAGCCAAATAATTAAAAAAAATATCATAGTTAGAATTGCTAAAATGGATACTAAACTGGAAATTTAACAATTAAACAACTTAATTTGCTTTTAGCCTTTGTCACACTTGTGGGGACAAGTGTAGGGAAAAGTCTCTATGAGAAGAGTCTGTGGACCCTCTGGACCACTGCAGGGGTTGTTATCAGAGCCGCGGTGCCTGACAAGGTAACTGATGCAGGAAGACAGAACTATAGCAAGGTAGGACGACAATATGGCAGGACCTCAGGATGGCAGGACCTCAGAATAGCAGGACCTCAGGATGGCAGGACCTCAGAATGGCTACTGGAATGAAGGACCGCCACAGGAATACAGGACCTCCACAGGAATACAGGACCGCCAGAGCAATACAAGACCGCCACAGGAATACAAGACCACCACAGGAATACAGGAAACACAGGAAACCCAGGAACATGGAGGGACACTGGAGTACAGACACACAGAGGAATCCTGGAAATGGTAGAACACAAAGGAACACTAGGAAACACAGGAGAGCTTTCACTTCAGGGATAATGACTTGAAGATCTGGCAGTGAGTGAAGGGAGGTGCCGGATTATAAGGGCGAGCCGGATTTGCCAGCGCCAATTAGAGGGATGCTGGCCTTTTAAATCTTAAAGAGCCGGTGTGCGCGTGGCCTAGTCAGGCAGCAGGATCACGGCCTAGTGGGGAACGGAGCCGAGCCAGGAGAGGTAAGTACCGCTATCCGTAACGAGGATCGCGGGTATGGCCGTGACAGCCTTATTTGTTGGTTTGAATAGCTAAAGGGCCAAATGGAAAACTTTAATTTTGTTTAATGTTAGGGAACTTTGGTTTTAATCAGTTGCATTTTCTAAGATTGCTTCCAGGTGTCACGGGTGCTCCCGCGATCTCTTTCTCCGATCGTGGGCGCACCCGTGCCCCTCAGTGTCCCTCCGGAGCTCCGATCTGCTCACCTCCTCTGGCTCCAGCGATGTTCTCTTCTGCTCCCGCGGCTCAGCAATTGGCGCTGGCCTGTTATAAGTTTCTGCCTCTTCCTGTGACCCTTGCCGGATCTTCAAGTCTTCCCCATGGAAAGAAAAAGCTCTCCTGCTATACCTGCATTCCTGTTATTCCTGCGTTCCTGTGATTCCTGCGTTCCTGTGTGCCAGTCCGTTCCTGTTGTCCCGCGTTCCTGTTGTCCTGCGTTCCTGTGTGCCAGTCCGTTCCTGTTGTCCTGCGTTCCTGTGTGCCAGTCCGTCCCTGTGGTCCTGCGTTCCCGTGTGCCAGCTCCTGCGCTTCCTGATGTGAGTCCTGGTGTCTCCTGTATTACTATCTTGGCAGCCACCGCGGGCTAGTCGCACCTGTGGAATGACCTGGTGGTATCCCACAGCAGCAAGTCCATTCCGCTTTGCGGCGGGCTCTGGTGAACACTGGGTTCCACTTAGACTCCGGTCCCAGGTCGGCTAGTACCACCTCCCACGGTGGTCCAGAGGGTCCACAGACTCCCTGTCCTGACACCAGGTCAGGACCAAATACAAACTCGACCAGAAGGAAGCATTACATTATTCTGATTTTAATTTAATATCTCCTCACCAATGCTCAGGTCTCTGTCACTAGTCCTGTCACCACTACCTGTTGGAGCAGCTCACAAGGATTCCATCCCAGCCTTTATCTAGTTAATTCATACAGTAATAATTGTAAAATCATCTTTTCTGTATTATGTAAATGAGACTGGTCACATGGTCAGAGGCAGTGATGTCCCCCTGTTACCCCTCCCCTTCTCCTCCCCCTGCTCATGTCTGTGTGGAATGTATAGTAAAACATTGCTAGTGTCTGTGCTTTATCTGCTGACATGCTGCATCCTACCATACACATGTGTGAGACACAGACATAAGCTACACAAGTACCTGACATGTACTGTTATGACATGGCAGTCTGGAGCTGTTGTATCTCTCCTATACACACAAAGGCTGCAGGGGGCGTGGCCAACAGCACCAGGAAGCACATGGAGGAGCCATTACACCATTGTACCTCACATCATTATACAGGCTGTCAGTGAAGCACTGGGGGTGTGTCTGTGCCTCCCACTCATGCTTCATCTGGAAAGCTTGAATATGATAATGGATCATTTCACATTTCACAGGTCATTTGCATATAGCTTCAGGAGCTCATTGCCTAAGTTTATAGGCATGTAGAGGGACAATGAAGAGGTAGGGGCAATGCTTTCTAATGGCAGTTTATGAAAATATATATAGTTTAGGGGGTTAATTTGCCTGACGGGTTCTCTTTAAGCAATAAAGGCTCAATCTGAAAGCAAATCTGATATCTAATGCCTTGAGGCATCTGCCAGAAACACTATAGCATATTTTATTAGAGGAATTTAATCCAGTATTATTTCCCTAGGAGATTTCTTCTTCATGTCTCACATTCTCCATCTTCGGATGTTAACCTTACATATAAAGTTCTCAAAGCATCAGCTCAGTGGTGCTGCATTTTAAAATGTCTTGTAATGGATAGAGTGGCAATGAGTGGAGGTAAGTAGGAAGAAACTTCATCCATTGTTGAGTATGTAGGCACCCAGTAGTAACATGTCAAAGTATTCCATCATGTTCTCAATTTGGTTGATTTGAATAGACATTTGGTACATTCCCACCAAAGGCATTTGGTCAAAAGGCAGTCAAGCTACTCTGTCAATCACTGCACTCTGAGGTACTAGAGCTATTGTTAAAGTATTTCCACTTTATGAAAGGAACACTCCAGTCACAGCTTATTCATTGAATTACAATTTTGATTGGGCCTGAAGGAAGGATTATTACTAGAGATGAGGGAGCATACTCATCCGAGCTTGAATCTCATACGAGTGTTAGCATACTCGAAACAGCTTGTTGCTCGGACAAGTATTTCGCCTGCTCGAGAACGATCTTTCAATTAAGGATCATTTAAGTGAAGAACACAGTGAAGAACACAGTGAAGAACACATTGCAGATGTTTCCATACATCTGCTAACTTATCAGAAGATATTAGTGCAGAAAGGTGTTCTTCACAATAGTATGTGAAGAACAATATGTATGAAGAATCTTCACTGACGAACACATTGCAGATGTTTCCATACATCTGCTAACTTATCAGAAGACATTTAGTGCAGAAAGGCATCCTTCACAATAGTATTTGAAGAACAATATGTGTGAAGAACACAGTGCAGATGTTTAACACGGGTCATTCTCCTTTTTGAAGTTCCACGAATATTCTATTAAATAAAAAAAAACAAGAAGCAGGACTGACTTCCTTATTTCTCAATAAAATGACACATTTTATTGGTCCCCTTGGACCCTTTGAAAAATGCTCGAGTCTCCCATTGACTTCAAATGGGTTCGTTATTCGAAACGAGCACTCGAGCATCAGAAAAAGTTTGACTCGAGTAACAAGCACTCGAGCATTTTAGTGCCCACTCATCTCTAATTATGACTTTAGGTTCTAGCAAAGTTCTAGGAATACAATGAAAATGAGTTGTGCACATCCTTTCAGGCCCTGCACCATGCATTATTCAATGAATTTGTTTTGAAAGGAGTGTTCCTTTAACTATTCACGTGCATGTATAGATTCCAGCAGTGTGAGCATCAAAAGAGCCCCTCTGGGTTCCGGCTATATGCCCCCAGAGCATTTTCCCCCTGCCTCCGTGTACACTCTGTCATAAACCTACAATTCATCTACTGCTATGTGCTGCCATGCTATTTTCAGTATAGAGTATGAGGGTGAACCATTTTATGACTTAACTAAAGAAGAATAGCTCCTAAAAGTACAACACTGTAAATAGTTTAAAAAATAGAATACGAGATTTCCTGTAAGTACTTAACTCTCCACCTTAATAAAACCTCATCTCACTTCAAAATTGCATTCCTGAATGATACCACCATGCTTTGCCTTGAAAGTAAACTTATCTGGAAGGTGTTATTCTGTTTGACAACGTACTGTTAGAAGTATATTGGTTTTTTTTCTGACATGTTCCCTTATGTTTATCAATGAACCAAATTACGTGCCCCTTGTTTACACTGCAATTCCTTAAAACCAGTTTCAGCTACAATGAATGAGCAACTGTATAAGACTAATATTCATTTCTTTGAGCATTGAATACTGATTAGTAGAATAGCAATGAGTAATGCACACAGGTATTGGGGGGCACTGATTGGTTGCTTTGACAGCTGGGTTCCTCATAGCAGGATCGTTTCTAGACCCTGCTGGAGGATGGGTCTTTTACAGATCGAATTTCAATTTCAAAATCAATTTCCAGTATATTGCAATACAGTATTAATGTATATTGGATCATTAATCAAACCTCTAGGGTTCAAGTACAAAATTAGTTCCAAATAAATTGTAAATTGTGAGTTCAGTTCTGGTTGTTCAGCATTGAGGTTGGACGTTCCGACCAGCATACGCTGCGAGTGTGATGTGTGTTGGATGCATCGCACTCGCTTGTGTTTCAATGAAAATACATGTAAAAAAGATATGTAAAATGAGAAACACTGGATGCTGGTTACCGACTGCATGTTTAAAAAGAAATGCATATGCGATTGTGCCTAGTCCCACCCCTGTAATTGCAACGAAACCGCACCCACTACTTCATTTCTCGATCAGATATAAGCTAAAATTCAGTGATCTAAATAGGTTTTTAATAAAAGAACAAATCAGTTCTTCCATGATAAAACACAACTGGAGCATCATACAACAGTTTTCCTATATAAAGGGAACAAATGTCCTATTCATTTTACTTTTTAATTCTAATATATTGATTCATTTTTCTTTAGTACTAAAATAAACTTTTAAAAGCTGATAATTGGAATTGAACTTCAATATCTGACTGCATGGTATTGAGCAAAATCCGGATGTTTACTACATAATTATTCAAAGAATAAGCACATAGAGAAAAGGCAGATGGGATGTGCAAAAATTGCCATCATCTCTCTTTAATTAGTGTTATAAGAAGGCTCTCTCCTCAGTAATAAGTAGATATGACAAAGAAGTGTTTCATATATTCAAGAGGGTAATTAAACTGCCACATGCTCAATCCAATATGCACACAGAATGGCTTGAAATAGGAATGTGAAAAACAATGATTGATGGTATTTAATGTGTATGAGTATTACATTGTAAACAGTTCCTGACATTAACTGATCACACCACAGATGTCTAATAAATGGAAATAAACATAAGAGGACCACATTATTAAAGTGATTTTATGATGTTACCCAATCATAGTTATAGGAGCTACATTTAGAATGACATATATTATCAGATTCTTTATGTATAAGTAATATTAAAGATCAGTTTGAGTAGTAATTGACTAAAATTTACATTATAAGGGCTCTTTAACACTGGCATTTTTTTCTCATCAGTAATTCAATGATGTTCACTGAAGCCTTACTTAATCTCTCTTTTCTATGTGTGTTTTAACATTTCAATTGTTTTCCACTGAACCATTGCCCTTGAAAAAATTTTTGTAAAACCTGCCCTTTTTGTACGAATGTGTATAACTGAAGACAATAGATGTCTATGGGTCCGCAGAAAAAAAAAAAGATGACAAGTTTGTTTTTTTCCACTAATGATGCTGGCAAATCCAGTGTTATGTTTTCTGTTTTATAACGCAAAATCATATATGATAGTCAGATTACCATATCCACATGTGATCTTGGACTCCATTAAGGGTGCACGGAGAGGAGGCAATAGGACCCACATCAGTAGTGGTCTAGTGGATACAAAAAAGAAACAATGTTCTCCAGCACTGACAGAGATGTAAAGTAAAAGCTTAGCTTTTATTAAAGCATATTAAAAATGTGGTGTACATCCACAAAAAACAGACAGATCCTCGTATTTTAAACCATTACATGGGGCTCTTAGATCATGACTAAGAGCTGCATGTAAAAGTTCCAAACGCATAGATCTGTCTTTTGATGTACACCACATTTTTAACATGTTTCAATACAAGCAAAGTTTTTACTTTTCATCTATGGAAGTGCTGGAGAATATTGTTTCTGTTATATTTTCTAACCAATGTTAAAGCCTTCAGGGTTTTTTTTATGGACATCAAAAAAACTGAACAATGGAAGCATCACAGTTAAAAAACAAAAGCAAAACAGAGACGACATGCAACAGATGCAAAATGCACACACAATACACACCAGTGGGAATCTACCCTAATTCTGAGAGTTAACATCCTTCATTACCATTAAAATATGTTGCTGCTGAGTCTTCTCTTGCACTAACAATCTTACTGTACGTGGGAAAGATTATTTTAATTTTAGAAAAATGATAAGTAGCTATGGTGTTGACATTTGTCTCCACAGCAGCTGAGGACTTCTATGCAGAACTGCATGGATCAGAATTTGCACAACCTGACATAGGGCATTTATATGGAACTATTTAAGATAACTGGAGCATGCAGAAGCAATTCAAGCATTTCAAGTATTTAAGGGATATTATGGTTAAATCAAGTTAACTTTTATCTTTCTTGGAATCTTATGGATCTGCACATACTTACAGTGCATAAACATCAGATACGATTCCTTTTCGTCTGTTTCTTACATTATACCCATCATAAGACAGCTGTTTCGGCTTGAGGCATGGAGTCATACTCACATATTCACACTTCTGCTGCATTGGTTGTGTGTATTTTACTTACCTGCAGTTTGATCCAAAGTAGCAAGGGGTGCATCATGTGTGGTGGAGTGGAGACGCATGGGTGCAAAGCCGTGTCCGTTTTTGCCCCGCACGGTACAAGGGCACTCCAGAGCTAAGACCGCGTCTTCTACTACAGCTGCCAGATTTCAACTAAACATGCAGACTCTATTATGTGATACATCGATACCAAAATTCAATACATTATGTGGAATATACACATTAACTTTTTATAGTGAAGTATCAATCCACACTTATACTGTATTTTTAAAGTATGTGAAGATATGTGTATATCGTGATTACTTTTTATGATCAATTGACATTAAGCTTGTCTGTTTTTCTTTTGTTTTTTTAATACTATTCTTGTCCTGCATTATCTCAACCAAAAATATTATGCTAATGTTTGTAAAGTAGTGTATAAAAACTCTAGGATGTGTGATTTTTGTTTTTCTCCGTCCTTGATAGTCTGCACACTAGTTTATAATTTTCTAGCAGGCTTGATTGATTTCCCCCACACGTCAGTCTCCTGTAAACTCTGCTGTGGTCACTAGTAGATAGCCCACTGTGATTAACACAGTCTTTCCCCACTTGCTGATTGACTGGGGCCATAGTATCTCAAATAATGTTCTCTGTACCAGGCCTCTTTGCCTGCTATAGTTTTGTACTTTGTAAACTGCTGTCTTTTGTTTTCTGCTACGTTTGGCCCTTTGCCTAATTCTTTGACTATCCGTTTACTTGTCAATTTTGCATTGCTGTCTTAGTTCGGACCCGTATTTGCTGACTATCCTTCTATGTTAGTCTTGTCTTCTTGTTTGCACTTTGGAAGGGAATGTCAACCATCTACTGCTTAGGGTACTGCTGGGCACTTAGGCAGGGGCAGCTACAAAGAGTTTAAGTCTTAGTTCTCATTTCTTTGTCTATCCATTCCCTAACCTTACATAACAGCAACTATTTTTTAATGTTCACACGAAAGCCATAACATGCTTGAGTTGACAATTGGAGTATAGTTTTTCAAGGACAAGTTGTATATTTTAGTGGCCCATTAGGGTTTATAAAATGACTTTTCATTCGTTGCTTTTAGCATTTTATTTTTATGACATTCACTGTTGCATTTCAATTCTGGTTACATGGCGTTTGTCGTCGCGCTTACTGCCTGACGTTGCGTTGTCTCACATTTACATTGAGTTTTAGTTGGTGCACACACATGTTGCGCACCGCTTATGCAGATCTGGAATGGTTTATCACATACGGACATGGGCTATTGAAAACGAACGAAAATCTACGGTGCGTAACGCACCTCAGCACTGCATAAGCTAAAGTCCCAAAGAGTAAGAGCGGTGCCAAGCCCACATAAACATAAACGCGACTACAAACAAACGGGCCGTACGCATAATGTGCTGCATTCTGCTACCATGCCGCATATGTACAAAGCGTCCACGTGACCAAACACAGGTGAGGCTTTCGGTGATGCAAAGGACATAACTAGAACTGTGCATGCAACCTGGCATAACATTAACGCATCATGTGCGTAAATGTGACCATAAATGTTGTGTAAGCGCAAACATACGCAACGCTCTTAGCGTAAAAATGCTGCAACCGTGGTTCGGTGGTGTAAAGTGAACCATGCTGTTGCGTAGCGTAACGCGACGTCAAATGCCGCTGAGCACCAAAGTACTAAGCGCAAACACGGCACAGTTAAAAGTGTTGCAACCTGCATAAAGAAACGTAGCGCAAACTGCCATAGTGCAACCGTGCGCAACGCTGCTAAGTGTAACCGTGATGCAAGGCGCCGTGCAACCATGGCTACGTATCGTGATACAGTCGCTGAAAAGTGTAACGTGCCTAAACGTGCCCGCAAACGCAATGTAAGCAAGTACTGTGACATACACTCCACGTAACGTGGAACTTTGCCGCAAAAGGGCGCATAAGTGAAACGTAACGCATGTGCTGTGGTAAATTCAACGTACATGTCAAACACAGCGTAAGTAAACATGCCGAACGCAACACAAGCACCAACATAAGGTAACGGGATGCCAACGCCGTTTAGCATAACGTGACCAAACGGCCACCAAACACTGACGCAAACATGCATAAACGTGAACCGTGTCACAAATTCCACCCAGCAGCGAATCTGGTGAACATATGTTCTTATACTCTGATCAAAACATAATATTATGTGGAATATGTGTGAACACAGCTTTATATGAACATAAACAATCTCACATGCTCATATATCATAAAGATCTCTGGCTTAGCCTTCCTCTATTTGTACAAATGAGGAAGATTAGCATAAACACCGCCTCCAGCCCGGCTCCTCCTTTCTGACCAAACACAAGGCTAATTGGTCAGAACTTGAAAGTTATCTCCGCAACCGCAGGGCTAGGAAGGAAATTCAAAGTGCCCCCCCTGACTGTGTAACATGCCCTTATGGGTGGTATGCTAAATCAACATATGTTGAATTTGTAAAGGGTCCTCTTTAAATTATCAGCTAATTACCATCTGTCAGAGTTTCCACAGTCTCACTGCTCTTTACAGTAAAAGCACTTTGTCTATGTTATGCATACGAATAGCCTCTCCTCTAGGCGTAGAGAGTCCCGCCCTTTGTCCTGGTCCGGCCTAGTATGAAAAGATCTTTGAGAGATTCTGGTCTGCCATGCAGGTTTTGTACATTGTAAGAGGTTTCTCTCCCTTCAGCCGTCTTTTTTGAGAATGACGTCCTTACCAAATTTTTGTAATCTGTCAGTGTATTATAGTCTTCTTCTTGTATTATAATCCCCTAATAATCCTTGGCTGGCTCTCCCGCTCCTCTGCACCCATTCCTAGTTTTACTAAGTCCTTTTTCTAATACATGGCGCCCAAAGCTATCCACATATTTCCATGTGGGGTTCTGACCATGATCTTAAAAGTGGCAAAAAACTATGTCCTTTTGTGGAATCTATTTCTCTTGGCAACATTTCATATTTATATTTGGTTTAGCAAACAAAAATAAATTGTCCCTCATACTGACCCCTGTGGTACCCCCACTGGTCATTTCAACCCATCTGACAATGGCCATTTGGATCCTGACCCTCTGTTTTCTTCATCACATAAGCCAATTGCTTACCTAAATACACCTTTTCCCATGTCCCCCTAGTCAGCGCACAGTCTCATTTAACAGACCAATAGAGCTGAGCGACACACACTCGTCCGAGCTTTTTTTGGGTGCTCGTTCGGCCATATAGCGTACTCAAAACCTGCTCCGTCTCGGACGAATACTCTCGTCAGCTCGAGAACAAATTGGCATCCTTCTCTCTCTCGGCTGTTGTGATTTTTGGCGGCCAAAACAGAGCCAATCACAGCCGAGACTCTGCACTCCACCAGCCATACGTGGACCCTTACACGTCTCATAGGCAGTGGTTGGCTGGCCTGAATCAGTGACCCTGGAATAGGACTAGCCCCTGCCCGCCGCTGCTTCGGATCATTCTCTTCTGGATTCCGTAAGGATGAGAGTTTGCTGCTGCTTGCTGCAGGGATAGCGTTAGGTGTTATATAGCTTACTGTTAGGCCGAGTGTTCGACAAGAACCCCACAGTCCCTTGTTAGGGCAGAATAGCGTTATATTTATTTTTTTGTTGTTGGCTTGTTTTGGCTTGCTGGCACTAGTAGTGCACTAATACCAATTGTGACGAATTTGCAGAGGACTTGCGAAGTTATATTAGCTCTTAGGACACACATATCCATCTCACCACCTAATGTGGGACCATTTAATGTAGGGGTTTGATTGAATTAGGCACATCTGCTTTTTTTCTTTTCTTTTTTCTTTCAAAAACTAAAAGTCATCATGCACAGCACAAAATTCCAGTTGTGTGCTGTCAGTGTAGTTATAGACTAAGCCATAGCAATAAGAAATCGCATAGTTTTCTAAAAAACTGAAAATGTTGAATCCGAGGGCTAGTGGTAGAGGACGAGTGGCATGTGTCCCACTCCTACTCAGGGGTCGAGGCCCGTTGTTCCTGGTCGGGTGGACCCACCATGCTGATTAGGAGCAGGGGAACCGCATAGCTACACTCCCTAGGTAATTCTCAAGTTTACTGGGACACCACTGGTGAGCACTGTTGAGGCCAGTAACAGGCGAACAGTGATGGTCCGTGGATTCGGACATGCTTCTAGCCATTTCTCCACCGGTCAGTCTCTCCACCAGTCCACCCATTTCACCGAATCAGCACTCCTACTCCACCTCGCCTCCTTCCGCCCTCCCAGTCTGCCCCCCTCCCAGGACAATTGGCATTGAAAACCGGCATACTCTTGAGGAACTGTTTTCTCTGGACCCTTCAGAGTCACCAACCACTTGTCCCAGTTCTGCTGCTGAGCCTTTTCCATGCCTATGTTTTCCACGGTCGGCAGTCTGTGGGTGATGAGGACAAGTGTTGACGTTCCCCTCACCCGCCATAACCCAAACTTCTAGAACCTACTACACTTTGACTATACAAAGGATCCGATCGCTTATTCAAGCCTTTACACTGCAATACACTTGTATTGCCGTGTATAGTGAAAGTAACTGAGCATGCTGCGCATGCTCAGTTACTTACAGCCGGGTCCTGCCAGGAAGGCAGGACCCGGTGAGAAGAGGAGCCGACAGCCCC